>OX336388.2:1078806219-1079406219 GCA_946902985.2 Meconema thalassinum
GGAAAGAATTTTTCAAAATTATGACCCAGCATTACGCCAAGGGATGAGAAAAATGATTTAGAAATTAAAAGAAAATGCCAAGTGCCATCAGAGGTTACCATGACAACGCCTCTAAATTGATGAGGGATGAGCCATCAGAGGTTGCCATGTCAACGCCATTGCACGAGATCACATTCAGTTTTCTATCTGACTCTGAGGAAAACTGCTTCGGTGACGTAACTGGTAGCATGCTGAACTTCTACGCCCAATGTCGCTGGTTCAAAGCCGGCCGAAGTCGTCAGATTTTCTAACAGCGCTAAAAATCCCTTAGTATGCTTTCCTTCGGAGGGGAAGTCCAACGTTCGTTGCAAGTTGCATGTTGCGGTGGCATCTAGTTGCCAAGGCACAGCTAGGTGTCGTTGACGGTAGTATTTGGAACTAAAATTAGGAACTACTACTTGAAATTGACCGTCTGCGGTCCTTGCCTGAATTACAGACTAATACAATCATCACAATTAACACCATTTATTAGACAGATTCTACACACACCCAAAGTACACGGGGTTACATGACCGCGTTGTCGCAGCCCCTAAACTGAGGAACCAATCAACATCTCTGCGGGAGAAAAAAATTTGCATGAAGAAGTAACAGACTGTTAGATAGTTCCACATCAGTTCCAAACCTAGCATAAGGACAGTGTGACCACAAGTATAAAAACTAGTTCCGTGAAGAACTAAATAGCCTATTTTCATATATCCTACTAATATTAATTGCCTCGGTCGGCTTTGAACCTGCGACCTTGGGCGTAGAAGTTCAGCATGCTACCAGTTTCGTCACCGAAGCCGTTTTCCTCAGAGTCAGATAGTCAGTTTGATTGCTGTAATAGATTCGCAGATATTGAGAACCGTCTAAATATTTTGGATGGTCATCATGTTGGATTTTTAGCCTACTTTTCACATTTTGTGAAAATGAGGAAAAAGTAGACTTATGAGATCGATCCGGGAAAATGTGTGTCTTTCTGTCTGTCTGTCCTTCTGTCTGTCTTTCTTGTTGTGTGTGTGTCCCCCCCCCTCCCCTTACCCCTATCAACTCCTAAACGGCTGCAGCAATCGAAACCAAATTTACTATGAGTAAAGATGTATTGAACCCGCTGAGCTATGGTTCATGTGATATTTTTTTTATGACAGAGCATTTATGATGGGATGTTGTACTTTTGAACACACCCAGGAAGCCACGTGAAGCTGAGAGATCACGCGATACTTTGAAGTAGCGGTGAATCGCACTTTTGACTTTGGTGTAAACTGCTAATTATTATCTGAGGTCTTATTAATTATTTTTATCTTTCCTACGAGACTCAGAATATTCCATTTCGTCATGCTGCATTATTAAAACATTTTGGAGAATGTTTATTTTTACTTTAGGTAAGGTAATACCCTTGCAGATACGCAAAAAGGAACGTAAGTAGTCGCTCAACGTTTTCGTTTTGACGACCTACTTTCTAGAGACACCCAGTACCGGAGCACTGCGTCTTGAGAATCCGCCTTGTGTAGGCGTGGAATTACATTTGTCCTACGAGACGTAGAAGAATATCCGCTGTTTAGCGTTAAAAGTGATTATAAGGTGCCATCGAGCAAGCAAATACTAATATTCACTGTCGATGAAGTCCAGTGAATTAAATAAGAAGCTTGGGAAATAATTATTGGCAAGTATAGTGTATTGCACAACATTGCTGTGACATCACATATTACCCACGCGTATGTGGAGGGCAGATGCCTAGTGGAAATATACAGGTAATAGTGTTACAATTATCCTGAATAAGTGTGATTATAATAGTATGAGATATTTAAATTGCCAAAGTGGAAATTTCATCTTTGAAACGTCGTATAATTCACGGATGCTGCGTGATACAAAAGTAGCGTCACTAGCACGTGCAGCATTATAAAATAGTATTAGCTCACATGCTAATCCACATCTGCAAGATTAAGGCTGTGTCGTATCTTATAATTGAAGCCTATAATAGTCACGACGGATATTATAATTTTGGAAGTGAGAGGATGAATAATCACGCAACTTATTTCGCTACCCACGTGATTGGACTTTTATTCACCATGGTTGAAGCAGTCACCATGGGCTAATACCATCCCAGTATGGGGGGGTGACGTTTCTACAGGAACCAGCGTGATGGTGGAACTTCCAGAACGATGAACGAGAGGGAAGGAGCCAAAATGCCATTTCCAGGCATATCCACGAAGATGTCGACAGGGACAAATCGAACCCTGGTCTTTGGGGGAGTCCAGATGGGAATCCTGATGAGGAGGATACCGATCCAGAGAGCCAGAGAGGTTTATGTACAACCCTTGTTGTGGAATAGAGAGCTGAGTGAGAGCTCCTCCATATCGTGAGTTTTTGTCACACCCCTTCTTTGTTCTAGTTTCTGGTGGTGTAGTAGTTTTAATGTAGTTTGTGAATCAACCACACTCAGTGTCGGCCATTTTTCTAGGTAGGGATGTAACTAGATTAGTTAGATGTCATTTATTTCAGTTAAGAGTGAGACACCTTGGGGTCAGACATTTTGGTCAGCCCTGGTGCAGCTTGGTGAACGTCGTGGAACGTCAATGCCTACCTTTTTGCTGAACCTGATCGTAGTCATTTTGAGGCTATTTTGTTCAACCCTACTTGGGGTAATTTTCAAGTCTTTGCTGACTGTAGTTATGGCAATCAGATGCCTTGGTTATTAATTGACTGCATTCTTCGCAGCCATCCTTTGTTACACCCCTGACTGTCGTTAGAACGGTCGTATCATTTAGGTAGTCGACAGTAACTACCAGTTTGTAAATGCATTATATTTCATTTTGAATAAGCTCAGAAGCTATTCTTGGTCATGTTTGAACCTAACAACTAGAAGGAATGTTGCGTTGCCTAGCATCGAACGCGGTTCCCAACGTATCATTAAGCAGATCTAGTGTGTGAATCTGTGCCACATTTATCATATCTTCCTTGTGTCGTGTGAGACACGTTTTTATTTGATGTTCTAGCAACTACTGAGTTGCATTTTTAAAGCAAAGAGCTTCAGTTATTGTAAGTTTTCTTTCATTTAGACGTCTTTGGTAGAAGGACGGAAGTGTATTACTATACTCAGATTTATAGCGTGCATTTGATACACGGACTCTGTAGAGATGCGTAGCATATGGTAAAGTTTTTTATGAACCGGCCAAGTGCAGGTTTTGTATTGATTAAATCGCCGGCCTTGAATAAACTGGTTATGTAACCCAGTGACCTAGAGCACGCCTGCTTCATTGTGAGACAAAACTACTATAGACGAGGACAGAGTACAATTTGTATTCGCTTTTCCTTTCATTGCTATTTTGCTTATGGAAACCAGTTTCCACTCTTGTATTTGATCACTTGTTTTATGGATCGGTTTTTGTTAGTTTAGCGCTCTGTTGCGTGTATTGTCGTATGACAGGTACAGTTATGTAAGGCTTTCTATAGGATGGTGAAGTCTACCCTGTTATAGCAGGATGTTATTGTATGCTTTGTCCGGGGATGATCCCGTTGACCAGATGTTTTTGGAAGATAACTGTTGTACAGGCCTATCCCAGTGTTATTGAACGCGAGCTTAGCGCCGCTGGTAACCCGTGTTATTGTGTGTCCGAGTTGTTATACTCGATGATTATATTCCGACTGTTGAGTCGAGGCTTTTTGGTGGAGAATGATCTCAGTTGGAGACACTCCGTGCCCAGGCTATTGTCAATGTTATTCGCCATAAACCTACGATAAACCTATAAACCGACATTCTAATAATAAAATGCATAATTGTTGTAAAACAAGCCTAACTAACGATTCTTTCTATCTAACTTTGTTCTTTGCATTCTGGAACTGTTGACATAGCCGTGCAGTTGAAGATAATTTCCTTGTGAGGAAATGACTAGGACAGTTGACATTTTGTAGCGACCTGAAGCATGTGCGAACCTAGAGTTCGTAGCTTGTGGAGCTCAGGCCATGCGATGTCAGACGTGGTCTCAACTGCGCATTCGTCACCGTAACTATACACATTAGATGACTATGGTTTACAAAGAGTAAACCAAGGTGTAGGCAGGAATTTTTAATAAATACTACTGTGTCTATTTCGTTATTAATTTATGATGTCAAGTGTATTAAACCCTACATGTTACTTTATTGTGTGCTGTTAGCACATAGTTATTAAGCATAATTAAATTGTTTGTTTTTCATGGCTGTACACTTAGCTTTTGGATGTAATTGTTTTCTTTTACGGACGTCATCGCCGTAAATTTTGTTAATTGATAGGACTTAGCTAGTTGAATTAATGTTAAATTTAAATGTCGAAATGGTACCATCCTAACCTAGATTTGTTTTGCTACCCTGTTAAATGTAAATTCAGATATTAGCTTGATCTTGTAACTTGAACTAGGGACTTGCGTCGTGCCATATTCCTAGCGTTGCTGTTGTTGCTTTATCATTGTGAGTTAGATCTTTCGCGAGGGTTTTCAGTAACTTCTCAGGTAGGGGACCTGTTATTTATCTTAGTTTATTTATTAATTTGCGGACTAGCCGATTATAACCCTCCGAACTAGGCTAGGGGCTTGTGAATTCTAATAAATTTTCACGGTGTTTTACATGAGTCTGGATGTTTATTTTCTCAGTCTAGTTTTAAGGTGAACCTTTCCTTAGGCGGTCTATGACCATCGTCACCATGTACCACGATCCCTGTGGACTACGGACTCTCGTGCCGCTTTAGCCTTTATGGAAGGTCACCTGATCCTCACGGTACTTTCTTTTTATTCGATTTATGTGTCGTTAGTTGAGTCATCGTGGTTGTTGACATCAACTAAACGGTCATCATAAAATGGCGCACAACGTTGTGGGCTTGACTTGGACGTCATAAAATGGCGCCCAACTCATGTGCCGACGTTAACGTGGTGACCCTCAGTACCATGTTATTTTTTTTGAGGATCCTAATGTTGATTAATGGTAAATTGACAGGACTGGGACGAACTTAGAAAGTCGTACTGCAGATCAATTGACCGCATGGCATTCATGTTTGATAGAAGTCCATGGGGTGAGGCTTTAGTGTTGAATAAATGAAGGATAGGATTTTCTTTGATGATGCCTCATCCTAAGTAAGTGTGATACTTTGCTTTGCTCACCGTTGTCTTTGTAAATGTAGAAGCACTTAGTTTGCATACTCCAGCTGTACTCGTGATATTTATATAAATGAAGCAAGCTTTATACCACCAAGTAACTAATCATAGCTGTAAGTTCCAGTAGAAATTGATCCCTCACTTTCTCATATATTTCTTATCTATGGATGAGGAAACTATTCGTCGTGTGTTTGGAGAGATGATGGCAGGTGTGAATGCCAATCTTCAACAGAATACTCAGGCTGTAAATACTGTAAGTGGTCATGTGGACCAGGTTAGACAGGAAGTCAACAATGTAAGACAGGACTTAGAGATTAACACTCAGTCTATGAACAATGTAAGACAGAACTTAGAGATTAACACTCAGTCTATAAACAATGTAAGACAGGACTTAGAGATTAACACTCAGTCTATAAACAATGTAAGACAGGACTTAGAGATTAACACTCACTCTGTAAATAATGTTAGGGCTGATTTAACTCAAGTCAGGGCAGACATGGACACATATAGGATCGAAGCGAGAAATGATCTGACGACAGGTTTAGCAGCTGTTAGGGTTGATGTCATACGACACCATCAGGAGGCTACCCAGCGCGTAGATTGCTTAACCGACCAGATGAATAGAGCTAGGGAGGAGGTGCAAAACCGATTGGAGGAGAACACAGCTCAAATTCAGACAACCTTGAATAAAGTCCAGATAGACATGAGAGCAGATCTGGAACATACCAGGGAAGAATTCGGGACTCGACTAGATCACGTCGAGGGATTTATCGGAAATGTGAAGAAGGACATGGCAACCATGAACGTTGGTTTAATCTTGATGAGAGGAGCTGCCAATGCCGTTAATAACAACGTGAAGACTATCGGTGATGGCATGATGGAGATTAAAGAGGAACTTAACACCAACAGGAGAAACATTTCTGAATTGACGGAAACCGTAGACAGTCTACGTGAGACAGTTGATGTTCATCATGAGGAACACAAAATTGACCTCATGTTATTGAGAGGTGACCTCAACGAACACGAAGCTACAGTCGAGGCTAAGGTAGCCGAGGTTAGAGACGATGTGGGTAAAATCCAAGAAAATATGTCCAGAGTTGAAGGAGATATCGATTCCTTACAAAAGAGATTTGAGGAAGTCGCGGTGACCGAGAGGTTAGACCTCAGTTATAACCTTAGGACGGCCATACGCGAGGTAGACACAAACCTCAAGGGAAAGGTTGACAGGATCGAGCTGCAATTGAACGACTTAGGCAACAAAGTCGCAGCCAGAACCATCCCAGGTCTTGAAGTAATAGAAAGACGCCTGGACAGACTCGAGACGACTCCAAGAGAGAGACACGTACACCCACAGATGGGAGAATCTCAGGAAACGCCTATATCTCAATCAGGAGGAATGATGCCTACCCATTTCCAACCCAGCGCGCCTATGGAACCGCAACCGTCACAATTCACTAATTTAGCGCAAGGTCAAACCTTGAACTTTAACGCTCACCCGTTTCAACCAGCATCTAATCGAATTAGTCATGAGACTAACACTCCTACGCAGAGTTACATGCAAAATACTTTCAGACCCGCGAATACGCAGGGAAATGTCACCATAATTCGTTCAAGAGAGGAGCAACCAGCTCGCTTCTCGGGAACTGGGAGCGGTGTTACTCCAGTGGAATTCCTAGCAAATGTCGAAAGCTACTTACGTGATACTATGGTAACTCCAGAGAGGGAACTAAGAGTTATAGAGCGACTGCTTGAGGGACAAGCCGGTACCTGGTTCAGAGCATTCCGATACTCATTCACAGGCTACCAAGACTTTAAGGAAGCGTTATTAAGAACATATTGGTCGAGCGACATCCAGCAGAGTATCCGAGCTGAGATGTACACTCGAAGGTACAGTTCCAATACACCTACTCGTTATGCGAATTACTTCGCAATACAGCTCGCGAAGCTCCGTTGTCTTCAGCCTCCATTGTCCGAACAAGATTTGGTGAACACAATTGTTTGGCAGTACCCTGCGGATGTACAACGTGTGTTAATCGCTGCAGGGGCATCCACTTTCCAGCAGTGTGACCAGATACTGCGAAGGTTGGACGCTAACACAGAACAGTTTCCTACACACCGTCAGCAGAAGGCTGATAGACGCGAGGATAGACATATGAATCTGACGACTGTTGATAAAGTGAGCCAGACGCCACAACAAACACAAACCACAGAGGATTCTGGGCGACGTGATAACAATTACAGTTATAACAGGAGAGAATGGAACAACACTCCGTATACTCGAAATCAACATGATGACCGGCGAAGTCATTGGGACCGGCGATTCGACCGAAGGACGGACGACAACCGACGTCATGAAAACAACCGCCGAGGGAATGAAGGAAGAAATCAGCAACACGGACGTATCCGTAGAGACTATCGATATAGTGGGGGTTACGACAGAAATCGAGACCCTAGATACCAGCCAGACAGGGATTGGAAAGGAAGAGCGCGGGAGAGCCGTGAGTACCTCCAACAATGGAGAGAATTGCAGATCCAAGAAGAGGGAGAACGGAACCCTACTTCGAGGGAAAATAGACATTCGGCGCAGGAGACGGAGCAGAACCAGCCCAGTACTTCTCGCCATGACAGAAAAAAACTCCGAAAAATCAATAGATTCTTGTTTGGTTGAGCACCGAGTAACTGCCTCTATATTACTCTGGGAGCCAATCCAAGAAGACTTGTTGGACGAACGACGAACGACGAACCACAATTATGAATTAACACGTCTACCCAAGATTGTAGCCACCTTGAATGAAGTCAGTGTAGTCATACTCATCGATACTGGGGCGATGATTAGTGTAATTTCCGCCGATTGCCATGCCAGACTTAGAGCAAACTCTGAGGTGACGGAGTTGCCCATTTCAGCTATAAGAGTCAGAGGTGTCATACCTGACCGCGTTGTAACGTGCAAAATCCAGATTTTGTGTACTGTGAAGATTTCGAGCCACGTGTACTTGCACGAATTTCTCGTAATGAAGGGCCTGCATCATGATGCCATTTTAGGCGCGGACTTCATTAGAAAATATGATGGAATCATTGACATGGGACGGAATACGGTAGAGTTCAAGCCGAACGAACCCATTCAGATGAGCCTAATTGAAGAAGAACCGGAATTCCTATCCGAAGTAGACGTAGTCGAAGCATTAAAGGGCAAGGAAATTGAGGCGACACTAGATGCCGACGAAGAGGCAGAATCGTTATCAGCACCCACACATGAGGATCTTGAGGCAATACTGAACGAATACAGAGATATATTCGACACCACACCTGGTGAGATATTAGACTACGAGTATGATCTTGTATTACTGGACGATTCCCCATTCCAGAAAAGGATCTATCCGATTGCCGAGAAACATCTCGAAGAAGCTGCTAAGAAGATCCATGAGATGGAAGCAGCAGGTACAATCAAGAAATCACCGACTCCTTTCTTGAATCCCATAATACCTGTGGTTAAGGTAGATGGAAGCTTGAGACTTTGTCTTGATGCCAGAGCCTTGAATGAACGCCTAGCTCCTGAGCACGACAGACCGCCCAAGATTAGGGACATTCTCAGGAAGTTCAAAGGAAAAAGGATATTTTCATCATTAGACTTGGTTCAGTCTTATTACCATATCAGATTATCTGAGCATACTCAGAAATATACTGGATTCTTGTTTGTTCAGACTACTTATGTATTCCAAAAACTACCATTTGGATTGAAAAATGCCGGAGCCGCATTAATCAGAGCACTTGATGCCAAGCTGACTCATGAAGTGAAGCAGAAAGTAATATGTTATGTGGATGACATAATCATAGCTTCGGGAACAGAAGAAGAGCATTTAAAGACATTGTGCCTTGTTTTTGAGAAACTCCGACAGGCAAATTTTAAGGTCAAGTTTGACAAGTGTCGATTTTTTCAGGAAGAAGTGAAATTCGTAGGACACATAATCAATGGAGAAGGATATAGACCGAATCCGGCAAAGATTAGAACTGTTGCTGCATTTCCAACACCAACCCGTGTGAAACACGTGAGACAATTCTTAGGAATTCTCCAATTCTTTGCTGCTCATTGTGAGAAGTATTCCGAAACTTTTGCACCACTGCAAGGATTATTGAAAAAGAACTGCAGGTGGAACTGGAATGATGAATGCGAGATAGCTTTCAGGAGAGCTAAACAGATGCTTGTGGACTCAATTCAGTTAGAATATCCAGATTACTCTCGGAACTTTATTCTAGAAACTGATGCATCTGCCATTGGTATAGGAGCCATTTTACTGCAGGAAGATGATGAGAAGAAACGTCATTACATTGCTTTCTTAAGCCGACGTTTAAGAGCACATGAATCTCACTACTTCACGACCGAGATAGAAGCACTTGCAATTGTTTACGCACTTGAATACTGGCAGAAACTTCTGTTAGGTCAGAGGATTATTGTGAGAACCGATCATCATGCGTTGACCTTCATCTTGAGAACAAGACTGGCAAGCGACAGGATCACACGTTGGACGCTGTTTCTCCAACAGTTCGATTTGGAAATAGTTTATCGACCAGGCAGAGAGAATGTGTTGGCCGACATCCTCAGCCGGAATCCTGAAGCTACTGTTAATGCCATAGACATCGAGGGAGAATGCGAGGAACACCTTCGCCGATTTCGTCATTTACCTGAAGGACAGCGACGTGAGGAGGAACTCAGACATATTATCCGTTTCCTAGAACGAAGAATGGATCCACAGGATGATCATTATGCAAGGATTGCTGCTGTTGCAGATGATTATTTGATTTATCATCGTGTCTTATACAAGTTTGTAGACGAGGACCACACTCAACTGCGTGCAGTTATTCCTAGGAGATACCAAGAATCTGTTATTCTTATGGTACATTTATCCATTGGACATGGTGGAACAGACAAAACCATTGCAACTATCAAGGAGTCTTTCACATGGAAAGGGTTAGGAGCCACCGTTAGACAGTGTTTACGTGCTTGCGACGCATGCCAGCGGAACAAATACACGTCACACTTGCTGAAGGAACAACCTAGACCAATACTACCAACTCAACCTAGAGAGTTGTATGCACAGGACCTGTATGGCCCAATACCTAAGGCTCGTCGTGGGAATCGATACATCGTTGTAACGGTGGATGTGTTCACGAAATATACGATGCTTCATCCAATTCAAAAAGCTACTGCACATCAGATTATTCAGAGGATTAGACGTCAAGTGATACCGGAGGCAGGAAAGCCACAATTCTTGTTGACTGATCACGGATCACAGTACACCTCAGCAGAATTTGCCAATGCCATGAATGAGCTTGAAATAGGTCATGTTTTATCATCTATTCGACATCCAGAGAGCAACCCAGCAGAATGCGTGATGTCTATTATCGCAAAATTCTGTCGATTATATTGTCAAGAAGAACACTGGCGATGGACTGAAGTCCTTGTTATTATGGCAAAATGTATTAATTCAACAGTACATGAGAGCACTGGTCAAATACCTATGGTCTTGCATTTGAACCAGATGCCGCTGAGAATATGGGATCGTGTGATTGTAAATCCACCTTGTTTACAACCATCACATGCCAGCAGACTTTTAGCTGCGAGAGAGACTATGGACAGACAAGCTGCCAAGCGCTTGAGAAGAACTAGACGCCAGAGGTTTAGAGAACCACTAGTAGAAGGAGACCTTATCCTTATAAGGAGACCCGGAATTTCTAGTCCTATAGACCGCATATATGGGAAATTTCTATCCTTGTATTATGGCCCTAGTCGTATCCGACAGCCTTTAAACAATGGAAGTTATGTGATAGAAGACATTAGGACAGGAGAACGCATTGGAACCTTTAATGCAGCCAATCTAAAAAAATATCACTCTTGAATGAATTTCAAAGCAAATAAAAATGTTATCCCAACATTTTATTTGAAACGACAGAGAGGCAGATGAACCCGCTGAGCTATGGTTCATGTGATATTTTTTTTATGACAGAGCATTTATGATGGGATGTTGTACTTTTGAACACACCCAGGAAGCCACGTGAAGCTGAGAGATCACGCGATACTTTGAAGTAGCGGTGAATCGCACTTTTGACTTTGGTGTAAACTGCTAATTATTATCTGAGGTCTTATTAATTATTTTTATCTTTCCTACGAGACTCAGAATATTCCATTTCGTCATGCTGCATTATTAAAACATTTTGGAGAATGTTTATTTTTACTTTAGGTAAGGTAATACCCTTGCAGATACGCAAAAAGGAACGTAAGTAGTCGCTCAACGTTTTCGTTTTGACGACCTACTTTCTAGAGACACCCAGTACCGGAGCACTGCGTCTTGAGAATCCGCCTTGTGTAGGCGTGGAATTACATTTGTCCTACGAGACGTAGAAGAATATCCGCTGTTTAGCGTTAAAAGTGATTATAAGGTGCCATCGAGCAAGCAAATACTAATATTCACTGTCGATGAAGTCCAGTGAATTAAATAAGAAGCTTGGGAAATAATTATTGGCAAGTATAGTGTATTGCACAACATTGCTGTGACATCACATATTACCCACGCGTATGTGGAGGGCAGATGCCTAGTGGAAATATACAGGTAATAGTGTTACAATTATCCTGAATAAGTGTGATTATAATAGTATGAGATATTTAAATTGCCAAAGTGGAAATTTCATCTTTGAAACGTCGTATAATTCACGGATGCTGCGTGATACAAAAGTAGCGTCACTAGCACGTGCAGCATTATAAAATAGTATTAGCTCACATGCTAATCCACATCTGCAAGATTAAGGCTGTGTCGTATCTTATAATTGAAGCCTATAATAGTCACGACGGATATTATAATTTTGGAAGTGAGAGGATGAATAATCACGCAACTTATTTCGCTACCCACGTGATTGGACTTTTATTCACCATGGTTGAAGCAGTCACCATGGGCTAATACCATCCCAGTATGGGGGGGTGACGTTTCTACAGGAACCAGCGTGATGGTGGAACTTCCAGAACGATGAACGAGAGGGAAGGAGCCAAAATGCCATTTCCAGGCATATCCACGAAGATGTCGACAGGGACAAATCGAACCCTGGTCTTTGGGGGAGTCCAGATGGGAATCCTGATGAGGAGGATACCGATCCAGAGAGCCAGAGAGGTTTATGTACAACCCTTGTTGTGGAATAGAGAGCTGAGTGAGAGCTCCTCCATATCGTGAGTTTTTGTCACACCCCTTCTTTGTTCTAGTTTCTGGTGGTGTAGTAGTTTTAATGTAGTTTGTGAATCAACCACACTCAGTGTCGGCCATTTTTCTAGGTAGGGATGTAACTAGATTAGTTAGATGTCATTTATTTCAGTTAAGAGTGAGACACCTTGGGGTCAGACATTTTGGTCAGCCCTGGTGCAGCTTGGTGAACGTCGTGGAACGTCAATGCCTACCTTTTTGCTGAACCTGATTGTAGTCATGTTGAGGCTATTTTGTTCAACCCTACTTGGGGTAATTTTCAAGTCTTTGCTGACTGTAGTTATGGCAATCAGATGCCTTGGTTATTAATTGACTGCATTCTTCGCAGCCATCCTTTGTTACACCCCTGACTGTCGTTAGAACGGTCGTATCATTTAGGTAGTCGACAGTAACTACCAGTTTGTAAATGCATTATATTTCATTTTGAATAAGCTCAGAAGCTATTCTTGGTCATGTTTGAACCTAACAACTGGAAGGAATGTTTCGTTGCCTAGCATCGAACGCGGTTCCCAACGTATCATTAAGCAGATCTAGTGTGTGAATCTGTGCCACATTTATCATATCTTCCTTGTGTCGTGTGAGACACGTTTTTATTTGATGTTCTAGCAACTACTGAGTTGCATTTTTAAAGCAAAGAGCTTCAGTTATTGTAAGTTTACTTTCATTTAGACGTCTTTGGTAGAAGGACGGAAGTGTATTACTATACTCAGATTTATAGCGTGCATTTGATACACGGACTCTGTAGAGATGCGTAGCATATGGTAAAGTTTTTTATGAACCGGCCAAGTGCAGGTTTTGTATTGATTAAATCGCCGGCCTTGAATAAACTGGTTATGTAACCCAGTGACCTAGAGCACGCCTGCTTCATTGTGAGACAAAACTACTATAGACGAGGACAGAGTACAATTTGTATTCGCTTTTCCTTTCATTGCTATTTTGCTTATGGAAACCAGTTTCCACTCTTGTATTTGATCACTTGTTTTATGGATCGGTTTTTGTTAGTTTAGCGCTCTGTTGCGTGTATTGTCGTATGACAGGTACAGTTATGTAAGGCTTTCTATAGGATGGTGAAGTCTACCCTGTTATAGCAGGATGTTATTGTATGCTTTGTCCGGGGATGATCCCGTTGACCAGATGTTTTTGGAAGATAACTGTTGTACAGGCCTATCCCAGTGTTATTGAACGCGAGCTTAGCGCCGCTGGTAACCCGTGTTATTGTGTGTCCGAGTTGTTATACTCGATGATTATATTCCGACTGTTGAGTCGAGGCTTTTTGGTGGAGAATGATCTCAGTTGGAGACACTCCGTGCCCAGGCTATTGTCAATGTTATTCGCCATAAACCTACGATAAACCTATAAACCGACATTCTAATAATAAAATGCATAATTGTTGTAAAACAAGCCTAACTAACGATTCTTTCTATCTAACTTTGTTCTTTGCATTCTGGAACTGTTGACATAGCCGTGCAGTTGAAGATAATTTCCTTGTGAGGAAATGACTAGGACAGTTGACATTTTGTAGCGACCTGAAGCATGTGCGAACCTAGAGTTCGTAGCTTGTGGAGCTCAGGCCATGCGATGTCAGACGTGGTCTCAACTGCGCATTCGTCACCATAACTATACACATTAGATGACTATGGTTTACAAAGAGTAAACCAAGGTGTAGGCAGGAATTTTTAATAAATACTACTGTGTCTATTTCGTTATTAATTTATGATGTCAAGTGTATTAAACCCTACATGTTACTTTATTGTGTGCTGTTAGCACATAGTTATTAAGCATAATTAAATTGTTTGTTTTTCATGGCTGTACACTTAGCTTTTGGATGTAATTGTTTTCTTTTACGGACGTCATCGCCGTAAATTTTGTTAATTGATAGGACTTAGCTAGTTGAATTAATGTTAAATTTAAATGTCGAAATGGTACCATCCTAACCTAGATTTGTTTTGCTACCCTGTTAAATGTAAATTCAGATATTAGCTTGATCTTGTAACTTGAACTAGGGACTTGCGTCGTGCCATATTCCTAGCGTTGCTGTTGTTGCTTTATCATTGTGAGTTAGATCTTTCGCGAGGGTTTTCAGTAACTTCTCAGGTAGGGGACCTGTTATTTATCTTAGTTTATTTATTAATTTGCGGACTAGCCGATTATAACCCTCCGAACTAGGCTAGGGGCTTGTGAATTCTAATAAATTTTCACGGTGTTTTACATGAGTCTGGATGTTTATTTTCTCAGTCTAGTTTTAAGGTGAACCTTTCCTTAGGCGGTCTATGACCATCGTCACCATGTACCACGATCCCTGTGGACTACGGACTCTCGTGCCGCTTTAGCCTTTATGGAAGGTCACCTGATCCTCACGGTACTTTCTTTTTATTCGATTTATGTGTCGTTAGTTGAGTCATCGTGGTTGTTGACATCAACTAAACGGTCACAGTATACCGGAATATCTCAAGCCCATACTCGAAAATGATGTCAGTGCTACCAACTACTGAAAAAACGCACTAGAAATTTGAGCTCCATGTTGGATATCATGGAAGGTATGCATGGGAGCTAAGATTCCAAAATTGGCACACATGTAGATAATTCTATTTCAGTTTAATTTCCAGAAGGCAATACATGACAGTGTTGCCAAAATAATTTTAAGCCTTCTGACAGGTCCAATTTTTAAATGCATATAACTTCTACATTATTAATTGGATTTCAACCAAATATTGTATGTAATATGTGTACATAAAAATATATGACTGAGTGTATTTTTAAGACCCACCAGAGCTGTCAACTGTTAATAACTGCTCTCTCTATTTTCTTCATCCAAATACCAATATATCTGAAAGTATGAAAGCCGACAGCTTTAAACTATGCACACGTAAAGTACCTGGCATTTTAGATTAATTTGGAGTAACTTATATACTTCAGTTCTACCAACATGATTCTAAGCCTACTGATAGGACCAATTTTTAGCCCACTTTTCACATTTTGCGAAAATGAGGAAAAAGTAGACTTATGAGATCGATCCAGGAAAATGTGTCTGTCTGTCTGTCCTCCTGTCTGACTGGCTGTGTGAGTGTGTCCCCCTATCAACTCCTAAACGGCTGCAGCAATCGAAACCAAATTTAGTATGAGTAAAGATGTATACAGGAATATCTCAAGCCCATATTTTAAAATGATGTCACTGCTACCAACTGCTGAAAATACGCACTAGAAATTAAAGCTCCATGTTGGAAATCATGGAAGGTATGCATGGGAGCTATTCCAAAATTGGCACACATGTAGATAATACTATTTCAGTTTAATTTCCAGGAGGCCATACATGACAGTGTTACCAAAATAATTTTAAGCCTTCTGACAGGTCCAATTTTTAAATGCATATAACTTCTACATTATTAATTGGATTTCAACCAAATTTTGTATGTAATATGTGTATATAAACAGATATGACTGAGTGTATTCTTAAGAGCCACCAGGACTGCCAACTGTTAATAACTGCTCTCTCTATTTTCTTCATCCAAATACCAATATATCTGAAAGTATGAAAGCCGACAGCTTTAAACTATGGACACGTAAAGTATCTGCCATTTTAGATTAATTTGGAGTAACTTATATACTTCAGTTCTACCAAAATGATTCTAAGCCTACTGATAGGACCAATTTTTAGCCCAATTTTCACATTTTGCAACAAGAAGTTCCGTGACGAACTAAAATTCTGTATTCTGTACCTTAAGAGATGGAACTAAGAATATATTCAGTCACCAGGGCTGCCAACTGTAGTGCTCTATCAGGCTACATTATACCAGGAATATTTCGAACTAATTAGCCATTTCGATATTACCAACTTAATTTCGTCATTATTCTAGATAGGTGCATATACTGTAGAATAATCATTGGCATGAAAATTAGGCTCTTTAGTTCGTCAGGGAACTTCTTGTGAAATTATAGGCCTTAGATTTATGTACTATTACATGAAGATTATTGTGTAGGTGTTTTATTCATACTCCAATCGATGATTAGGACACAAGAAATAAAAGCGGGAATTTAAACTTTCGCTCAGCCGCCATCTTGTGGTTATGAAAATAATTATGAATTAGATGTCAGTCGATTAAAATTTGTATAAGCATATACCGTATCAAGTTTCACTGCGCTCGGATGGTTAAAACGCAAGAAATGTCCATTTGAATATTTAAATTTCGCGTCGCCGCCATGTTGGATTTGTGCTAGCCAGGTTATTGAACGTCCCATAGGTGAAATTATGCTTATAGCCTCTATACACTTACAAAATTTCAATTTGATTGCTGTAATAGATTAATAGATATTGAGAACCGTCTAAATATTTCTGATGGTCACCATGTTGGATTTTAATATATGCAGGCCATAGAGTTATGTACTAGTAGATGATGATTATTGTGTACGTTCATTATTCAATGTTGATTCCGATCGCATGATTAGAACACAAGAAATAAAAACTTAATTTTCGAAATTCGCACAGCCGCCATCTTGAGGTTACGTAAACAATTGAACTAAATTAGATACCTGTGCATTACAATTTGTATGAACATTTGCTGTACGAGGTTTCATTGCGTTTGGATCATTAAATCGCGAGAAAAGTTTATTTAAAACTTTCAACTTCGCTTGGCCGCCATGTTAGTTTTGTAGTTAACCGGTTTTTGAAAGTCTCATAAATGATCTTCCAGTAGTGCCCTTTATCTCTGTACAAAATTTCATGGTGATACCGGTAATAGTCACAGAGATATAGAATGCTGGTGAAATATTTTGCACAGCCGCCATCTTGAGGTTATGTAAACAATTGAACGAAGTTAGATATCTGTGCATTACAATGTGTATAAACATATACTGTACCAAATTTCATTGCGATTGGTTGGTTAAATCGCGAGAAACGTATATTTAAATGTCGCAACTTCGCTTGGCCGCCATGTTGGTTTTGTAGTTACCAGGTTTTCAAAAGTCTCCTAGGTGAACTTGTAGTAGTTCCCTTTATCTCCGTACAAAGGTCCAGGGTGATATCGGTAATAGTTTCGGGGATATTGAATGCTGGTGAAATATTTCGCACAGCCACCATGTTGGATTGGTGCCATATAACGAAATTTGAAGGGAACGGTCGGGGTCGCCCGGAATTGTGCTATGAATTTACAGAGTTTCATTGAAATCGCTCCAGCCATTTATAAGTTATTACCGGGTGGGTGGGGGGCACACAAACATCCTTCACACTCACACACACGCACACACAGACAGACAAACCGACAAAAGGTGATCTCATAAGCCTATTTTTTTTTTCATAAATGAAAATAGGCTAAAAATGGACTCCAAATGACAAGAATGTTACCGTCCCCATAAGACGATATTATGTTAAAAATGTGCAAAGAAAAACGAAGGAAAAAAGTTAATTAAGCTCCAATTACATCGTAAAATACTCTCTCGCAATAAATGAGGTCTGATCCTTCTACGAAAACCTGCATATTTTGCCTATTATAACCTATCCCCTAGTTTGCCCGGTGAAATCTACCCCCAGTTTCTGAACTTTTTCTTCCTATCGTTTCATTGATGGTTTAGCCTTTTTCCGTTTATTGTGGATAGTTTTGAATTTTCTGTAATAATTATTTTAATGTTTCTTGTTCAAAGGTATTGTATTAATGAATGGATGTTAGAGATAGGATGGTTCAGTGCGTGTCTGTATGGTTGTGGTTGTTGATATGAATAGTGTGTTTCTATTTTTGTTCGTGTTTGTAGCCTTTGTTTTCTTTATACTTGTAAATTTGATTGTTAATCAATATATTGCCACAAGTGTCTGACAATAAAGAACACATACTGTGTTATTGTGGTGTGTATTTGTAAGTCAGGGAGCGACGTGGCCGTGACCTTGAGTTAGGACCCATCCCAGCATTTGCATGGAGTAGAAGTGGGGTAATCACGAAAGACCACTTCCAAGATGGCTGATGTGGGAATCGAATAACCCACCTCTTCTCAGTTTTGCATCACGAGACAGAGTGTATCCCACTCCAGCCCACAGACCAGAATCATATTTCTTGGTAGAGCCGGGAATCGAACCCGCGGTGACAGCCAATTATGCTAGCCACTGTGCAACGAGGCGGACTAGAATACTAGCCGCTACGCTTCCAGGCGGTCTATAGTTAATGCTCTTAATGCTCAGTATTAATGGTCTAAACAAAGGTCTAGGCTATAAAGTGAATAGTGTAGTGGTTAGCTGTTAGGTCGCGCCCCGTGGCTAATTGGTTAGCGTGCTAGTCTTTGAACCGAAGAGTCCCGGGTTTGATTCCCGGCCGGGTCGTGAGGATCTTATTCTCCTGAAAACAATTTCCCTGGCTCGAGGAGTGGGTGTTCGTAACGTCTTAAAGATAAAAATTTAATTTAATTGGTATTCTGCCTAAAGGCAGGTCCGAGCCTCCGAAGAGGCTATCCCCAGCCGGTGTTTGCTTGCGGTAGGGTGGCCAGAGCCTCTCCGCTCCTCCTTATGTTGGCCAACAGCGCGCAGTGCCTGGAACCGCCATTATAAATACCGGAATAAAAGTATAAACGAAGAAAGTACAGTTAAAACAAAAGTGAAATAATAGCGCACTGTTTAAGGCAACGTACTCCGGACCATGTGAGCTCGGGTTTGATCCCACCTCTCAGCTGATTAATTTTAAAAGGAAGCTGTCCGCCTCTTTGTCTTATGAAATTGTGGTGTTTGTTAACTAGCATGTGCCTTTGTGTTTGGGACTAGGATTTGTTAGTCTATTTTCAATTTTGAAAAAATAGGCTTATGAGATCACCTTTTGTCCGTGTGTCTGTGTGTGCGTGTGTATGTGTGTGTGTGTGTGTGAGGTGTGTGTGTGTGTCCCCCCTAATAACTTCTATACGGCTGGAGCGATTTCAATGAAACTCGGCAAGTTCATAGCACTACGGGCGACCCCGACCGTGCCCTTCAAATTTTGTTACGTCTCATCAATCCAACATGGCGGCTGTGCGAAATATTTCACCAGCATTCAATATCTCCGAACCTATTCCCGATATCACCCTGGATTTTTTACGGTGATAAAGGGAACTACTAGAAGTTCATCTATGTGACGATTGAAAAAACTGGTAAATACAAAACCAACATGGCGGCCACGCGAATTTGCGACTTTTATATAGACGTTTCATGCGATTTAACCAACCAAACGCAATAAAACTTGGTACAGTATATGTTTATACACATTGTAATGCACCTACATCAAACTTCGTTCAATTGTTTACATAACCACAAGATGGCGGATGTGCGAAATATTTCACCGGCAGTCTATATCTCTGAAACTATTAGCGGTATCACCCTGAAATTTTGTACGGAGATAAAGGGCACTACTGGAAGTTCATCTATAAGACTTTCAAAAACCGGTAAACTACAAAACGAACATGGCGGCCAAGCGAATTTGAAAATTTTAAATACACCTTTCTCGCGATTTAATGTTCCAAACGCAATGAAATCTGGTACAGGAAATGTTTATACACATTATAATGCACTGTTATCCAATTCAGTTCAATTGTTTACATAACCTCAAAATGGCGGCTGTGCGAATTTTAAAATTAAGTTTTTATTTCTTGTGTCGTAATCATGCGATCGAAGTGAAAGTTTGAATAATGAACCTACGCAATAATTTTGCTTTAATGGTACATGACTCAATGGCCTATACATTTGACAATCCTACATGGCAACCATCCGAATTATTTAGACGGCTCTGAATATCTACCAATCTATTATAGCAATCAAACTGAATTTCCTTATGTTCATTGGGGCTATGAACATAAGTTCACCTATAGGACTTTAAATAACCTGGTGATCACAAATCCAACATGGCGGCGACGCGAAGTATAAATATTCACATGGACGTTTCTCGCAATTTAACCATCCTAGTGCAGTGAAACTTGGTACAGTAAATCCTTATACGAATATTTATCCACTGGCATCTAATATATTTCAATTGTTTCCATAACCACAAGATGGCAGCTGTGCGAAATTTTAAAATCTCCTTGTTACTTGTAGTGTCCTAATCATGCAATTGAAATTTGAACACCACACGTACACAATAATCTTCATGTAACAGTACATAACTCTAGGACCTACATATATAAAATCCAACATGGCGACCATCTGAAATATTTAGTCGGTTCTCAATATCTACGAATCTATTACAGCAATCAAACTGAAATTTTGTATGTTGATAGTGGCAGTTAACATAAGTAGGATATATGAAAATAAGCTGTATAGTTCTTCACGGAACTACTTGTTTATCATGTTTCATTTGAGGGGATTGGATATCGTGGCCATGTGTATTAGAGAGTGTGTGTATACTCAGGTATATTTATATAATACTAGCAACCCGACCCGGCTTCGCCCGGGAACAGTTATGGATGCATTACGTGATGAGTGTATTTTTTTCGATGTCAATTAACTACGACCTATATCCGTTTTACGTTTCGACATGATGGGTTAAAATCACTGACTGGACTATTAATTATATTATCAAGGAGATGCACGTGAAACGAATTCTTGTCAGACGTATTTAAGAATGGCGATGTGCATGGAACACAAATCCCCTTCCGTCCAATCTTAACTTGAATGTGTATTTTGCGGAACGAAAAGTTCGCAGGCGAATTGCACATCCAGTGAAACTACAAACACAACCACTCTTCTCTGAAGTCTTAACTCAAAACGACTCGACAGTGTGCTGCTGGCTGTATCTGGGATAATAGGCTCTCCCGCTAGTTAGGCTGTAACTGGGAGTGATAGGTCTGGTCCTAGCTAGCTCGTAAACTGTCGCCTCAGTTATTGAATGGAGATTGTTGGAAGAAATTGAAACGTAAAATCACTTATAGTAGGCGATGTATTGAAGATAGAGATATGCTTTCCCGGGATTTTTTTGAACTTTTCATGCTGAACAATTCTTATACTCATAGTATATAGATATTTTTAACGGTTTGGCCAGCGTAAGCTTAAAAAGCGCACGGACGCCAGGTTTTTTTCCAACCTTTTCACTGAAATCTTTATTGCTTGGCTGCCTTTGATCATAAATAAATGATTTTCTACAGAAGCTTTCCTCGAGATATCCTTTACAGAATGGTGAAAACCGCATGAAAATCCATCCAGTGGTTCTCGAGCTCCCCCGTGACATCCAAAAATCGGGGACTTTGTTTTATACTAAGTAGAGATATTTGTCTGTAAGTTTGTGTTATTGTGGTGTATGTAGGAGTGTGTGTATTTAAAATCAGGTGATGATTAGGAAGGAGGTGTCCGTGGCCTTGAGTTCGGAACCATCCCAGCATTTTCCTGGAGTAGAAGTGGGGAAATCACGGAAAACCGCTACTAGTATGGCTCAGTTTTGCCTCAACTCCGTTCCAACCCCCAGACCTGAATCAAACCCGGGTCTCAGGGGTGACAGCCGAACATGCTACCAACTGCGCCACTAGGCGGACTACAAAAGTAACCACACTGCCCTGCACTGCAGTGTACGTCCATGTTCAGTCGTGGAAAAACTGATTTGTCATCTGTGATTTACAAGCTGACTGCCGTGGCAAGGCGTGTTAAATGGTCATAAAAGTGAGTTGTGGGGTGTTCCCATGGTACCAAGATAACACAGTTGTTATGAAAGCTTGCACATGTTTCCTCCGTGTCCACGCGTGACGTCACCTGGCTCACCAAAATCATACTGTACATACATTTTTATTTTCCAACGGCCCAAGTTTTTCAAAATAAATGGTTCATCCTTTGCAGAAGATCTGACAAATCAAAAGTAAAAATGCATACAATATCATTTCATACTTATTAATATGCACCAGATGTTAAAAGACTATCACTGAACAGACCATTATTATTATTATTGTTATTATTATTATTATTATTATTATTATTAATCCTGGCCAAGGAAAGACGCCGTATATACTTGCGCAAAGAAGAGCATTCTAAGATACGCGTGAAGAGGGAGGAAAGAGACAGATCTCTTCTGGAATGGCAGGAAGAATGGGAACGTGGCAGGTGGATCGCTAGGCTCATCAAGCAACTGAAGCCATGGTTGTCGAGGGAACATGGTGAGGTTAATTATTACATTACCATGTTTATCTCTGGCCATGGTTATTATGATGCATACCTCCATCGAATGGGAATTTCGCCAAGTTTACGGTGTCGTTATTGTGATGATCAATGGGATGACGTTCAGCACACGTTCTTTGCATGCTTGAGGTGGAGAAATCTTCGAAGGCTTTTGGAGACAAAAGTTGGAGTCATTACACCAGACAATGTGGTGGATAAAATGCTCAGCAGCAGAGAAAGTTGGGCACAGATTGCTGTCTACATCTCTGAGCTGCTGAAAACGAAAAAAGAGGAGGAACCGAGAAGATTGGTCACTGAAGACAGTGAAGACGATGATGAGTAATTTTATTATCATCACGTTAAATGAAATTGACTGAGACCCTTGGTCGTAACAGTGGCTCCACCCTGAAGTAAGGCTGAACAGGCAGTTCCGGGGTGGTCCTTAAGCCAAATATAGTGTTTGTGGGTTTTTAGTAGGTAAGAATCCTGCACAGTTGTAAATCCGGACGCTTGCATTGTCTTTTGAAGATTTCCCCACGGTTTCCCTCAAAAGAACTAAAAAAACCTATTATTATTATTATTATTATTATTATTATTATTATCATAATAAATAGTCTGCAGTCACATCGAGGGAAAAATATTAGTGTTCAGTATTGTTTGCGGGACATGCTTGCAGTGCATTAGAGCTGGAGTCAGCCGGGAAAGCGGTGCGCAGAACCCAACGCTACCATTACGTCATGCCTCACTTCCATCCCACCAATCACAGTCAGTCTGTCTTGTGAATCTGAGCTAGTGTGTTTTCGGAAAAGCGAAGTGACTATATCGTAATATTTAAACATCCTGTGGAAGCGATTGTGTACATTTCGAGTGCTATGGATACAGAGGGAAGTAAACGACAGGTTGTGCATAGGCAAGCCCTAGAAATAGTTTACGAAGTCCACGAATACAGTAAACTCCCGATTATCCGCGGAATTAACTGGCGCGGATACCGCGGATAATCGAATTTCGCGGATAGGCCGCAAAATTGCTGGTAATGGTTAAACAAAGGTCGAAGGCACTAAGAAACAACACACATGTGCTTTAAATAAGTTTATGTTCGACCCTCACTATTATGTGTCAGAAAACTGTATCATAATGATGGTCATTATAACACTGTTTTTCATTACGATACAGTTTCTCCAGCCAATCAGAGCTCGTTCATTGACCAATTAGGTAACGTTACCTTCGCGCATGCGCTCAAAATCCAACATGTCGGACATAAACACAGCATCGAACTATAATAAATTACCGACATGGAATACGGACCGTCCATATGTTCGCGTAAATAAACTGGCGAATATGAGACAAGATACAGCACTGTACCTTAATATCACCAACCCTAATTTCTACACAGCGCATTGCCTTCAAACGACTCCGGTGACAATATTACTGAGGGATGGCAGATGTAAACATATGGCCTGCATAATATGGCATTGCAAGCACACAGAGCGCATGCGTCGGTCGTTCAGAGATCTTGAAAGACAGAGATATCAAACCCATTGCTCGCTCTCCGATCAGAAAATTCAAGTGGCTGACTCTCAACAGATATTTATGAATATTTATGTTAAAACATATAATAAAGTTATAATTATCGTCGAACATAAACAGTCGTATGCAACTCGCCTATAATGGTAATTAAGACACTCGTATGGAAATTATAAAACTCGCATACGCTCGTTTTATAAAAATACTCGTGTCTTAATTATAGCCATTATAGGCTCGTTGCATAATGTAAAATTATTATACAATAAAACACGTACATGATAACAAAACTCAGTCGATGTTATGTGTGTTATTAAAATGACTTGTTTACTGTTTAACAAAAAACCGGTCATTTGCTTTTGCTTTTTCTTAGTGAAATATTTTTTCTTTATTTGTGATTTGAGTTTTCTCAACACCATCTTGTCACAAAGTGATGCGTCGTCTTGCTCTTCAAGGTATTGAAGAATCCTGTCAATGTGTCCTAATGCTGCATCATGAGTAACGGTCCTCTGCATGTGCGTTTCCTCATTGTCTTCCGATTCAATACCTCGTGCTTGATTTATGATGTTTTCAACTGTGAGGTATTTGCGATTTACGATTTTTATTACCGGTACGTTTAAGTATTTAGTAACTTTATTTCAATTTTTGAGAAATAATTTTCGGTTTCAAAACCTTCCTCTTTTTTATAAAAATGTTCTCCTACAAGCACCACGGATAATCCGCACAGCGGATAAACCGCCCGCGGATAATCGAGAGTTTAACTGTACTTTAAGAGTCTAAAGTAGCGTGAAAGAGACGGGCTTGACGAGGTAAGCGACGGTGTTGCCACACCGCAGGAACTCACTGCAGCAGCTTGCGGTGTGGGGACTCGGACATAGTGGACCTGTTGCAACAGTGGATATGTATCTCTTTCTCTCTCTGCGCAAATCCCAGAAAGCCGGCCGCCTTCCCGGCTGACGCGAGCTCTAGTATCATACGGGATGCAAACAGAGAAATATCGACCTTCCTGATAACAACGTTAGTTGGGCTGTATAAAACAATATTACTCGTATTAGGGGCAACTGATTCACCTGTTATAGAATTAGACTTATTTCCTGTAACTCCTAAGTGAAGCATAGGGCATCAACGAATTTCCACCATCGGTCTTGATCACCGTCCAGGTCTTCCCACCATTCTCAATGGCTTCCACCTCCACGCTCCTCCAGTTGTTCCTCGGCCTGCCTCTTCTTCTAGTGTCTTGTGGGTTCCAGTGGTTGTCTGACGATTTTTTTAAATCACGTGTTAGCGATCCATATCCACTTCCTGCGACGCATCTCAATGTCAATAGATGATTTTATGTTCGACAATGTCGAAATGTAAATTATACGTCAGAAAACTGTATCATAATTACGGTCACGATAGTACTGTTTTTCATTATGAGACAGTTACTCCAGCCAATCAGAGCTCATTCATTGACTAATTAGGTAAGGATACCTTCGCGCATGCGTTCAAAATCCAACATGTCGGACATGAATTGCATGATTTGAAAGTTCAAATTGGATATCGAATTAACCATTGTAGTTACAATCCCAAACATACAGACAAAATCAGCACGAACCTTTACGGTAACAAGAAAATACTATGACATATGTAAGAAATTTATGAATCTACGTCCAGAAGTTAGCAACACAGCATCCTTCTATATAAATTACCGACATGGAAATTGCACCGTCCCATATGTTCGCGTAAATAAACTGGCGAATATGAGACAAGAAATAGCACTGTACCTTAATATCCCCAATCCAATTTCTACACAGCGCATTGCTTTCAAACGACTTCGGTGACAATTTAGTGAATGCTAGAGCTGGACGGCACTAGACATCATGCAGGCTGTAAACAATAGCATTGAGAAGCTAAGTAAATGGTCTCAGCTTTCGAAGTGCTTTGACCCACGCAAGCACGCATGCTCTCTGTTCAGTCAGCAAAGCCAGTGCACCCTGTTCACTAACTGAAGTGAATGAATCGCTCAGATATTTATGATATGTAGGCTATGTTAAAACATATAATAAAGTTATAATTATCGTCGAACATAAACAGTCGTATGCAACTCGCCTATAATGGTAATTAAGACACGAGTATGTTTATAAAACGAGCGTAGCGAGTTTCATAATTTCCATTATAGGCTCGTTGCATAATGTACTAGTTTAGTTTCACCTTGTACAGGTCTACATTATACTCCCGCACAGTCATTTGGCAAATTCGTGTGGACCGACTGAAGAGTTACAACTGACTGTTTGTGTAGGCAACACTGACATAATGGCTTCAAAACTACATATCTGTGATCTAGATTCACAAGCTCGGCCCAAGACACTGACAGTTAAAGACGTAAGATCAGTTATTCTTTCTAGAGTTAGAACTAGAATTTAAGACATTTTAAAAAGTACTCAAATACTTGTCAATACATTTCCAGAAAAAAAATATTGATAAAATGGTAATCAAAATAAAATTTAAATTCCAAAATTAAAGAATGATATTCAAAATAAAATAAGAAACACCAGAGACACTGACTCAGGATGTCTACCAAAACCAACTAACAGATTCCCCTGACAATTCTCTGATTTTTCCAGATTGATCATAAAATTCCCTGAGTAACAGTAGTGGCCATAGTCATACTAATATATAGAAATGAGATGGTGCGTGTCTGTCTTCCTGTCTGTCTGTTACTCAATAACGCAAGAACCACTGGTCCGATTTAAATGGAATTTTGCATGGATGTAGCTGATTTACCAGGATTACATATAGGATACTTTTAATTTCGACATTTTGCACTATTAAAAAATGGCGATCATTTTAGTGACGTCACTACACCCTTCGGTTTCAAAATTTCATATTTCCATATCAAATAAACAGAGAACGATAAGAAATAGAAAACTTTTGATGGCACAAATGAGCTTCAAAATTTAATTTCCCATCCGTAAGGTCCTTATCACTTTTCGCGTATCTCCAACGGTTAGCGAATAAAACCAACATATGTGACGTCACTACACCCTTTGGTTTCAAAATTTCATATTTCCATTTCAAATAAAAAGCGAACGCTTAGAAATAACAAACTTTTAATGGCATGCACGAGCTTTAACATTTAATTTTCTATCTAGAAGGTCCTTATCACTTTTCGTGTATCTCCAAAGGTTAGCAAGTAAAATCTAAATTTGTGCAATAAAACACGGTCATTACCGAGCGGTATATATAAAAAATAAAGTTTGTATGATTTATTCTCAATTTCTACGGAAATTTGAGTTATTTACGCGTTTCAGACTGTTTTATGATGGATGCGCGCGAAAATAATTTTTTGGTCTGTCTGTTTGTTTGTTTGTTTGTCTGTGGACAACTTTGTTCCCTTATAACTCGAGAATGGCTGGGTGTATCAACGTAAAATTTGGTACAGATATCCATCAGAGGCACGACACTAATCATTGATGTAACTCTTCTCCGTACCTCTCATAAAAGGGGCCTACCCCTTAAAATACGTGCTGAAATAGGAGTAGAAGGACGAGACAAAGCTCATTTTCAGCCCCTCAATGTTCGAGACACATTTTAAGGCCCTAAAACCAACCGTTTTTGAGATATTCCCAGGAAACTAATTTCATTTAATAAACTATTGAACGTTCAAACCCGGCCGAAGCCGTCGGATTTTCTAAGAGCGTTAAAATCTCTCAGTATGCCTTCCTTCGGAGGGGAAGTAAAGCCGGCGGTCCCATGTCATAGATGTATGACTTGTTAAAGAACCTTCCACTAATTACACCTGTGTGAAGCTAAATTGGATAGGTTAAGAATGTAAACAACGCTCTTAGGTTTCTACGTTCGTTGCCAAGAGCCGACTGTGGTGGCGTCTAGTGGCTAAGTTCTGAACTTGGCCTAGTAGTCGTTGACGGTGGCGCTTGGCGACAAAAGTAGGACCTATTTGAAAAATTCTAAGTTGCAGTACTTAAATTAAAACACAGATAACACACACTAATACAGTCATCACAATTAACACCGGTTATCAGACAGATTCTACACACACCCAAAGTACACGGGGCTACATGACCGCGTTGTCGCAGTCTCTAAACTTAAGAACCAACCAACCAACCAACCAAACTATTGAACGAATGCAAGCCGGTAACCTTGGCAACAGATTCTCAGAGGCCCATCTATTGCTGTAAGACGCAATGCGATTCCATTAATTACATTTATGTGAAAATTTGCAAACGGCTAGAAGGTTATCACGGAACCAAATTAGGCTGTAAAATTAAGCTTAAGGGGGTCAAGATATTACACTAGAATTTTTTCACGCGATTTACACCTGCGAGTGTGGTACGGCAGGTCTATTACATTCCTATCTCTATATATTATTATTATTATTATTATTATTATTATTAGTATTATATTATGGCGTACAATGACGAGACAAAGCCCCTCGGTGCCAGAAACAAAACTTGCGGGCCCTAAAGGGTCTTCAAAAACTACATTATAAGGCCTTAAAACCAACAGTTTCTGAAATATTCCCAGAGAACTAATTTAATTTAATTTAACAAACTAATGAAGGAATGCAAATCGGTAACCATGACAACATTATCTCAAGGGGTGGCATCCAACTTTCCATCTATTTCTGTAAGAAGCAATGTCACTCCATTTATACCTTGCCACGGTGGGCAAGTGGATAGCGTTTCGGTCTACTAACCCCAAGATTGCAGGTTCACTCCTGGCCGTGGTAAGTGATTTTTGAAAGGCGGCAAATATACGACTCGCATGTCATACGATGTTGGCATGTCAAAGAACCCATTTGAATTCAGTAGGCCGTGTTCACAATGGCAAAATTAATCTCGGGAGATTCCGCCAACACAAAGTTCCTCATTTCTCTACTAGAAAGCGCTATAGTGTTCAAGAAGCTTAGATATCTACCCTACCTGACTTTCATAGTGATTCAAGGAACAACGAAATTCGACATTCGAGCTACCCTCTGGGTGTCATATTACGAAGCTTGCACCCGGCACCCGAGGCCATACGATATTATTATTACTCCTTTTATTACATTTGTGTGAATGTTTGCAAATGGCTATAAGGTTTTCACGGAACCAACGTAGACTGTATACTTCATCAATGCAATTAAGGGGGTCAAGGGGTAACCTAGAATTTTTTCATGCAATATCACGTGCGACATATAGTACAGAAAGTCTATTATATCTCCAAAACACAACATTATTTTCAAAAATTCCTGAATTGAATCAGCATGTTTCGCGGCATTTAGGAATTTGGGCCATTTGAGGCTAAAGAACCTGAATTGTCATGCACCACAAGCCTTTAAAATTTATGAAAGAGGTCTTCCTGTGTATGGGGACCTAACACAACGTAGAGAGTCAGTTTTTATGTGACGTGCATTGCGTTTTGTCTACAAGGCTTTCAATTCTATTTCACGTCAGGAAGTACACGTTAGGTGAATTTAGTTTGAGAGCACATTTTAACTAATCTTGTTTTCTTCTTTTTTTTTTGTCGACATACGGGTTCATCTTAAGGATGATTTTGTTTGATACTGTGTGGTAGATATACCCATATTTGGATATCTGGGCGATATGTTGTAGACAATAGAATTGTCTGTCTGTGTATCTTTATGTACGCCTACAACTCGTGTTCGGATGATTGGTGCATCGTAAAATTAGGTATGGTAAACATGAGTCAATACACCAATCATTTATAAAACTCTTCACAGTACTTTTCATACAGTAGAAGGGTGTATATAGGGAAAAACTTCTCAAAATACATGCTAAAATAGGCGAAATATAAAAATTATCCTGGGAGGACGTCCAAAGCATATGTTGCGCTTCTCAATGAGAGACACAAAATTCGCGAGTCTATAAGGGGTCTCCAAAAACCACATTTTAAGGCCCCGAAATTAACAGTGTGTGTGATATTCCCAGAAAACTAACTTCGTTCTGATAAACTTATGAAGGAATGACAAACCGCTACCCATTGCAACAGTAGCTCAGTTGATAATGTCTGGTGTTAACACATAACACCGTTCGAAGAACGGATACTTCTGTTAGTAAATATATAAAACAAAGTTTGTTCTTAAAGAGCATTTCAAAAAGTGCCTGAACAATAAAGGGTAGCATCACAAAGTTAAATAGACAAAAACAGATGTTTCTTTATTTTGCCAATTACAAAATTTTTCATCCAGAAAACAAAAATATTGGAATGCAGCCGAAATAAATCAGAATCCTCTATCGACATCAAATTGGCAGGTGAAAAACCAAAGGAAGTACGAGACTTCTGTTACTTAGGAAGCAAAATGACCAGTGATGGACGAAGCAAAGAGGATATAAAAAGTAGGTTAGCTCAGGCAAGGAAAGCATTTCTACAGAATAGGAATCTGTTGACATCGAATATAGTTTTAGCTGTAGGAAAGTCATTTCTGAAGGCCTTTGTCTGGAGCGCGGCGCTCTACGGAAGTGAAACTTGGACTATTGGTGCAGCAGAAAAGAGGAGAATCGAAGCATTAGAGATGTGGTGTTACAGGAGAATGATGAAGTTTAGATTGGTAGATAGGGTTTCAAATGAAGAGGTATTAAGACTAGTGGGAGAGGAGAGATGTTTCTGGCGACTGCTAATGAAGAGAGAGATAAGTTGGTAGGAGACATACTAAGACACCCAGGAATAGCAAGCTCAGTTATGGAAGGAAGGGTCGAGGATAAGAACTGTAGGGTAGACCAATGTTAGAATATGTTAAACAGATTGCCTCGGACGTAGGGTGTGGTAGCTATGTAGAGATGAAACGATTAGCTCAGGACAGGGAGGCATGGAGCGCTGCATCAAACCAGTCAAAAGACTGATGAATCAAACAACAACATCCAGAAAAACTATTGTACTTGCGAGTGTTGAATGTAGCTCGTAAATAGCAATGCTCTCAAAAAGCATACAGTTACACATTTATATACAAACTAGCAACCCGACCCAGCTTCGCCCGGGAACAGTTATGAATGCTTTCCGTGATAAGCGCTTTTTTTTTCCCAATGTCAATGAACAACAACCAATATCCGTTTTTCGGCTCGGCATGATGGGTTAAATTCACTGACTGGACTATTAATTATATTATCATGGAGATGCATGTGCAACAAATTCTTGTCAAACGTAATTTAAGAATGGCTAGGTGTATGGAACACAAATCCCCCTTCCGTCCAATCTTAACTTGACTTGAAAAGTTCACAGGCGAAATTAAAGAAAGCCGAGTTGCACTTCCAGGGAAACTCCAAACACAACCACTCTTCTCTAAAGTTTATAACTCAACACGACTCGACAGTTTGCTGCTGGCTGTATCTGGGGCAATAAGCTCGTCCGCTATCTAAGCTGTAACTGGGGTGATAGACTCGCCTCTAGCTAGCTCGTAAACTCTTGCCTCAGTAACTGAATGGAGATTGTTGGAAGAAATAAAAACTTAAAAACACTTATAGTAGGCGATGTAGACTATTGAAGATAGAGATATGCTCTCCCGGGTTTTTTTGTACAACGTTTCATACTGAAAAAAATTTTCATTCATAGTATTGAACCCTTTAACCACAGGTTGTATAAAGGATTCTAATAATTATTCATCATCTTTTGAAACATTTCTACAGACAACAGATATGAGAGCCAGACGGTGTTGGGAAATATTGAGAAATCAGTGGCCAAGAGGACACAATGGTTTAAGCTCCTGTGGTATTTTAGGAAGAAGCATATATATTCTTGAGACATAGGACAGGTGCAACTTTTAGCGCGGAAGACGGCTTGGGCACGCACATTACGGCCTGTTGCTAGGAAGGTTGGCGCCAAGAAGGAAATCGAATGCTACAAGGCAATTGGTCTATCATCATGTTAACCACTCCCTACTGCAGAAATTCTTGTAAAAGCGCGCAAAGACATACAAGAGTCTGGGCCAATAATATCAAGACGCCTTGTTTTAGCGGCAACTCGGCTTGGTAACGCACACTGGTAAATTAACGCGGGAGTTATCTACAGATTAATTCCACGATCGATTCGAGCCGGCTACAGCATAATGGTAACCTCCACACTACTACGAACTCAATAATACCGATCGCATGCTAATCTGATAATTGTTATGGAATATTTTTTTAATAAATCCCCTTGCACATCTGCCCTAGTCAGTTTCATTTATAAGGATCCAAGATGCTTCGAGGATCACCACTCATTTTTGTACGTCTGAGGACGGAACACTCATCACTTATTTTGTGCGTCTGAGGGCGTAACGTCGACCACTCATTTTTGTACGTCTGAGGACGGAACACTCATCACTTATTTCTGTGCGTCTGAGGACGTAACGGCGACCACTCATTTTTGTACGTCTGAGGACGGAACACTCATCACTTATTTCGTGCGTCTGAGGGCGTAACGTTCATTCACTCATTTTGTACGTCTGAGGACGTAAGGTTCACACTCTGCATATTTTCATGTTATTGAACATGGAACAGTGTCGTCAAATTATAAGTGTAACTTCAGTGCTTTATTTGTAGTCCCAGCACTATCAGTAGGGTCCAGTTCATCGAAATAATTCACCAAATAGACTGTCAAGGAATATAGTACATGATAGGAGAATATAGTAGGAATTATATCGTGTGTGTATCTGACAAAACTTTATTTAATTCAACACGAGATGACGTCTAAGAACGAGAACGGAACTGGGAACCAGCAGGACATTTGCCAGAAGATGTCGATGACCAGATAAACATCTTAAAGGAGATGGCTGCAGACGTTTTCCCTGGCGCTGTTTTAAAGGATTGAGTACAAATGAATTTATTTATTTATTAAATCAGCTATGGTATTATGGGACATATTTTGTAGATATTTGCTTGCTTGTTTGGTAATGTAGATTATTAGTTTTTGTTTTACTGACACATTAAATATGGGACTAGCCGAGCGTTGGGTAATTTGTAAATATTGTGATTGTATTTGGTTCAACTTTACGGGGCGACGCGCAGTCCGTGCTCGCGTTCGCTTGCGTAAATCGCGGTCAGGCATTATTATTCGGAGGTATGCCTTACAACAAAAATGGAACTGAATTAATTTAAAGATTAAAAATAGAATTTGGAGGGTAAGATTGTTTGTGAGTAGAATCTTTTATGACGGATCAGGATTATTTTGATAGTTGCTTTCCAGCAGATTTGAACGGGATGGCACTTTGCACCCGAGTTTTTGTTATGTATTGGTGTTAATGTGTCAACGGACACAGTATTGTTGATCTGTTTTGAGCCGGCCCAGTGTGTGCGTATGAGAGTCAGTCCAAGCCTTTGGTGCGTTGTGTGATTTTTATAATGTGCTAGCGAGAATATATCATGGTGATTATTTTGTCTTGCTCCACATTAGCCCAGTTCATGACCTCGCGAGGCTGAATTTGTGGTATATATTTGTGTTCTTGCCATCCAGGGGATGGGTGAGATATGTTGACGTTTCCTGAGTGAAACTGCACCAAGCTTGCGGGGCTGAGAGTGATATTTGAGGCAGTGGTGACTCATACAAGAAGGGCGCGCTCAAATCAGTTAACGTGACTTGTCATTAGTAACAGGCTTGCTTCCTGTACTGCAATTTAAGATGTTGTTTAAAATTCACAAAACCCTGATCGGTTATAATGAGTATTGATTGATTAAATGGGTGATGTCCATAGTTGTAAGGGAGCTTCCGAAATTCGTGTTTGTCTGGCGTTTTATATAAATGTAAACATAGTTTTTCAGCCGTTAGGCTTGTATTTTGTTGTTGGTTAAATTTTTTGGTATGTTTATTTTTTACGCGTTCATGACCCGTGTCAAGTTAGGGTGCGCGAAGCTATGTTCCCAAGTTATGAGAGCGTTTTGGCCTATTTCTGGCATGCTCTTTTGTGTTCATTTTGTGCTCCTGCATCAGCTAGGATCTCAGGGAGATTCTTCATTCTGTTTATATTATTAGATCTTGCACGTGTCAGTAGTAATTATAGTGTATTAGTAAGGGTGGGTCCCATAGCCGTAGTGTGATTTAAAAGATGCAACTCCGTAAGCAACATGACTGTTCCAGTTGTAAACGGACTCGCATCAGTACCCAGTTTCTTATTAACGAGCAGTACACCACACATTATATAACTTCTTGACCAGAAAAATGGACTTGTATCCATATGTTGTGACGAGTGAGTTCTTACCGCTCAAACGCTTATGTTATGATTTTATCATTTATGTGAAGCTGCATTCACATTGACTTGTTGTGACGAGCGAGTTCCTACCGCTCAGTGTTATTATTATTTATTAAGGGGGTGAAAGTCAGGGAGGATTTCTTTTTATTTATTATTATTATTATGCACATACCTTTTCAGTCATTACATTTCTTTTATTTTACTTGATATTAATGTTATTTCTAGTATAGCCTCTGTCATGAACCTTTCTATTCATTAGAGCATGTTGTTTTTAGCGAACTTTGCTGTGTAACGCAGTCAGGACTGAACACGACCCCGTAGATGAATCTTGAGAATACCATGATTATTGAAGGGTGCAGTATATAGATATGTTTAACGGTTTGCCCAGCGTAGGCTTAAAAAGCGCACGGACGCCAGTTTTTTCGCCCTTCTCACTGGAATCGTTAGTGCTCGACTTCCTTTGGTCATAAATATATTATTTTCTACAGAAACCGTCCTTGAGATATTCTTTACAGAATGGTGAAAACCGCATCAAAATCCATCCAGTGGTTCTCGAGTTTACCCGTATCATCCAAGAATCGGGGACTTAGTTTTATACTAAGTAGATATACACATGTAATTTGTGTGCTCTATCGTGCAAGAACTGAGAGCTTACTGATTTAACGTCAGTGCGAACATACATATGCAACAATCAACACCAGAATATACTTTCCCCCAAATTTAAATGCTTAATTTTCAATTATTTGTCGCCTCCGTAGCGTAGCGGTCAGCACGGTTAGCTGCCGCCCCGGAGGTCCTTGGTTTGATTCACGGCTCTGCCACGAAATTTGACAAGTGGTTTGAGGACTGGAACGGGGTCTATTCAGCCTCGGGTGGTCCAAATGAGTAGAGGGGGTTCGAATCCCACCTCAGCCATACTCGAAGTGGTTTTCCGTGGTTTCCCACTTCGTCTTCGGGCAAATGCCGGGATAGTACTGTACCATTATTCTCAAGCGTAAGTTGTATACTTGCACTGCGAGATTTGTTTGAAACGCTACGCGGCACTTGGCTGGCAAGGTATGGCACGACAGCTGACGTGAGTACAGTTAAGCGATCTCCGAGCCATGCCGAGAACGACCGAATTTCTACGTGCAAGCCTGAGGTAGAGAACTTGTGTCACGCATAGATCCAAGATATTGATTAATGAAGGATTATTTTATTGATAATAACGAGGAAGAGAAGTTAATTTTTTTTCAGCATTTATTCAAGATGTATTGACAGTGTATAACTTTTTTGAAGAGCTAATTTCATTTTCAAGACTTCATGAAATATGTAAGCCATTTTGATTATGCGCTAAGGACATGATTTAACGATCTACGCACCGCTGGAGTGGGGGCTGTTCACCCTTGTGAATCTGCGGGCGGCTTGAGGAAGACAGATTATTAAGTATCTTTGCCAAGGGCAGATCAACCTTCTAGCGTGTTACTCATACATATCGCTAGCACAAGGCCTATTTGTAAACATGTGCGAGGCCGTAAGAAAGTCGAGTTATGTGGCGAAGAACTCTAACTTATTAACTTTCAGTAGTGAGTTCATACTACACTCTGAAAATGTGTTTTGTAACGTGCAGACAAGATTATGCCATATGTGAAGTTAGGCAAGCTCTGTTCAACTAGTAAGAGTAATATTGCGAGTGTACTGAAATTATTGCAGTATAACACTCATTTCAGAACTGTGCTGTATTTATGGACAAAAGTATAGTTATACTTAAGCACTTCATGAACTTTAGGATTCAATCCTCTTATTTTCACGACAATATTGTAAATCAGATGTCGGGAGGAATAGTTTATATGCCTAGTTACTTTGTAACTATGTTCGGCTAGACACTCCAAACATGAATACTGCGGTGTGAACGACACAATATGCATTCTGAGGAACGGACACTGACATTTTTCGAATGTTATCGCCAATCCTAAATTTCATTAACCATGTTCGCTTACTATGACATTATGGCGTTGAAATGCAACTATCGCTTCGGGCGAACGCGTATTACTACAATGTGACGAGCACTTTTTTACGGAACGCGATGGACTGTACGTGAAATGGCAGTAACAACCGGTGTCGTTCAGATATCTATCTGGAACCCGTGCGTTGGGGACTGGCAGTCCGGAGTTCGATTTCATCGGCATACCAGGATGGCCCAGGACATTTCCAAGTATGAAGAAGAAGTGATATGGGAGGCATATCATTGCTTTCTGTTCCATCAGTGACGGGCGAGAAGGTACTGAAAATCAACATCCGTCAGTAGTAGTAATGCATAGATATTGTAATGTTTTAGTAGCTCTCATATATTAGTATAGTCGATGGGTAGAATTTAGGCACGACGTTTTACTCATGTCTGATTTTATTCTCGACTGGATTTAGATTCCATTTCAGGAATGCATCCATTTTTGTGGTGTGTTTTTACACAATTAAAATTAACTTATAGTAATTTATATGGGAACATTTTTATTGTAGTGAAGAGAATCAACGTAGGGGAAGACTTTATTTATTCTTCACTATTTAAGATAGTGTTTTTGAACTTTAATTGTGGTCTATTTATGACACATTTATTCGCACTCTCATTTAAAACTAGATCTATTTTCTAGAGATCTTTCTGATTGTTTAGTTGGTGAGTTGCTGTTGTTTTTTGAAAATTTCCTATGTCGATTTAGACAGTTTCGACTTTATTGAGGACACACGTAGTGTGATAGGATTTTTGTATCTTTTGCTAAGAGATATTTCCAGTTTTAGTGGACTACAGAGACAGTAAGGGTTTCTAATCGACTATGTAGGTGCTTATCTTTACGATCACCCTCGTCGATGGTGTAGGAACCCCATATTATTTTCAAGAATGCCATTCGAGCTGTATTGTTACTTAATTTGCTTGAGAAATCTCGATCCTTATTAAAATTCTTGTTTTGACACATGAATGTCAAGTTAACATTGAGTTTATTGAAATCCATTCCTAATGGTATTTTCATACATTTTGTATCGAATAGTACTCAAGTGATGATATTCTGAAAGGCATTTATATTCTTTTCATTAACGAGAATCTCAGATAACTGAATGTGGAGGCATATCCTTCAACAGATGTACGATTATAATAAACTATTGTAAAGCATAAATAATAATTCCAGTGATAATTTGGAGAAATAAGTGATAACGTTTTTCAATATTCTATAGGAAGTATTACGATCTTGTATAACTCGAGTAACGCAAATCCATTCGCAAACTGTAACTATAAACATATATCAGTAATGAAATTATTCGTATCACCATGGAGGGTGACTAAAAATGATAAATGTATAAATAATAATTATGAAACATTAATAATGAATACTCTATCATACGGATAAGACCATGTAGTGGCACCATTAAATTATGTAGTAATTAAATAATGTTTAAAAGGATATCGATGAAATCCATTGTTGAATGGATAATGAATAAATAGTCAAGTGTGACTTAAGATGAACATAGAATTACAGATATCGAACTAAATGGGGGTAATGTGTTATCAGGAATCATGCATTTCTAGACATGAGTATTTATAATTTGAGTAAAGGGTCTTTATTATCCTATTTCTGAATTTTACTACATTGCTAACGTAGTTTCATAATCATCCCTTCTGCTTAACCTGCAGATCAGTGTTGATTTAATTTGGATTTTCTGCTTATTCGCGTAAAAGATTATTGGGTCCAAGAGACACCAAATATATATGAAATAATGAAATAATTACCACGTAACCACAAAATAAATTACACTCATGGAGGGTGTATGGTCATCAAGTATATTCACGTAACACTCTGAGAGGTGTTGTAACAAGACTGTATATATGTATAAAATGTTATTCCAGGGTTATTATAAACATGTACTTTGAGGAAATTACCTACTGAAAACAAAACAGATCTGATACTAGATCCAGTAGGAGTTTCATTGTGGATCTACTGTATATTTTCAATGGGATTTTGCAACCCATGCTTGTGTGTTGAATTTAATTTTTATTTTTGACAAAATGCAATTGCACAGTGAGGTCTGGGGTGTGCATTTTTGTGCTTTATTCTTGACTTTGTCAAGTTTGTCAATGTTCTTTCAGATCTTTATCTGAAGACATAGCACTTTGCTCCGCCATTTTCTGAATACATCTCTTCAGTTCCATTTTAATTCTACGATTGTGGTGATTTAGAGAAGTGAGTGGAGGTTACGTTAAGAAAGCCATTGCTGGGTATTTCTAGGTGTTCCTTCGCCTGAGTTTACATTCTTTTGTAGATCTCGTGTTCTTTTGAGCTGTTGCTTTTCTCGTTTAGCCATGGTTTTTCCTTAACGTTGCCTGGTTAGGTTACCCTGTGCCCTATTATCCCCGTCTCTTGTTGGTAGTATCTGGGGGATTTTAGCCGGGATTTTCCAGGGTCTACGATCCAGTGATTTTCGTGGGATTTCAACATGCTGATGGTAGGTAATTTCGGGTACAGTATCTACTGTAAGGCCACGGCCACCTCCTTCCCTCTTCCTTGCCTATCCATCCTCAACTTCCCCTCCCTTCCCCCATGTGGCCCTTGTTCGATTTGCAGGCGAGGCCGCCTGGGCGAGGTGCTGATCACACCTCGCAGTTGTATCCACTCCAACCAGATGTTCCCTGCTCTAGGACACTGGCTGGAATGGCGGTAGGGGCGAGTTCCCTCGCTGAGTCGTAGGAGCCACCTCCCTGGAGGGTAAACTCGATTAAAGAATTTTAAAAAATCCAATCATTCAAGGTTGGACCTTGTAAGACTAAAATTCCTCGAGTGTCATCAAAATACCCTGATAATTTCCTGGGAATTTCAGGATTTAAAAATTCCCTGAGTATTCCCTGTTTTCCATGATTTCCAGAGTAGTAGACACCCTGCTGACTGCTCCATCTTGAGAAAGTAACGAGCATCTGATAAATATAGCGGCGTTACACTTACTGAACTTCATTTAGTGACGTAACTATCAGTAGTAATTACAGTTTAGGGTAGTGGCTAACATTCTTGGCTGTCACCACGGAGGCCTGCGTTCGATTCCCTGCTCTGCCAAGAAATATAATTCTCGTCTGAGCCTCGTGAGGCAAATATAGGCGAGCTCGATTCCTACCTCAGCTATCGTGGAAGTGATTCTCCTTGGCTTACCACTTCTACTCCTGGCAACTGCCGGGATGATACATCCTCTGTCTGAAAAGTTCGGTGAATGGGTCTATATTACGAACGGATTGTTGGTTTACCTGAAACAGTCGTTACTATCCTTCGAATTAATCCTCATGGATGGTTATGCACTTCTTAGAACGGCTGTACAAGTCCTGGCATAGTCCTCCTGGGTCGTCATATTACGTTGGATGTCCAAAATGTCCGAAAACCTCTGTCCCTTCAGGGCTTTTCGGCGACCGTGGACCCCGATACTCGATACTTTGACGCTTGCCTTCGAGGTCTTACCTCAGGCACCAGGTCTCGTCACCCGTGACGATGGTTTTCAGGACTATTCCATTCCATTCCACGGAACATTCACCCTTCTCACTGCCACCCGTCGATCAGGTGTGCACGTTAGGTTGCATAAATTCACCCTTCTCACTGCCGCCCGTCTATCAGGTGCGCAAGGCAGGTTGCATACATTCACGCTTCTCTCTTGCTTTCAATTTAGAGTTTTGACGACCCAAACTGAAGGCTATTCCTAAAGACGACTATGGCAGGAGTTTCCAGGACTTGTACAGTCGTTCTCAGAAGTGCATAAACATCTACGGGGATTACTTCGAAGGACAGTAATGGATGTTTCAGGTAAGCCAAAAATCCGTTCGTAATATAGCCCATTCACCGAACTTTTCAGACAGAGGGTGTACTTAACTTGTGGCCACGGCCGCTTCCTACCCAAAATTCTTCGTCAAATACAAATACACTCCCTGCATTTATGTTGTTAAATTCCTTGTGTATTTACAAAAGCTAACATTTGCAATTTGGTCTAAATTAATAGAGTGGTTAAAGTGTGTGGTGACAGCGGTTTTATCTGCGATGTGACGTCATGCGCGCACGAGAGGGAGGGCCGTGCTCGTCCGCCAGCCCCCTGGAGTGTGACTAATACACAGATTAGACACGAACAAACCACAGCAGGTCATACCAAAAGTACACTATGTTTTCTACAACATTACTAGGCACAACGGAACACTGTGTAACGTTCCACACGTGATTTCATCGCATTAAATAGCTTGCCATGGTAGGTGAGTGGTCAAAGTGTCGGTCTACTAACCCCAAGTTCGCAGGTTCGCTCCTGGCCGTGGTAAGTGATTTTTGAAAGGCGGCAAAAATACGACACCATGTCATACGATGTTGGCATGTCAAAGAACCCATTTGAATTCAGTAGGCCGAGTTCATAATGCCAAAATTAATCTCTGGAGTTTCCGCCAACACAAAGTTCCTCATTTCTCTACTAGAAAGCGCTACAGTGTTCAAGAAGCTTAGATATCTAATCTCCTTGACTTGCATAGTGTTTCAAGGAAGGAAGAAATTCGACATGCAAGCTACCCTTTGGGTGTCAAATTACAAAGCTTGCATCCGGCACCCGAGGCCATACGATATTATTATTATTATTCTTATCGCTATAAATGGGAGCAAACATCACTGATTCGACATTCGCAAGTATAACAAGAAGTTCCGTGAAGAACTATACAGCCTACTTTTCATGCCAATGATTATTCTACAGTATATGAACCTAACTAGATTAATGACGAAATTAAGTTGGTAATATCGAAATATCTAATTAGTTCAAAATATACCTGGTATAATGTAGCCTAATAGAGCACTACAGTTGGCAGCCCTGGTGACTGAATATATTCTTAGTTCCATATCTTATGGTACAGAATACAAAATTTGGTTGAAGTCCAATGGACGTTACATGCAGTTAGGCACTGGATCTATCAGCACGCGTAGAAGCATGTTGCCAACAATACCATGCGTGTGCTGGTCAGAAATAATCTGAAATATTATGATATCTTGTTGTGCCAATTTTGGATGAAATCCATTTGTTAGTATAGAGGTTACATGTATTTTAAAATTGGACATATCAGCAGGCTTAGAATCATGTTGGCAGCACTGCCTTGTATTAATCACTCCAAATTAATCTAGAATGTCAGGTGCTATACGTGTGCAAAGTATAGAGCTGTTGGCTTGCATACTTTCTGGTATATTGATATTAGGGTAAAAAATAGAGAGAGAGCAATTATAAACAGTTGGCAGCTCTGGTGGCTCTTAAGAATACGCTCAGTCATATCTGTTTATGTACAGATATTACATACAAAATTTGGTTTAAATCCAATTGAAAGTGTAGAAGTTATATGGATTTAAACATTGGACTTATCAGAAGGCTTAAAATTATTTTGGCAACACTGTCATTGTTGGCCTCCTGGAAATTAAACTTAAATAGTATTATCTGCATGTGTGCCAATTTTGGAATAGCTCCCATGCATACCTTGCAAGATATCCAACATGGAGCTCAAATTTCTTGTGCGTTTTTTCAGCAGTTGGTAGCACTGACATAATTTTCAAATATGGATGTGAGATATTCCGGTGCACATCTTTACTCATACTAAATTTGGTTTTGATTGCTGCAGCCGTTTAGGAGTTGATAGGGGGACACACACACACAGCCAGCCAGCCAGACAGACAGACAGACAGACAGAAGGACAGACAGACAGACAGACAGACATTTTCCCGTATCGATCTCATAAGTCTACTTTTCCCTCATTTTTGCAAAATGTGAAAATTAGGCTAAAGATGCAGGTGTATTCAGTCCACCTCCTGATGAAGCGGCTAGCATTTTTGGCAGTCGCCCCAGAGGCATGGGTTCGATTGCTGACACTCCCAAGAAATTAAATTCTGGTCTCAGAGCTGAAACGGGCTACACTCAGGCCGGTGAAGAAAAATGTAGAAGAGATGGGTTCTATTCTCACCTCAGCCATCTGGAAGTGGTTTTCCGTGGTTTCTCACTTCTACTCCAGGAAAATGCTGGGATGGTTCCTGACTTGAGCCCAAGGTCGCCTACTTTCCAATCCTTACCTGAATTAGAAATACACACTATTACAGACACCTCAGTAACACAGGTTATCAGAAAAATTCTACTCACAGCCATATAGCCTATGGGACTAAAAGACCACGATATTCAAGCTCCTCAAATGAAACAAGTGGTAGCAAAGTAGTTTGTAGTTTTACGTGACCGTTAATCTCACGATCATTAACCATTCGACCTCCTTTTTACGTGGAATCCGAATCACTTGTTAAGGCATTTCACTTTTAAAATCTCACAAGCATTGACCGGGATTCGAACCCGGTCAGAAAGCAGCTTAACTGCTCCGTCACTACGCCCCTCCTCAAATGAAACAACAACAATTGTACTAAGGGCTGTTTTTATTTTCATCTCCCGATAAGGCATGAAAGCAAACCAGATATTGTAGTGGCTAGTTAGCATTCTTGGCTGTCACCGCGGAGGCTCTACCATGAGAGATGGAACGGGGTACACTCAGGCTTGTGAGGCAAAACTGAAAAGAGGCGGTAAGTACAGCAGTAGTTACCCCCTACAATGCCTTCCTTCTCCTCCTTTCCCCTCCAAGATCGTGGGTCCACGCAGGTTTGTGACTAGGGATGTACAAACGGCATTCGAACATACGAATAGTTCGACTTTTTGAAATGTTCGCACATTCGTACAGTCCAAGTAAAAAAAAAGTGACAGTCAGTCTGAAAGACTAGACTTTGTATCATTTTAAATGCTATAAATGCTGAAAATTGCTAGAAAGGCTGCAGGCTTCTCGCTTCGCTTGAAGGCAAAGACTCTTGACATGTTAGAAAATTATCTGCGTAATACTTATCTTGCTTTATAATACTTTACCTTGTTTCAAATTACTCGCGAACGGCAAGTGCAAACCAAGGGCAAAGCAAGGTCAAGCCCGTGGGATGCCGCACGCTCAACAGAGCTCGCGGGGACGTGCCCCTTCCATCCAGTCTAAAACACTTATAGTGGGCGATGTATTGAAGATAGAGATAATGCTCTCACGGACTTTTTTGTAGAACTTTTCATGCTGACCAATTCTCACGCTTATAGTATATTGATATGTTTAACGGTTTGCCCAGCGTAAGCTTAAGAAGCGCACGGACGCAAAGTTTGTTTTCGACTTTTTCACTGAAATCGTTACAGCTTGGCTTCCTTTGATCATACATAAATTATTTTCTACATAATCTTTCCTCGAGATATCCTTTACAGAATGGTGAAACCCGCATCAAAATCCATCCAGTGGTTCTCGAGATTACCCGTGACATCCAAGAATCGGGGATTTTTGTCTTATACTAACGAAGTAGAGATTGTCGGGGAACACATGCACCAAGCGGCACTATGACGTGACACACCTCAGTGCATCTGGGTACATTTCGTCCCGTCACCGTAACGTAACGCCAGAACCCAGCGTAACGACGAAGTCGACAAGATCATTTAAAATGATGAAAGTACTGTAAATTCCAATCTAATCGAATATTAGAATTTCGAAATAATTGTATTAGTGAACCCACCCAACCATTCAGTCAACAATGTTCGAATAATTTTAATAAACATACAGAGGAAGAGAAAAGAACGTATGAAGGGAAAGTGAAGGAACGGAAGAGATAACAAGTGATGCTTTATTTAATGATGCATTTTGGCGGCTTTGGTGGCCTAGTTGGTAGCGTGCTGAGCTTTTATGCACAAAGTCACGGGTTCGAACCCAGCCGAAGTCATCGGAATTTTTAAGAGCGTAAAAAGTACCTCAGTATGCCTTCGTTCGGAGGGGAAGTAAAGCCGGCGGGACCATGACATAGATTTATGACATGAAAAAGAACTTTCCACTAACTACACTTGTGTGAAGCCAAAATTTGTAGGTTATAATTGATAACGCTCTATTAGTTCCAACGTTCGCCACCAGGTCCTGACTGAGATGCCATCTAGTAGCCAAGCCCGCAAGCTAGGTAGCATTTGGTAGCAAAAGTAGGAACTACTTGAAATACTGTCTGCAATCCTTACTTGAATTACAACAGACAACACACACTAATGCAGTCATCACAATTCACACAGGTTTTTATTATTTTTATTATTATTATATTTATAAGGCTCTATCACGGTGAGTGAGGATGGGGTCAACCCACATCCGACCCCTCATAGTCGCCCTGCTTCGAACAGTTCATCTACTGGACATATTTCTTTACACTAATTCTGACATTTTCGGGTAAGCTACTTACCATCTTCGAATAATTCAATAGTTGAATTGTTAGATTTATTTTAACAATCGACTATTTTGAAATAATCGAGTACTTCAAATGTTCGAATTATTGGAATAATTGAAGTATTCGGACATCCGCATTGTTCGAATAATCGAAGGATTGGTGAATACCCGAAGCAGTCGAATGATATATCCAGTCCTATTAGTGACATCACGTAGTGATCTCGGAGCAAGAGGTGTTACATCCTGTCAGAGCTGGGTTTCTCTCCAGCTTTCGCGCGTGATGTCTATGATAAGGGTCTCTCTGAACATTTTGCATCATAATTTATAGGTTTATAATTATTTTCTTGCATTGCAATTTTTGTTGTCACATTTAGGGACTCTGAAACACGGTGGTCACAATACTTAGGTGTGTGTTTGTAATTGAGGCTAGGTTTTAGCTAGGAAGCAAGTCTCCGTGGCTTAGGCGGCAACACGCCGGCCTCTCACCGCTGGGTACGTGGTTCAAATCCCGGTCACTCCATGTGAGATCTGTGCTGGACAAAACGGTGGCAGACAGGGTTTTCTCAGGGCACTCCAGTTTTCCCTGTCAAAAAAAAAAACCATTCCAGCAACACTCTCCACTATCATTTCATTTCATCTGTCATTCATTTAATCATTGCCCCTGAGGAGTGCGTCAGGCCTCGGCAGCCGGCACAGTTCATATCCTCGCCGCTAGATGGGGGCTTCATTCATTCCATTCCTGACCCGGTCGGAGACTGGAAGCAGGCTGTGGATTTTCATTTAGCTTGGAAGCGGCCGTTGCCTTAATTGACCTATAGTAGGAGTGAGGAGCCACATAAATCCAGTTCAAGGAGGTCCGAGGTAAGAATCGAACCCACCTCCTCTCAGTTCTGCCTCACGAAGCCCTGTGAACCCCATTCCTGAATTATTTTTTTGGCAGAGCCGGTAATCGAAACCGGACTTCCGCATCGGCAGCCAAGAATGCTAGTCCCTACGCCACGAGCCAGGTCACCAGAGGAGAGTGAATTACCTTATTTCTAATACCTACTGTACAGTAGACCATAATTCACAGATGCAGTAATCTCCCGACTGTATCAGTATGACCGTTAGTGAAAGTCATAGCCTATAACTTGAACCCCTAGCAAATAAACCTGTCAAGCACAATAGTGCTGTCAACGTAGCAGAACAGTAGGGAAGGTATAATCTTGTGCCAATCAACCCACAACATTACGCAGCAGCACATGAAGTCACAGTTTCACAATCTTATACAATAAGAAATTTCATCTGATTGTTATGGTAGGTTACAGTAGGTCAGGGAATCAACCTAACAATACTATTACAAGCACTTCTGTGACTCGGTCTCTCACCATTCTGCAATGCCCAAGATCGCGGGTTCAAACCCGGCCTTAGTCGTCGGATTTTTTAAGAACGTTATTTATTTATTTATTTATTTAGCGTATGGCAATAACAAAACTGAATTACAACATAATAAATATACTAAATTAATTTAACTAGGCCATTAGATTTATAATTTAATATCTAAATTCTCTATCCATTGAAGGGCTGCCTCTGTCACTTCATAGAAATCGTTAAGATTTCCAGGGTACGCTCGACGGCTGCAACTTGATATAATGTGTTGGATGGTCTGATGTTCACTGCCGCAATCACATTGGGGAGATGGGACCTTTCCCCAGCGGTGAAGACTCTCTGCGCAGATGCCATGGCCTGTTCGAATCCTGTTAATTGTCTTCCATGCATGTCGCGGGAGTTCTATGCCTGGTGGCTTTGTGATGGTTCTTATTAGAGTCTGATGTTCGACGTTATTAGTTCTACTCCACATTTCCGACCACTTCTTGTTAAAAATCCCTCAGTTGCCTTCCTTCGGAGGGGAAGTAAAGCCGGCGGTTCCATGTCATAAGATTTATGGCATGTTAAAGAACCCTCCGCTAATTACACCTGTGTGAAGCTTAATTATATATAGAGTAAACATTTGACTAACGTTCTTAGGTTCCTACGTTCGTCGTCAAGAGCCGACTGCGGTGGCATCTGGTAACTAAGTTCTGAACTAGTTGGTCGTTGACGGTGGCGTTTGGCGGCAAAAGTAGGAACTACTTGAAAAAATTAAATGTCTGCAGTCCTTACTTGAATTAAAACAGATACACTCACGAATACAGCCATCTACACACGGCCAAAGTACACGAGGCTACATGACCGGATTGTCGCAGCCCCTAAACTGAGGAACCAACCAACCAACCATCTTTCACCATTAAATCAAGTACCGAGCCCAGGTCGTATTTCGGACATGGCTGACCGTTTCGAAAATAATGAAATGAATAATAATAATAAGAAGAAAAAGAATAATAACTACAATAACTGATCGTTTTGTAGAAGCCAACAGGCCAGACCTTGTGATATTAAATAAGGAAGCACACAAGGCAACCATCGTCGATGTTGTTGTTCCACTCGAGAAGACGTACAGAATTCGGTGGCTGAGAAAAGGCGCAAATACCAGCCACTTGCCGCTGAGCTCAGTCACATATACGGCCTAAAGGAAGTTTTCTTCATCCCAGTTGTCTCTGTGAGTGGTTTAGTCACAAAGGACTGGGAAGATGCAAAGGAGAAACCATATGCTGTTAAAGCAAAAGGCTACCCTCCTTGGTGGGTACTGCAAGTATAGCACGTAAGGTTTCGTCTCTTCAGTGACTCGGAATATCTTGAGACCCAGTGCTATCATCAGGGTTTCTGAATCGCAAGGAGTCCGACAGTGATGGTTTTGTATTTCTATGTAAATTTCATATATAAAAATAATAATAATAATAATAATAATAATAATAATAATAATAATAGACTAATAATAATAATAATAATCGTTATTCGCCAGGAGGCGATGAATAAGAAAGGCTTAGCAGAACAACTGGAAGCCAAAGAGAGGAAGATTTTGAGAAAGATTATGGGCCAGATCGAGGAAGAGGGAGAATATAGAAGACGACACAACGATGAACTTGATCCACATGTGGGGACAATAACTGTCACCATACGCAAATGAAGACTCTCCTATTATGGCCATTTAACACGAATGAGCTCCGGAAGATTGTCCAATCGAATCTGTGCCTACTTTGTAGGAATGAATACCAAAGGGATCTGGTTTACAGAGGTGGAGAAAGACCGATAAGAACTGGGGATATCACATGAGGACATCTTAGATCGTGACTATTTGAAGAATAAACTTGAGGAAATACCGAGTTTTCAGCTAAACCCATATTGAAATCTAGCAAGAAGTGGGTCGAAAACGAAAAGAAGCTCACCGAAGAAGATTGAGTGAACACTGGGCCAATGTGAAAGAACGAGGGAGAAGGCAATTGAAATAACGTGGCGGCTTCGGTGGCGTAGTCGGTAGCAGGGGGTGTCAACCAGATAGGGATTATTTGGTACCATCGGTGTAGTAGCGCAGCCAGACGTAAGGAGCGGATTAAGCGCTGTATATCGTCTTGCCAACATATGCATGATACACGTTTTAATTGAATTGCAAATATATCCCTATATTTAGTCAATAAATATACACATAATTCCTAATTGACATTTCCTTGCAATTATCTTGCTCACCGACGATAATTACGTCACTTATCATTAAATAAACATTATTTCTACTGGGTTGGCGGCATTGACCAACATGGACGCTCTGTTTATGTCGTGTTTGGTGTAAACAATATTGCCCGTATATTAATATTTTATAATAAGCTAATGTTGTGTTCTTTCTCATCTTTCTTTCATCAAATCGTCTTCTTGGTAATGAGAAGTGAACAGTTCTTCTTCTGCTACGCCAAGTAAGTACGCTTATTTTAAGAGTTTAAGTGAAAACTTGTTTCTGTAGTGCCTGTGAAAAATATATCGTACCGGTAGCCTAGTTTTGAATTGATATTAGACGCAGTGTACAGGTGATATTCTACTTGACATATTAATTAACTTTCACTATTATTTATTCCACAGGTAGGCCTACCAAATTCTGTGAACAAACAAATCGTAAATTGCTGTTCTCGAAATAGCAGATGAATGTGGCAATTTGGCCTACTCTCCTGAGAAAGACCAGGTAAGAGTCTATGTTACCGTAATGTTTTCAACTTGATACATCTTGCAGAGATACATACAGTATCATGAGCCTATTGCATATGTGTACTCAAGTTCTTGAGGAGATCAGTTCTTGCACATGTTAGTTACTGGTGAAGTGGCAAGTATTCAGTTGGTCGAATGTGTAGTAATGCCATTACTGATGTAGAACTGTAATTACAGGTTCTAAAATCTTAACACACACTGGTCCTATGGGTGGCTGTGTGCTCTTGTTCTGTGGAGCAAAGTCCAACATTAAAATTTATTTCAGAGGTCTACATTTTGGTCCAAATATACAAATGAACTAAGCACCAAATGGTGAACGCATTTGTACTCTGAATTTGAAGCATATTAAGTTCATCAGAATGGTTTCATTTTATGCGTATGTTATTTTAGAATAGGCTATGTTTATTTTTCTTCCCATCATTCCATAATTATTTTTAGAAAATTCAGCAGCTACAGCACTGTATTCATGCGTTGCAAAACTATTTCTCCTCTGGCAGAGGATTAAGAATAGAATTAGAAACGATGAGACATCTTTCAGAAGGGTGATACCTGCAGAAGCAGTAACAAAACCACTCACCAGACACATCAAAAATCTAGAAGATATGCTGGAGTTACCCTTAATTGTTGTGTAATAGAAACACACGTGGATTAGTTACATTAATCGCAGAATTAAAATTTTAGTTATTTTCTGAAAGGTGAGAGAGGCAATCTTCATCAATCATAGATGTCTATTACATTAATAAATAAGCTTCTGTGTCCAACTAAAATAAATCCTCATCAGTTTTGATGTGGTGTTAACTCATAAAACAGTGTAAAGAAGATTGGTTAATATGTTTATGTTCGACACTGGCGAAATGTAAATATTATGTCAGAAAACTGTATAATGAGGCTCATTATAGTACAAGTTTTCATTATGATACAGTTTCTCCCACCAATCAGAGCTCAAGAAACAGTTGTGTGACCAATTAGGTGAGGATAGCATCGTACCTGCGCTCACTTCCATGGCCCCCTATTTTAAATTTCACTGCGTGGCGAGTGTCATAGTGAGGTATTCCAGGAGGCCATGGTCAAGTACAAGGTATTCTCTGCATCTCATGCGCTCTGTTCAGTATATAAAACTGGTGAAATCTCGACAGATATTTATGAATATTTATGTTCGAACATAAAATAGTTATAATTATCGTCGAACATAAACAGTCGTATGCAACTCATCTATAATTGTAATTAAGACACTCGTATGGAAATTATAAAACTTGTGTCTTAATTATTGTCATTATAGGCTCGTTGCATAATGTACTATTAAGTTACAAGGTGCACATATAATAAGCCACTACAACAGAGATCTGAGTGAAATCACATGAAATTTTATTAACAAATAGGTGCAGGCTAGAACTATTACCACTGTGTTGTATTGTTTCTTCCAGTATCACAGTAAACAATTTGTTCTAAAGGACTCTTCACCTTGTATTATGTTATATCGTGGGATAGATAGATACAAGATAAATATAATTCATTTATTATATGCCAATGTAATGGTTGACATACCTATAGGTAGTATTTTATTCCTACACGTTACTTACAATATTTTTCAACACGTAGGATGCTAATGTCTAAGCCAGTCACAGCTCGTGCTCAGTAGCGGCTGGTGTAGAAAATTAGTTGTGTGTAGAGATGGGCAGCAGTCGACTGAAAACAGTCGAATTAGTCGATAGTTAAAACAACTGCTTTTAAAAAACAGTCGAATGAATTCAACGACTACTCACCGTATCATAAACAAGTCGTTTGCAAACGACTGATCTCAAAACAATCGTTGGAAATCATTGGAATGAAACAAGTCGTTGGCAAACGACTAATTCCAAGCGAATGGAATCATTCGAATTGAAGTAGTCGTTGTAAACGACTGATCCCAAAGCAATCGTTGGAAATCATTGGAATGAAACAAGTCGTTGGCAAACGACTAATTCCAAGCGAATGGAATCAGTCGAATTGAAGTAGTCGTTGTAAACAACTGATCCCAAAGCAATCGTTGGAAATCATTGGAATGAAACAAGTCGTTGGCAAACGACTAATTCCAAGCGAATGGAATCATTCGAATTTAAGTAGTCGTTCTAATCAAACGACTTCTTCAGGATAACTTCATGCTACAATTCATTGTGCTGTATGTTTATTGTAGAGCTTTAATTAATAAGTTAAGTATACCTGTAGGTGCCTATAGTTTTATACAGTTCGTTGATTCTTTCAATGAAATAGCCTAAATCCAGTTGTCCAAGTTATTGGAAATGTTAAGCATTCAATATTTAGGTTATGCTTGAACTCCCGGTTTTCTGGCCCATCATCCCAGGCAAGCCTCCCAGTCAGATGGATCATTTGACTGTAATTTTGAATTAGAGTAAGGTTGTAGTATGCGTGGTCAGATTTAGACAATAGCCTACTCCATGAAGGGGTCATGGCTACGCCTTCTATGTTTGTTTATTGAATAGAGTAACTGAAATGAGGGATGTATACTGATTTTAAGATTTGTGGAATGAGTTTATGAATTTTTAATAGAATTTAATGAAGTCTTCAGTAAAGTTGAAGGAGACATGATCGTGTTTAGACAATAGCCTACTCCATGAAGGGGTCATGACTATGCTTTCTATGTCTATTTAAGGTGTAGTGTGGCTGAAATGAGGGAGGTTTACTGATTTTGGTGTTTGTGGAGTAGTCTTTTCGTTTATAATTTAGGTTTTGTGAAGCTCGTTGCGGAGTTGTTTTATGGATTTTATTGCTCTGCAAATGAAGTGTATTAGGGGGTTCTGGGTTTGGTTTAGCTGTAGTTTACAGGGTTATGGCTGAGAGTTGTTGTAGCAGGCCTAACAACTGTGTCAGAGCAGTGGCGTGTTGTGTGGGAGGGGGGGTTAGTGGCAAAGACATGAGGGCAGGGATGGAAGAGTTTATGTGTTTCCTCACAGTTGGCGCACTTAGGCTTATCTCGAGGTACCGTACAGATAGAGTGGTGATGTAAATCTCCAGCGGGTACTGTGAGGACAGCTTGACGGCTGTAGGTGCCTATAGTTTTATACAGTTTCTTGTTCGTAGATTCTTTCAATGAAATAGCCTACGTCCAGTTGTCCAAATATATATGTATGTCATTTCATTGGAACTCCTTAACACAGTCTATACACTTTTAATGAGAATTGGGTGCATTCTTGAATTATTACACAACTTGAACATGGGCTTACCAATTATGGCTTAGAGTTCTATTTATTTTATGATTGAATTTCATTCATTTATTCTACCGCGTGATAAATGAATTACAAGAAAATTATTATGAAATTCTCCCCATAGCGTGATGGTAATGATCGATGCAAACATAGAATAGATTTTCCAGGAAAATTAAATCAGAAAATATTTTATATTGGGATCCAATATTAATAGCATTTTAGCAAGTCGGAGGGTGTGTACGCTCAAATTGATTCTAGTTGTCAATTGGTTTGTAGAGATGGGCATCAGCAGTCGACTGACAAAAGTTAAAACCATCGACTTGTTTGACTGCTTTTAGAAAACAGTCGAATGAATTCAACGACTACTCACCGTAACATAAACAAGTCGTTTGCAAACGACTGAACTGATCCCAATTGTTTTAACATGCTCTGAGCGCTGGCATAGTTTTACGTTCTGGTCATAAATTGTTTGTATTCACATGGTTGCCAACATCTCCACTGAAAGTTCGCTCTCGTTACTGTTCTAAAGTGCTCTATTGTCGTGTCTCGTGTGTATTTATTCTAGGCTGTCGTGAAACAAGTAGGGTAGTCGTATTCATTCATTCATTCCTATTCATGAGCTTAAATGGCACTCTGTCAAACGCATACATGTGTCAGAATCCAACACAACACAAAATAACATAATGACTTGATTTTGTCTGCTGTTAATTCATTTTATGGGCTTGGGACATCTTGGTCATCAGCCCCATGCAGTTGGGTGTGGGTAGAATTGCTCCGATAATGCGATGACTGTAGTAGTGTGTGTAGCTTTATAAGGGACAGGCTTAGGGAGGTGCCCCAGGAGTTGAAATAAGGTACTACCGGATTTCCATCAGGAAAGGAATAAAATAAAATAATGTTGAGGCCCACAGGAGAGATCTGCAGAATATCTTGGCTGAGTAGACAGGGAATTTGTAACTGTTCCTGTTGGTATTTCAATTTCATTTTAGTACGTATTATTAAAAATTCTTAAAAATAAATGTCCCTAACTATGGCTGCCACCTTTCCAGTCCTCATCTGAATTACAGAAAGTATAGCCTACACACTACTACAGATACCACAATAACAGAGATTATCATATAAATCCTATACACTTCCAAATATATGGGGCTAAATGAATATGTTATCAAAAGCCCTAAAATTAATATCAAAAACACAATGATTCTACAATAAGAGATTCTTTTAAAATATAGTTATAGTAGGTGCAAACATACACATAACAGCAAATTCAAGTTCTCCATTTCAAGCATTACACATTTATTAAGTTAACTGTTTCAACATACAAACTTGCATGTGTTGTAGGAATTTGCGGTTCATCGGTGTCAGCCATGGCGTCAAGGAGGTAATAGGTCCATTATCATGTGCTGTAGCCTACCGTTATACCTTGGCAAGAAAGAAGAACATGCCTCAACACATACTTTTAAAAGGACCAGATTTGATTACTGTATTTTTGCTAAGTTTGATTTTCTCTCTCTGTTATTTTTTCTTCGTTGACAAACTTTTTAAATAAAACGATGATTTCTAGCAGTATTGAGTGTGTTTCTTGTTTTTCATTGAAAGTCCTATTTCTCCTTTCCCCTTCACAGCATGTCATAGAATTTACTGTATTAGTGTGCCATGAAATTTGTTTATGTACATGTACTTATTGTATTTCACCCTTCAAAATTGGTGGACTGGATATATTTTAAAGGGAATATCAAATGAACTACTGTATATACATTTTGTGATATCCAATTATTTTTCTGAAACTAATGAATTTGGCATTAATTACACTAACAATTTTAGTGTGATGAGGATCAGGTTACACCACCTATTTCCTTAGTATTCTCTCTTAAAATTTTCCTGTTATTGCGAACAGCATCAAGCATTTTAAGATATGAATATTCTCCCTTCCCAGTACTTTTACTTTCTAGTTTAATCTCGGAACTAATCGGTTATAATTGGGCCTACAGTGGTTAATTGGAAGGGACCATTTTTTTTAAATTGAGTAATAATATGCTGCAGACCTTATAGTAGCCTAATTCTTGTCAATGCAATATGCTCCAATTGCAACTGAATGAAATGTAAACATGTAAATTATTGATGAGGTCATGTCCTAAATGCTGTGATTGCTCATTTCAGAGTTCCGGAATTCACAATTTCCCACTTTGGTATTATTAAAAAAACTGTTATTGCTATTTTGAATGTGATTTATCTCGTGTAGATCATATTATTATCTCCACACTTAAAAACGTGTGCTATAAGTATTGGGAAGATTGTGATTTTCGGAACATTGAAGTGGGCAGAGCAGTTAGGACGAGAATATTTAGCGGAACGAGGGGAAGGGGTGGGGTAGGCTACCCGCACGGCCGTGCTCAACTAGTACCGCGGTCATACACCAGACAGCGCTGAAGTCTTAGGTGCCAAGAATTAGCATGGCTGTCGGCTATCTGTAGTAGTAGGTAATCTGTGGTCGGTAGCATGCTGAGCTTCTATGCCCAAGATAGCGGGTTCAAACCCGGCCGAAGCCGTCGGATTTTTTAAGAGCGTTAAAAATCCCTCAGTATGCCTTCCTTCGAAGGGGAAGTAAAGCCGGCGGTCCCATGTCATAGATTTATGGCATGTTAAAAAACCTTCCACTAATTACACCTGTGTGAAGCTAAATTGTATAGGTTAGGAATGTAAACAACGCTCTTAGGTTTCTACGTTCGTTACCAAGAGCCGACTGCGGTGGCGTCTAGTTGCTAAGTTCTGAAATAGGCCTAGTAGTCGTTGACGGTGGCGTTTGGCGGCAAAAGTAGGAACTATTTGAAAAATTCAAATTTGCAGTCCTCACTTGAAGTAAAAAACAAATACACACACTAATATAGCCATCACAATTAACACCGGTTATCAGACAGATTCTACACAAACCCAAAGTACACGGGGCTACATGACCGCGTTGTTGCAGCCCCTAAACTGAGGAACCAGCCAACCACCAACGAAATAACGTGGTCTATTGGATACCGAAACGATTGTAAAATAATTATACATGATATATAATATTAGACAAGGAATCCTACCTGCCTTGTCAATACATGATCTAATAATGTGTGGTAATGAGGTCATGCAATGTAAGGAAGTTCCTCTGTTCGTCACCAGATGGCTAACTGTATTGTGTTTAGGAGTGCAGTACGAAAAATGTAGAAAATGAAAGAGAGTATTTTAAAAAGCCAAAGCCGTTAAAATGTGTGGGGAAAGGGGGGGGGGGGGATGAGACGCCTCGAAGAATGAGGATATCCACAAAGAGGGAGCATGAAAACATATAAAATTCACAGAACCTATTAAAAATGCCAAAGTGTAAGTGCATTCGTACATTGCCTCATACGGTGAAATAATGAAACAAACTTCCTGTGGCAATCTAAGGGTACAAAGCCATGTCTATGGAGCCTGAGAGGTAAACTAACAGTCTGAACAGGGTTGAGGCAAACAATGAAGCTACGAGGAGGGGGAGCTATCTTCCCAGGTCTTTAATAACGGGTAGCCAGTGTCCCTGTACAAGGAACTTATTGGGAATTTTATGGACTTCTACTTTCTCCCTTATGATCCTAGACCAACAGGGTATCACATGATATCAATGACAAGATGCATTCGGGTGAACCTACTTAATATATCAATTTATATTTTGGTTAATGAGTACAACGGTGTTATATTTTCTGAGCAATTATTAAAATTAACCTGATATTCAGAGAGATTCAGCATAACATTGAAAATTACATTATATACGGAATTAATCTACTCCCAAGGATTGCACACTTTCGGGCCCGAACTACGAGCACGTCCCTGTGCAAACAGGAGGGCTTTGCCCTTACGGGACGTCTATAGGTAATTTTTTTTTAATTTTATTTATTTAGCCTATGGATAGTGCAATCGATAAAAACTAAAATAGAAAATAAATATTGGTGACGGAACACATAAACTCAAGTGAAATTTCAAATAACTTTCTCTTTTATCATCGGAGCTTTTAATAAAAATTATAATATTTGTAATCGTTGTTGTTGTTGTTGATTCATTAAGGGGCATTGTGACATCGTAGTTATGTTAGCCCCGTATACTTGGGCGTGTGTATGTGAAATAGCCTCTGTTATTGCAATGGATGCACGGTAGTGTGTGCATTGTAATTGAGCCTAGGATTTGAGTCGGAGGCGGCTGCGTTCTTAATTCAGGTACGATCCCATCATACGCCTAAAGTAGAAGCGGGTAAACCACGGAAATACACTTTTAGGATGGCTGAGGCAGGAATCAAACCAACCTGTTCTCATTTCTACCTCTCAAGCCTGAGTAAATCCCGTTCCAGCTTCGGACCGGAAATAAATTCCTTGACAGAGCCAGGAATCGAACCCGGACTTCCATGGTGACAGCCAAGAATCCTAGTCACTACGCCACGAAGTGGACAGTATTTCGAATTCTTAGACAACCAACACTCCTAGTGAACGTTTAGATTGTTCTTTGAAGCACAGTAGTCGGGTGGGCGTTCTCCTGTGAAGTCCTGCGCTACCGGGTACGAACAGTGTGATGTCACTTGTTACGGGGCATGGGGGGAGGGGTGGAACAAGTACTTAACTCTAACTGGCGTATCACGCCGCAACTGGGGCATGTCTAATTTGTAATTATATTACATTAAGGCAAGTGAAGACGTTACAAGGCTACCTTACCTAACTTTCTTCCTCTTTTTGTTCTCGAAAGCATTTTGAGCACTTTTCTTTACATTGCGCGGAGTTATGCCTCTCTAACGTGGCGAGGACAGCAGTGGTGTAACTAAGGAGGGGTGATCAGGGGGAGAAATCCCCCCCAGAGTCAAATATCAAAAATTCGTAATTCAATGAAATGTTTATATTGGCGGCTTCGGTGGCGTAGTAGGTAGAATGCTGAGCTTCTATGCCAAAGATCGCGGGTTGAACCCGGCCGAAGTCGATCTTTTAAGAGCGTTAAAAATCCCTCTGTATGCCTTCCTTCGGAGGGGAAGTAAAGCCGGCGGTCCCATGTCATAGATTTATGGCATGAAAAGGAACCTTCCACTAACTACACTTGTGGAAGCTAAAATTTGTAGGTTAGTTTGATAATGCTTTATTAGATCCAACGTTCGCCGCCAGGTGCAGACCCCGATGGCATTTAGTAGCCACGTCCGCAGCTAGATGTCGTGGACGGTAGCATTTGGTATCATAAGTAGGAACTACTTGAAAAAATTAATCGTCTGCAGTCCTTCTACCTGAATCACAGATAACACACACTAAAACAGTCATCACAATTAACACTGGTTATCAGGCAAATTCTACATACACCCAAAGTACACGGGGCTACATGACCGCGTTGTCGCAGCCCATAAACTAAGGACCAACCAATCAACCGAGATGTTTATTTTCAATAAAACCAATCTTGGGATTGATGACAAGCCAAGTGTATCCGAGAACTTTTCTCTTGACTCGTGTAAAACGTTTAGTGGTACTTAAACTGAAGTAAAACAGTTCATTATCGAGCTTTTCATATTGGTATGTGCAAATAAAACGTGTCAAATGCTATCGAGATCAAACAAGAAAACATGTAGGTTTGTTTCATTGATTGTTTAATTTTGTCCAAGCCTCTCCCCCACAGAAAGAAAAAAAAATCAGTAACGAAAGAAAAAACAACCATTAAACCAAAAACACAAAGCAAGAATCAAAATAAAAAACAAAGCACAAAAACAACAAACACGAAACAAAAATCACAAAGCAAAAATCAAAAACAAAAGCCAAAGCAGAAAACAACAGATACGAAAACATAAACAAAAATCAGAAAGCAAAAATCCAAAAAAAGCAGAAATAACAAACATGAAACAAAAACCACAAACCAAAAATCAAAAACATAAGCCAAAGCAGAAAACAACAGATACGAAAACATAAACAAAAATCACAAAGCAAAAATCAAAAACAAAAGCAGAAAATAACAAACATGAAACAAAAACCACAAACCAAAAATCAAAAACAAAATCCAAAGCAGAAAACAACAAGATACGAAAACATAAATAAAAAACACAAAGCAAAAACAAAATATCAAAGGTAAAAATAAAAACAAAACCCAACCAACGAATAACAAAAAATAAAAAACAAACACAAAATCAAAATAAATAAAAAAACACAACAAAAAGCAGACAGTGAACCCAAACTTAAAACAAAGGAGTAAAACAAACAAAAGGAATTATTTGAAAATAGTAGTTTTGTCCTATAAATGGTATAGACCTAGCAAAACGCTGTTCTTTGCTTATTAGTTCAACGCTCATCCCCCTCCAGAAGCAAATCCTAGTGACGCCACTGGAGGGCAGGATATCTCCGGTCTCGTTAGACGAGTAGGTCCGGGTCGATTCCCGGCTCTGCCAAGAAGTTAAATTCTGGTCTGAAGGCTAGAACGGGGTTCACTCAGCCACGTGAGACAAGACTGAGAAGAGGTGGGTTCGATTCCCACCACCAGTCATCCTGGAAATGGTTTTCCGTGGTTTACCACTTCTACTCCAGGCAAATGTCCAGTTGGTTCCTAACTAAAGACCACGGCCGCCTCCTTCCCGTTCCTCATCCGCATCACAAATAGACACACTGCTACAGTTAGGAATGAGGTAGATTCTCCAGAACTTGAAATTTGGTACTATCGGGACATTTTTCACAATAACACAGGCTATCTGATAAATTCTACTCACACCCAAGTACACGAACTATATGATCACGATATACACTTCCAGGAGGACTGAGGTGAGAATCGAACCCACCACTCTTTTCAGTTCTATCTCACGAGGCTAAGTTAACCCCGTTCCAACTCTTGGTTGGTTGGTTGGTTCCTCAGTTTAGGGGCTGCGACAACGCGGTCATGTAGCCCCGTGTACTTTGGGTGTGTGTAGAATCTGTCTGATAACCGATGTTAATTGTGATGACTGTATTAGTGTGTGTTATTTGTTTTTTAATTTAAGTACTGCAACTTAGAATTTTTCAAATAGTTCCTCTTTTGCCGCCAAGCTCCACCGTCAACGAATACTAGGCCAAGTTGAGAACTTAGCTACTAGACGCCACCGCAGTCGGCTCTTGGCAACGAACGTAGAAACCTAAGAGCGTTGTTTAAATTCTTAACCTATCCAATTTAGCTTCACACAGGTGTAATTAGTGGAAGGTTCTTTAACATGCCATAAATCTATGACATGGGACCGCCGGCTTTACTTCCCCTTCGAAGGAAGGCATACTGAGGGATTTTTAACACTCCTAAAAAATCTGACGGCTTCGGCCGGGTTTGAACCCGCTATCTTGGGCATAGAAGCTCAGCATGCTACCGACTACGCCACCGAAGCCGCCCCAACTCTCAGACCAGAATTAAATCTCTTGGCAGAACCGGGAACTGAACCCGGACGTCCGGAGTGGCAGCTAGCCACTGCACCACGTGGCAGACAGACAAAATTACATGATTGATGTGATAGAAGCCACAAAAAGAAGAACTAACTAAAGCTTTCCTATCGGTCAACATAAATTTTACCCAATTACATTAAGCGAGAAAAGAAGTACTTATACACCCTAAACTGAAAGAAGCCGGCATCGTGGTGTGGGGGTAGCGTGCCTGCCTCTCACCCGGAGTCCCCCGGTTAAAGTCCCGCCTCCATCAGGGATTTTAGAAACTGATGTGAGGGCTGTAATGGCGTACAATCAGCCTCGTGAGGACAATTGAGTAGCTGTCTGACTGTCTGACAGTGAGGCAGCGTCCCGGTCACGAAAACCAACAGTAACGGCCGAGGGAACCCGATGCGCTGACCACGCGTCATCCGAATATCTGCCGGCCAAATTGCTGTGTAGCGGTCGCTTGGTAGGCCCAGGCCCAGGGTTATTATTATTATTAAGCTGAAAGAAATATTACATACGATATTTATCACAAAATAGCACGCTTTCATGTACAGTACGAAAATGGGGGAGGGGTTACTTTATCCAGGAGCAGTTATTTTTCGAATTTTGAATCGGTGAATATTCCAAGTGGTCAAATTAATCGGATATTCGAATTTAAATACTTTATATATTTAAATGTCGCCTCCGTGGTGTAGTGGTCAGCGTGCTTAGCTGCCACCCCAGAGGTCCGAGGTTCGATTCACGGCTTTACCACGAAATTTGAAAAATGGTATGAGGACTGGAACGGGGTGTACTCAGCTTCGGTTGGTCCAAATGAGTAGAGGGGGTTCAATTCCCACCTCAGCCATCCTCGAAGTGGTTTTCCGTGGTTTCCCTCTTCGGGTAAATGCCGGGATGGCACCTACCGTCAGGCCACGGCCGCCTCCATCCCTCTTCCTTGTCTAGCCCTCCCATTCTTCCCATCCCATCCCATCGCTCATGAAGACCCCTGTTCGCTTTGCAGGTGAGGCCGCTTGGGCGAGGCGATAGTCCCGCCTCCCAAGTTGTATCCAATGACCCGATGTCAAGCTCCAGAAAACTGCCTTTAGAGGTGGTTAAGTTGGGATCCCTCGCTGAGTCCGTTGGAAAAGCATACCTGGAGGGTAACCTGACTAAGAAAAAAAAATTACGAGCCTTACAGTAGTCGCATATGATGTGTAACATCTGACAAGTTATTCGAATAATTCCATATTACTCGCATTTTTTAAACAATGAACTCATAGTGCTACCTTGTGCCAGCAAACATGAAAGGATTCTCCAATACATCTGCAGTAGTGACATATACCTGCAACTGTATGCGGGAGCAATCCACTGCCTACTTGATGCGAGCTGCGCTTTATACCGGATAGTTAGTGAACCCATGCCAGCGGTGTTATTGAAAATGGCCTCTTATTGCCGATATAGCGCTCAGCGAAGTATAGGCGCAATTAAAAATTAGGTGTGCAGTAGGTATATTAAATGCGTTTCTCCCAGTGATACGTTTAGACCAACGAAGTTTCAATTATTGTTAGTAGTCGGTGTTAATATACTGAATTCCTACGTTGTTTGGAGTGTTGGTTGATGTGATATCGAGTGCTTACATTAAATAAGAATACAGCAAAAGTATGAAGATTTAATAAATCGTAATTGTTTTCAGCAAATATGATATAATTAATATTTTCACACCAAAGAACGACAACTTGAAGATGATTTATTGTAGGAATTTCTTTAATGAGGCCTCCAAACCTTGAGGTAAACCGTATGCGATTTACATTCCACATAGTCACATGGCTTACAGTAAGTCGTTGTACCGATCTCCGCCACAGCGCGCGCTCATTGTTTCCGTCCCATGCACTTCCGTCCCATCCACTTCCGTCTCTTTTCCAAAATCACTCCCACAAAAATGTCCAGCTACCGAGTGCCACAAAAATATCCAGATACCGAGTGGAAAGATGTTACACATCAAAAAACAACGAAGAAAACCGTATATTTAAATGTTCAAATACTTGTTTCTTCCCAAATGTAATTGCGTACAATTTGTGTTGGTCGACTGAAGAGATTTCTTTAACACAATTAGATGGCAAAAATATGATAGACTAATCGAACTCTCAACCTGCTATCTTCAACTGTTAGCACTCCCGAACGTTGTATTTTGAAACGGTGCATGTCGGTGACAAAGGCCTGTTTAAAAGTAATCTTAATATTCATCGTCCAATTGGTAGCTAACAGACAATGTTATTGATGCCTCATTAACCACAAAGATAGGCCTACCCTCACAACAATGTCTGTAAAGAGGTAAACATAAGAATGTCAATGATTTTAAAGAACTTCACTTGCCATTCTTCTCTACGATTAGTTCTGGCGTTTGTTCTTCATATCTGTTCCTTCCAGTTTATAACTATTGTCGATTGTGATTTTATTCTCCTACTAGTTGGTTACCCTTCTTTCGTGGTTCTCACACTTGTAACTGTTCTAACCTGAGGAAATAAACTCTGATTCCAAAGACAAAATTTGTAGAGAAATGTGTGCGCAAGGGTGAATATATGCAACCTGCCATGGATACCTGTTCGCCGAGTGGGACGCGGCAGCACCTGCTACTAAATGAAACATGAGTTTACCCACTATATTGAAACAATGAAACATTTCGCAATGGCAATAGTCCTTTGCTTTCCCTGGTATATAAACTATGTTCATGAAAAATTTCAGCTAAATCGGTTGAGTATTTTTGGAATGAAAGAGTAACACACTGACACCACTAGACTTTTATATGTTAGTAAACAGCGCGACAACATTACCCGTTGTAGGTAATGCTAGATTACGTTCTGTATCTCAACTTAGTATACGAGTAAAACTAAGTCCCCGATTCTTGTATGTCACGGGTAATCTCGAGAACCACTGGATGGATTTTGATACGGTTTTCACCATTCTGTAAAGGATATCTCGAGGAAGGTTTCTGTAGAAAATATTTTTTTTGTGATTAAGGAAGCTAAGCAGTAACGATTTCAGTGAATACGTTGAAAAAGCTCCTTGCGTCCGTGCGCTTTTTAAGCTTACGCTGGGCAAACAGTTAAAAATATCAATATACTATGAGTGTAAGAATTGTTCAGCATGAAAAGTTCTACAAAAAAGTCCCCGAGAGCATATCTCTATCTTCAATACATCTAAGTGTTTTTACGTTTTCATTTCTTCCAACAATCTCCATTCAATTACTGAGGCGACTGTTTACGAACTATCTAGTGGCGAGCCTATCACCCCAGTTGCAGCCAGCAGCAAACTGTCGAGTCGTGTTGAGTTAAGACTTCAGAGAAGACTGGTTTTGTCTGGGGTTTCCCTGGAAGTGCAACTCGGCTTTTCTTCATTTTGCCTGTGAACGTTTGGTTTCGCAAAGTACACAGCCAAGTTAAGATTGTATGGAAGGGGGATTTGTGTTTCATGCACCTCACCATTCTAAAATTACGTCTGACAAGAATTCGTTGCACATGTATCTCCATAATAATATAATTAATAGTTCAGTAAGTGATTTTAACCGATCATTCCGAGACGTAAAATTGATATAGGTCGTAGTTCATTGACATTGAAATAAATATGCGCTTAACACGTTATGCATTCACAACTGTTCCCGGGCGAAGCCGGGGCGGGTAGCTAGTACACTATAATATGCTTTCAGACAACTTATAACGCCTATTAATATTTTGTCATGAATTACTTACCATATATTAATATAATTATACAGTATATAGTACATGGTGGACCAGAGCTCCACCGACAAACGATTACAGATGTAAGAAACCCATGGGTTCTGGAGGCTCGTTACCGGGTAATGTGACGTTGATTACGCTAGACATGTCATATCTCTTGGACCGGCACACATAATAGTACATTATGCAACGAGCCTATAATGGCAATAATTAAGACACGAGTATGTTTATAAAACGAGCGTATGCGAGTTTTATAATTTCCTTACGAGTGTCTTAATTACCATTATAGGAGAGTTGCATACGACTGTTTATGTTCGACGATAATTATTTTAAGTATTTTATGTTCGAACATAAATTTTCATAAATATCTATCGAGATTTCGCCAGTTTTATGTACTGAACAGAGCGCATGGGACGCACAGAATACCTTGTATTTGACCATGGCCTCCTCGATTACCCCACGATGACACTAGGCCAGGCAGTGAAATTTAAATTAGAAGGCATTGGAACTCAGAGCTGGTGCGTTGCTTTCCTCACCTAATTGGTCAAACAACTGTTTCTTGAGCTCTGATTGGTGGGAGAAACTGTTTCATAATGAAAAATAGTGTTATAAAGAGCCTCATTATAGTACAGTTTTCTGGCATATAATAGTCAGGGTCGAACATAAATGGAGTTAGATGCCAAGTGAACACAACACCTTCAAACCACTGCAATTTAATTCGAACGATTGTACAGTGCACAGTAATGGTGACGGAACTGTGCACAGTAGTGTACCCTTCGAACGTATGTGCGTTGTGTCATGTAATTGCTTAGGTCTTGCAACGGTAGTACAATTAAACTGCAGTGGTTTGAAGGTGTTGTGTTCATTTAGCATCTATCACAATTGCTTGGCATAAAATTATATGTTTATTATTATTATTATTATTATTATTATTATTGGAAATCTAATTCTCATTCTGGCATCGATAGCCCAGGCAAGCTACTAGCACAAATGAGATTGTGCCAAGCATGGGCTGGCTTCACATAATGAACCCTTCGTTATTGAATATGTATGTTCCACTAGCTCAGTGGTTAAAACACCGGTCTAAGAAGCGGGAAGTCACGGGATCGAGACCGCATATAAATGGCTTGTACTTGTCGTAAAATACATAACCCAATAGCTGAAAAATCAAATTTGCTATAATAATAATATTAATTATTTATTTTCGTCTTGGCTTTCTATGGACCACGCTTGACAGTCTTTACATTGCGTTTTGCCTTCTCTACCTTGACTTTCTACCAGTATATTCTCATCCTTTGTCCTACTTCCCTCTTCTGTTATTCTGTGTAGGTTCTTTTCTTTGTCACTGCAAGGCCCTCAAGGAGGTAGGGTGTATGTACCCTCACCACTTCTGGTGCACCCTGGATAGTGCTACACCCTCAAGGGCTCAAGGCTGGTGAGTTTGGGAGTTGGCGACCCCGAGGGATTCCTGAGCTGGGTCCGTATTGTCCCCTTTTTCCTCTTACTTTGAGGGGGGCACTCTCTTCTTTCCCTTTCCTATCTGCCTGTTATGGCTCTCCTCCCTTCTAGTCCCTCAATCCTCATTCTTCGAGGGTTGAGGGCATTTCTTTTCTTCCTGTCCTTTAATTGCCGTATCCTTTATTTGTTTACCGTTTCTTCTTCTAGTATGTAAGTTTGTAGTTAGTATTAGTTATATTTTTCATTCTCATCTCAACTTTCACTATCACACAAACCAATTTATGGACCGATAACCTAGATGTTAGGCCCCTTAAAACAACAATTATCATCATCATCATCATCAATCATCATCATCATCATCATCATCATCTTTGTCACTGGCTCCTCCCCCGTAATAATAATAATAATAATAATAATAATAATAATAACAATAAATGCAAGAATACTGGATCAACAGAAAAGCTCAAGATTTCAGCACGAATACAGCCACCAAACAATCCACAAACAACACCAGAAGTGGCAACCAACAGCTAAAGCAGAATCACCGTGGTCTATATGTGGCCCAACCGACCAAAGGTTATTATTAATAACTGGCTGAAGTACCCGTTCTTCGAACGGTGTTCGGTGTTAACACCAGACATTATCAATTGAGCTACTGTTGCAATGGTTAGCGGTTTGTCATTCCTTCATAAGTTTATCAGAACGAAGTTAGTTTTCTGGTAATATCACACACACTGTTAATTTAAGGGCCTTAAAATGTGTTTTTTGGAGACGTTTTATAGACCCCCGAATTTTGTGTCTCACATTGAGAAGCGCAACTTATGCTTTTTTGGTCGTCCATCTAGGATAAATTTTATATTTCGCCTATTTTAGCATGTATTTTGAGAAGCTTTTCCCTATATCCACCCTTCTACTGTATGAAAAGTACGGTGAAGAGTTTTATAAATGCTTGGTGTATTGACTCTCATGGTTACCATACCTGATTTTACGATGCACCAAGCATCCGAACACGAGATATAGGCGTACATAAAGATACACAGAAAGACAGACAGACAATTCTATTGTTTACAACGTATCACCCAGATATCCAAATATGGGTATATCTACCACACAGTATTAAACAAAATCATCCTTACGATACCGGGTGAGTTAGCCGTGGTCGTTTCGGCATGACTAATGGCAGTCCCTCACATCCGGGAGGCGAGGAGGTTCGAATCCCCCCGCCGGCAACCTTGAAGATGGTCTTTTGTGGTTTCCCATCTTCCTTCCAGGCAAATTCCGGGGTTGGTCCCTAACTATAGGCCACAGCCGCTACCTTCCAACTCCTCGCCCTTCCCTTCCAACTTTCCTCCCCAACGGTACTTGTAGCTCACCCATTGGGTGTCCGTCTCGAAGCAGCTACAAAACTGGCGAGCCGAACATGTCCTCGGACTCTCCCGGCACTAAAAGCCATACGCTAAAAAAAAATCCTTACGATGAACCCGTATGTCGACAAAAAAAAAAAAGATTAGTTAAAATGTACTCTCAAACTAAATTCACCTAACGAGTACTTCCTGATGTGAAATAGAATTGAAAGCCTTGTAGACGAAACGTAATACACGTCACATAAAAACGGACCCTCTACGTTGTGTTAGGTCCCCATACAAAGGAAGACCTCTTTCATAAATTATAAAGGCTTGTGGTGCATGAAAATTCAGATTCTTTAGCCTCAAATCGCCCAAATTCCTGTTGCTGTTTGAGTCATCAGACTTTTGACTGGTTTGATGCAGCTCTTCATGCCTCCCTGTCTTGAGCTAATCGTTTCATCTCTACATAGCTACCAAACCCTACATCCGAAGCAATCTGTTTAACATGTTCTAACCTTGGTCTACCCCTACAGTTCTTGTCCTCAACCCTTCCTTCCATAACTCAGCTCGCTATTCCTGGATGTCTTAGTATGTGTCCTACTAAACTATCTCTTCTCTTCATTAGCAGTCGCCAGAAACATCTCTCCTCTCCCACTCGTCCTAATACCTCTTCGTTTGTCACCCTATCTACCCATCTGATCTTCATCATTCTCCTGTAACACCACATTTCAAATGCTTCAATTCTCCTCTTTTCTGCTGCACCAATAGACCAAGTTTCACTTCCATAGAGTGCCAAGCACCAGACAAAGGTTTTCAAAAATGACTTCCTAATACCTAAATCTCTATTCGATGTCAACAGATTCCTTTTTTGTAGAAATGCTTTCCTTGCCTGTGCCAACCTACTTTTTATATCCTCTTTGCTTCGTCCATCACTGGTTATTTTGCTTCCTAAGTAACAGAAGTCTCCTACTTCCTTCAGCTTTTCACCTGCCAATTTGATGTCCATAGAGGTTTCTGTTTTATTTCGGCTGCATTCCAGTATTTTTGTTTTACATATATTAATTTTTATCATGTATTCATTCCGTAAGACGGAGTCCATGCCATTCAAAAACTCATTCAAATCCTCAGGCGTGTCGGCCAAGATGACGATGTCATCAGCAAATCTCAGAGTTGAAATTATTTCTCCTTGAATCTTCACTCCCACTTTAAATTTTTCTCCAATTCCCTTCATTGCTTGCTCCATGTAAAGATTGAAAAGTATGGGTGATAAGTTGCAGCCTTGCCTTACACCTCTCTCATGTCCTTCAGCTCGAATGACCCTTTAGGGCACCCGAGTTTTGTTTCTGGCACCGAGGGGCTTTGTCTCGTCGTTGTACGCCATAATATAATACTAATAATAATAACATAATATAGGGATAGGAATATACTAGACCTGCCGTACCACACACGCAGGTGTAAATCGCGTGAAAAAATTTTAGAGTACCCCTTGACCAAATTATGCGCATTATACGTATTGATGAATTTTACAGCCTAATTTGGTTCCGTGATAACCTTCTAGTCGTTTGAAAACTTTCACACTAATGTAATTAATGGAATTGCATTGCGTCTTACAGCAATAGATGGACCTCTGAGAATCTGTTACCATGGTTACCGGCTTGCATTCGTTCATTAGTTTAATGAAATTAGTTTTCTGGGAATATCTCAAAAACGGTTAGTTTTAGGGCCTTAAAATGTGATTTTTGGGGACCCTTTAGGGTTCCCGAGTTTTGTCTCTCACATTGAGGGGCTGGAAATGAGCTTTGTCTCGTCCTTCGACGCCTATTTCAGCATGTATTTTAAAGGGATAGGCCCCCTTTTATGATAGGTACGGAGAATAGTTACATCAATGATTAGTGTCGTGTCTCTGATGGATATCTGCACCAAATTTTACGTTGATACACCCAGCCGTTCTCGAGTTATAAGGGAACAAAGTTGTCCTCAGACAAACAAACAAATAGACAGACAGACAAAAAAATATTTTCGCGTGCATCCATCATAAAACAGTCTGAAACGCGTATATAACTCAAATTTCCGTATAAATTCAGAAAAAAAACTGACAAACTTTCATTTTTATATTATGCAGAGATATACTGCACCGCTCGGTGTTGACCGTGTTTTATTGCACAAATTTAGGTTTTACTCGCTAACCGTTGGAGATACATGAAAAGTGATAAGGTTTTTTGGATAGAAAATTAAATGTTAAAGCTCGTATATGCCATCAAAAGTTTGCTATATCTTAGCGTTCTCTTTTTATTTGAAATGGAAATATGAAATGTTGAAACCAAAGGATGTAGTGACGTCACTAAAATGGTCGCCTTTTTTAATAGTGCAAAATATCGAACTCAAAAGTATCCTATATGGAAACCTGGTAAATCCGCAACATCCATGCAAAATTTAATTTAAAGTGGAGCAGTGGTTCTTACGTTATTGAGTAACACACAGACAGACACACATATATTAGACAGACATTATATTAGTGAATGAAAATCCACAGCCTGCTTCCAGTCTCCGACCGGGTCAGGAATGGAATGAATGAAGCCCCCATCTAGCGGCGAGGATATGAACTGTGCCGGCTGCCGAGGCCTGACGCACTCCTCTGGGGCAATGATTAAATGAATGACAGATGAAATGAAATGATAGTGGAGAGTGTTGCTGGAATGAAATGTTGACAGGGAAAACCGGAGTACCCGGAGAAAAGTTAATACATATTGTACCAGTTGCGTTCCAATGCGATTGATATTGAAGGGCTTTTTTTTGTAAGTTAGTTTCAGTTTTATCATTTGAGGGGCTTGGACATCTTTGTTATTCATTCAGTTACTAATATGCTGTGACTTAGGAGGCTGGGGTTAGATTCCCGGCTCTGCCAAAAAATTTAATTCTGGTCTGAGGGCTGACACGCGGGTACACTCAGCCTCGTGAGGAAAACCTGAGAAGAGGGGGGGGGGGGGTGATTACCACCTCAGCCATCTTGGAGGTGGTTTTCCATAGTTCGCCATGGCTGCCTCCTTACCAATCCTCGCATGATTTACAAATACACACCAATACAGCCATCACAATAACATAGGTTATCAGACAAATTTCACGCACACCCAAGTATACGGGGCTACATGACCACGATGTCGCAAAACCCCTAATTTAATCAACAACAAGTTACTAATACAACTGATGTAGTTACAGTCACTATGGCAACGGAGTACCCCCCACCGTCTGCAGTTCATGAAATGCATTCCCATTTCCAAATACAGGTAAATCGTGCGACGGTGCCTTCAAACAGGTCATGACCGCTACCTTCCAACTCCTAGCCTACTTTCATTTAATCTACCGCTATAATAATTATAACAATATTGTATGGCTTCGGATACCGGGTGCAAGATTTGTTATTTGACACCCAGAGGGCAGCTTGCATGTCGAATTTTGTTGTTCCTTGAACCACTATGAAAGTCAAGGAGGTTAGATATCTAAGATCCTTGACACTATACCGCTTTCTAGTAGAGAAATGAGGAACTTTGTGTTGGCGGAAAATCCCGAGATTAATTTTGCTATTATGAACACGGCCTACTGGGTTCTTTATCACGCCAACATCGTATGACATGCGTTTAGTGATTTTTGCCGCCTTTCAAAAATCAGTAACCACGGCCAGGAGCAAACCTGTAAGCTTGGGGTTAGTAGTCTGAAACGAAAACTACTCACCCACCCTGGCAAACTAACTCATCTCATGAAGTTGGCGTCAGGAAGGGCGTCCAGGTGTAAATACAATACCGTCCCATCTCATCCTCAACCCGATAGAGACAGAGGGATATATTACGACACTAGCTTTGCCCGGTACCTTTATCGATCTACGCAGCGTAAGCTTAAAAAGGCTAACGGATGGCAGATCCTAGACGCAATTCAGAAAAGCCGAGGTGAACACCGAAACCCCAAACACATATACTCTTCTCTGAAGTCTTAAATCGAAACGACTCGACAGTTTGATGCTGGCCGAAGCTGGGGTGAAAGGCTCACTCCGAAGCTGGTAATTTAAATTTCCACTGAATGGAGATTGTTGGAAGAAACGTAAAAACGATGTATTAAAGACAGAAATATGCCGTCCGGGACTTTTTAGTAGAACGGTCTACCCAGCGTAAGCTTAAAAGGCTAACGGACGGTAGGTTTTTCTTCGGCTCGATTCACTGAAATCGTTACTACTCGGCTTCCTTTGGTCATAAATTAATGATTTTCCACAGAAACTTTCCTCGAGAAATCCTTTACAGAATGGTGAAAACCGTTTCAAAATCCATCCAGTGGTTCTTGAGATTACCCGTAACATCCAAGAATCGGGGACTTTGTTTTATACTATGTAGAGATTAATAAATTATGATTTGCTTGTACCTGTAGCTACACTCACTATGGTGGAGCATTAGGCCATGGAGTCAAGCTGTCTGCAGACTCGGTAAACGTGGGGTTCGAACCCCACCGTCGGCCATCCTTACAATGCTTTTCCGTGTCTTTTTTCATTTACATCTCCAGGCAAATGTTGGGACGGTACCTTCTAACAGGCCGTGGCAACTGCCTTCCAATTCTTAACCGAGTTGCATTAATTTCATCTCCTTTCCTGAGGTTAGCGTAAGGAAGATAATCCAATTCTGTTGCTAGCATTCTAATTAGTCACCACGGAGGCCTGAGTTCGATTCCTGGCTCTGCCAAGCAATTTAATTCTGGTCTGAGGGCAGGTATGGTGGTATACGCCGCCTTGTAAGGCAGATATGTAAAGAGGCGGGTTCGATCCCTACCTCAGCCATCCTGGAAGTGGTTTCCCCGCTTCTTTTCCAGGCAAATGCCGGGATAATTCCAAACTTAGGCCATGGTTGCCACCTTCCCAATCCCCATCTGAATTGCAAATACAATACAGCCATCACAATAACATGGGATATCAGACAAATTTCACACACACCCACATACACGGGGCTACATGACCACGATATCACAAAGCCCCTACAGAATCAACAACAACAACAGGAAGGACATCCGGCCATAAAGTAACACCCACCAAATAGAATTTCATCGAATCCCATTCATGACCCCATAGAAACAAACTCACACACATTTTATGATTCATATCCATAGAAATTAAAATAATCAACTATTATGTAGAATTACAATCTTGTTATTTTCTTACTTTCAATAAAGATAAAGGAACTAGGAGACTTCTGCTATTTAGGAAGTAAAATAATCAGTGATGGACGGAGCAAAGAGGATATAAAAAGTATGTTGAATCAGGCAAGGAAAGCATTTCCACTGAAAAGGAATCTGTTGACTGCAAATGTCGATTTAGGTATTAAAAGGAATTTCTGAAAGCCTCTGTCTGGGGCATGGCGCTCTATGGAAGTGAAACTTGAACTATTGGTGCAGCAGGAAAGAGGAGAAGCATTTGAAATATGGTGTTACAGGAGAATGATGAAGATTAGATGGGTAGAGAAAGAGTAAAAAATGAAGTGATATTAAGACGAGTGGGAGAGGAGAGATCTTTCTGGTGACTACTAATGAAGAGAAGAGATAGATTGGTAGGACATCTTCTAAGACACCCAGGAATAGCAAGCTTAGTTATGGAAGGAGGGGCTGAGGACAAGAACTTTTGGGGTAGACCAAGGTTAGAATACGTTAAAGAGATTGTCTAGGTTGTAAGGGTTGGTAGCTATGTAGAGATGATACGATTAGCTCAAGACAGGGAAGTGAGTGCTGCATAAAACCAGTCAAAAGACTGAAGATTTAAACCCACAATTTCAATTACACTAGCCTATATTGAATACATTAATTCTTAAGAAGGATAGCAATTTAGCTATCATTACACTGTAATTTTATTATTCAAGACTATTCGTGTGAGTCATTTTTTTGTGTTTCAGAATCGTATTTTTGCTGTAAGTTTTGTAGACATTGTTTTTTAGTTATTTTTTGAATGTGTGTAGACACTGATGTGATACATTGTGCTTATAATTTTTAAAGAACACCTCTTGGTGTAGAGGTTATCATTTTTGGCTGTCACCCCTGAGGTCCTGCTTTAATTCCCGGAACAGTCAAGAAAATGTAAATCAGTTTGGGAGCTGGAGTGGGATACACTCAGCCTTATGAAGCAAAACTGAGAGGAGTTGGATTCGATTCCCACCTCAGTCATCCTAAAAGTGGTCTTCCGTGGTTTATCCCTTTTACTCCAGGGACATTATCGTGATGGTTCCTAACTTAAGAGCACGGCTGCTTCCTTTCCAAATCCTAGACTCAGTTACACACGCACTAATACTGCCATCACAGTAACACAGGTTATCAGAAAAAATTCTACACACGCCCAAGTATTCGGAGCTATATGATCACGATGTTGTAAAGCCCCTAAATGAGTCAACAACAACAACATATATTTTGAAAATTAAATTTAGGTATAATTTCAGAAATCATTTTCGAAATTTGGAGCTACAGTATATTTTCAAATATTATTCTTAAACCTACATTTATGTCCTGGTATTTTCATTGTCTATGGGTAGCTGCTAGGCCATTATTATTATTATTATTATTATTATGATCATTATTAAGAAGGAAGGAAGCAAGCAAGCTTATAGTTTTACGAGGAATCCAAACCATAGTACGTGATGTTATACTTCTCACAGGCATTGGTGTTAATATTTTTATTATCATTATTATTATTATTATTATTATTATTATTATTATTATTAAAATATCATTAAAATATACACTATCTACAAAATTCAGAAAGACTGTAATCCTACCTGGATGAGCTGCACAGGACATATTTTAAGAATGATCCTATTGACGCCCCGTAGTCATTTTGTGCACGAGACACTGATTGGTCGTAAATAGAGTCGGTGATAAGCAAGTAGTCACTCCTGGCCACGATTGATCCCCTCTTAGTTACGTTGTGGGCAATAACTATAATAAGAGCTCACAATGAAGTGTTCGTTAAAGAACAATTAAATCCTTCCTGCTTGAGGAGATCCTAATGAATGAGTTACAGCCACTAACACCGCATGTTGCCACACACTTACTTAACTCACTGCACACAAACACAACAAGAATGACCGGGCTGTAGGCCTGCCTCCTATCTTATATAGTGAGGTGGACTCCCCACCGCCGGCGAGGACAGTCACTGTCAGAGCACTGCATCGCTACCTTCCCGCTGCAAACACGAGTTTACCTAGCGAGAGTTACATCGCTACCTTCCCGCTGCAAGCACAAGTTTACCTAGTGCAAAATGCATTGCTACCTTCCCGCTGCAAGCATGAGTTTACCTAAGTTACATCGCTACCTTCCCGCTGCAAGCACGAGTTTACCTAGCGTAAGATACATAGCTACCTTCCCGCTGCAAACACGAGTTTACCTAGCGAGAGTTACATCGCTACCTTCCCGCTGCAAACACGAGTTTACCTAGCGAGAGTTACATCGCTACCTTCCCGCTGCAAGCACGAGTTTACCTAGCGTAAGTTACATAGCTACGTTCCCGCTGCAAGCACGAGTTTACCTAGCGCAAGTTACATCGCTACCTTCCCGCTGCAAGCACGAGTTTACCTAGCGTAAGTTACATAGCTACGTTCCCGCTGCAAGCACGAGTTTACCTAGCGCAAGTTACATCGCTACCTTCCCGCTGAAAGCATGAGTTTACCTAGCGCAAGTTACATCGCTACCTTCCCGCTGCAAGCACGAGTTTACCTAGCGTAATATACATCGCTGCCTTCCCGCTGCAAGCACGAGTTTACCTAGCGTAAGTTACGTAGCTACATTCCCACTGCAAGCACGAGTTTACCTAGCGAGAGTTACATCGCTACCTTCCCGCTGCAAGCACAAGTTTACCTAGTGCAAAATGCATCACTACCTTCCCGCTGCAAGCACGAGTTTACCTAGCGTAATATACATCGCTGCCTTCCCGCTGCAAGCACGAGTTTACCTAGCGTAAGTTACGTAGCTACCTTCCCGCTGAAAGCACGAGTTTACCTAGCGTAAGTTACGTAGCTACATTCCCACTGCAAGCACGAGTTTACCTAGCGTAAGTTACGTAGCTACATTCCCACTGCAAGCACGAGTTTACCTAGCGTAAGTTACGTAGCTACATTCCCACTGCAAGCACGAGTTTACCTAGCGTAATATACATCGCTGCCTTCCCACTGCAAGCACGAGTTTACCTAGCGCAAGATACATTGCTACCTTCCCGCTGCAAGCACGAGTTTACCTAGCGCAAGATACATTGCTACCTTTCCGCTGCAAGCACGAGTTTACCTAGCGCAAGATACATCGCTGCCTCCCCGCTGCAAGATTACCTGCATGACACCGTAGCGTAGAAGCAACTATAATTCCCTGGCCAGGCTCATGATCGTGAGATTAACGGTCATGTAAAACTACAAGTTTCCTTCCCTTTGGTATATTGGCTTTCACGGCCAGTGAATTAAAACTCAGCAATTCTTCTAGGTTTTGGCCATGATCTTTTTGGGAGCCTTCGTAGGAAGGTTAAGGCTGCTTGAGCTTTTGGTACTCGCAATAAAGAGATGCAGTTGCACTTTATATAAAGGGAGGTAACACGCAGTTCGCTACTCCTGTGGGGGCCCGGGCGAGGACACCAAGAGCCCGCTAATGAGCCAGCTTGGTGTCCTAGGCGAAACCCCACACATGGCACGGCTCAAACCTAGAAGAATTGCTGAGGTTTTTTCCCTTCCTTTTGTTTTCCTATCTTGGCATTGACGTGGCTCGTGTGTTGCTTGTAAATATGAAATCATTTTGTTGGTTGGGATCGAACACGTGGACCATACCAGGCTAGTCGTTAAGTCTTATATAACATAGGTGGTACCCAAACTGAATAGAGCAATCAGAGCTGAACGCGAACCGTGGTCAATGTTCCGTATGGACATCCTGCGCTGGGAATCACCGTATGGATAATAGCATTTCAGAGACACCGCCAATACAAGGTAGCCGGGAACAAGGCTAGCACGATTCGAAGAGCTTATATTTAGAGCCCAGCACGGATAAACAAAACGTTATCCGCATCCGCTCCGCATCTGCATGACTGTTATCCGCCCCCGCCCCGCATCCACACGACTGTTATCCGCCCCCGCCCCGCCTCCGCACGACTGTTATCCGCCCCCGCCCCGCATCTTCACGACTGTTATCCGCCCCCGCCCCGCATCCGCACGACTGTTATCCGCCCCCGCCCCGCATCTTCACGACTGTTATCCGCCCCCGCCCCGCATCCGCACGACTTTTAACCGCCCCCACCCCGCATCCGCACGACTGTTATCCGCACCCGCCCCGCATCCGCACGACTGTTATCCGCTCCCGCCCCGCATCCGCACGACTGTTATCCGCCCCCGCCCCGCATCCGCACGACTGTTATCCGCTCCCGCCCCGCATCCGCACGACTGTTATCCGCCCCCGCCCCGCATCCGCACGACTGTTATCCGCCCCCGCCCCACATCCGCACGACTGTTATCCGCCCCCGCCCCGCCTCCGCACGACTGTTATCCGCCCCCGCCCCGCATCCGCACGACTCTTATCCGCCCCCGCCCCGCATCCGCACGACTCTTATCCGCCCCCGCCCCGCATCTTCACGACTGTTATCCGCTCCCGCCTCGCATCCGCACGACTGTTATCCGCCCCCGCCCCGCATCCGCACGACTGTTATCCGCCCCCGCCCCGCATCCGCACGACTGTTATCCGCTCCCGCCCCGCATCCGCACGACTGTTATCCACCCCCGCCCCGCATCCGCACGACTCTTATCCGCCCCCGCCCCGCATCTTCACGACTGTTATCCGCCCCCGCCCCGCATCCGCACGACTGTTATCCGCCCCGCCCCGCATCCGCACGACTCTTATCCGCCCCTACCCCGCATCTCCACGACTGTTATCCGCCCCGCCCCGCATCCGCACGACTGTTATCCACCCCCGCCCCGCCTCCGCACGACTGTTATCCGCACCCGCCCCGCAGCCGCACGACTGTTATCCGCCCCCGCCCTGCATCCGCACGACTGTTATCCGCCCCCGCCCCGCATCCGCACGACTGTTATCCGCCCCCGCCCCGCATCCGCACGAATCTTATCCGCCCCCGCCACGCATCTTCACGACTGTTATCCGCCCCCGCCCCGCATCCGCACGACTGTTATCCGCCCCCGCCCCGCATCCGCACGACTGTTATCCGCACCCGCCCCGCATCCGCACGACTGTTATCCGCTCCCGCCCCGCATCCGCACGACTGTTATCCGCCCCCCCTGCATCCGCACGACTGTTATCCGCCCCCGCCCCGCATCCGCACGACTGTTATCCGCCCCCGCCCCGCATCTGCACGACTCTTATCCGCCCCCGCCCCGCATCTTCACGACTATTATCCGCCCCCGCCCCGCATCCGCACGACTGTTATCCGCCCCCGGCCCGCATCCGCACGACTCTTATCCGCCCCCGCCCCGCATCTTCACGACTGTTATCCGCCCCCGACCCGCATCCGCACGACTGTTATCCGCCCCCGCCCCGCATCCGCACGACTCTTATCCGCCCCCGCCCCGCATCTTCACGACTGTTATCCGCCCCCGCCCCGCATCCGCACGACTGTTATCCGCCCCCGCCCCGCATCCGCACGACTCTTATCCGCCCCCGCCCCGCATCTCCACGACTGTTATCCGCCCCCGCCCCGCATCCGCACGACTGTTATCCACCCCCGCCCCGCCTCCGCACGACTGTTATCCGCTCCCGCCCCGCATCCGCACGACTGTTATCCGCCCCCGCCCCGCATTCGCACGACTGTTATCCGCCCCCGCCCCGCATCCGCACGACTGTTATCCGCCCCGCCCCGCATCTCCACGACTGTTATCCGCCCCCGCCCCGCATCCGCACGACTCTTATCCGCCCCCGCCCCGCATCTCCACGACTGTTATCCGCCCCCGCCCCGCATCCGCACGACTGTTATCCACCCCCGCCCCGCCTCCGCACGACTGTTATCCGCTCCCGCCCCGCATCCGCACGACTGTTATCCGCCCCCGCCCCGCATTCGCACGACTGTTATCCGCCCCCGCCCCGCATCCGCACGACTGTTATCCGCCCCCGCCCCGCATCTTCACGACTGTTATCCGCCCCCGCCCCGCATCCGCACGACTGTTATCCGCCCCCGCCCTGCATCCGAACGACTGTTATCCGCACCCGCCCCGCATCTTCACGACTGTTATCCGCCCCCGCCCTGCATCCGAACGACTGTTATCCGCACCCGCCCCGCATCTTCACGACTGTTATCCGCCCCCGCCCTGCATCCGAACGACTGTTATCCGCACCCGCCCCGCATCCGCACGACTGTTATCCGCCCCCGCCCTGCATCCGAACGACTGTTATCCGCACCCGCCCCGCATCCGCACGACTGTTATCCGCCCCCGCCCTGCATCCGAACGACTGTTATCCGCACCCGCCCCGCATCTTCACGACTGTTATCCGCCCCCGCCCTGCATCCGAACGACTGTTATCCGCACCCGCCCCGCATCCGCACGACTGTTATCCGCACCCGCCCCGCATCCGCACGTTTATTATCCGAAACTACTGGCATTACAATAATACTTTTAGATAAAGCATAAAATATTAAAGCAACACATTTAGACAGATTTTTCGCTATCATTTTACCCTCCAGGATCGGCTGTTCCCACGGACTAAGCAAGGGATACCACCTCTACCGAAACTGAGGGCAGTGTCCTGGAGCTTGAGACTCTGAGTCGGGGATACAACTGGGGTGTGTGACCAGCAAGACGCCCAGGCGGCCTCACCTGCAAAGCGAACAGGGGACTGATGAAGGGATAAGAAGAGTGGGAGGGTTTGGGCAAGGAAGTAGGAAGGAGGCGGCCGTGGCCTTACGGAAGGTACCATCCCGGCATTTGCCCGAAGGCGAAGTGGGAAACCACGGAAAACCACTTCGAGGATAGATGAGGTGGGCTAATCAAGCTGACCGTTACGCTACTGAGGCGAAACATTTAGACATTTGAGGAGAAAATCGCTCTCTTAGGCCATGTATGTCTTGTGCTATGATTAAAATGAGTGCTATACAGCCAGATGCAGCCCTTTACAGTTCGGAGTGTTAATTATCCTTAACTAGCATCCAGGCCCGGCGTCGCCCGTGAACAGTTGTGAATGCATTACGTGATAAGCTCTTCTTTACGATGTCAATGAACTACGATCTATATCCGTTTAATGTCTCGGCACGATGGGTTAAAATCACTGACTGGACTATTAACTATATTATCATGGAGATGCATGTGCAACAAATTCTTGTCAGACGTAATTTAAGAATGGCGAGAATCCCCCTTCCGTCCAATCTAAAAACACTTATATTGGACGATTTATTGAATATAGAGATGTGCTCTCGCATACGTTTTTGTAAAACTTTTCATGCTGAACAATTAGTTACAGTCATTGTATATTGATATGTTTAACGGTTTGTCCAGCGTAAGCCTAAGAAGCGCACGGACGCCAGGATTTTTTTCTGACTTTTTTTCCTAAAATAGTTACTGCTTGGCTTCCTTTCATCATAAATAATAAATTATTTTCTACAGATACCTTCCTCGAGTTATCCTTTACAGAATGGTGAAAGCCGCATCAAAATCAATGCAGTGGTTCTCGAGATTACCCGTGTTATCCAAGAATCGGGGATTTTGTTTCATACTAAGTATAGATTATACGCCAATCAGTATCATTTAATATAATATAATCCCCCTACCGTCCAATCTTATGACTGTGAATTTTGCAGAACGAAAAGTTCACAGGCGAAATGAGAGTTACACTTCCAGGGAATGGCGAGGTGAATGAAACTCAAATCCCTCTTCCGTCCAATCTTAACTTGACTGTGTTTCACTGCCGAAATGACGAAAACCCGAGTTGCACTTCCAGGGAAACTCCAAACACAACGACCCTTCTCAGAAGTCTTAACTCAACACGACTCAACGGTTTGCTGCTGGCTGTATCTGGGGCAATAGGTTCGCCCGCTAACCAGGCTGTATCAGAGATTATAGACTCGCCCTTAACTAGCTCGTTAACTGTCGCCTCAGTAGTTGAATGGACATGGTTGGAAGAAATTAAAACACTTATAGTGGGCGATGTATTGAAGATAGACATATGCTCTCGCGGAATTTTTGTAGAACTTTTCATGCTGAACAATTCTTACACTCATAGTATTTAGATATTTTTAACGGTTTGCCCAGAGTAAGCTTACAAAGCGCTCGGACGCCAGGTTTTTTTCGACTTTCCCACTGAAATCGTTACTGCTCAGCTTCCTTTGATCATAAATAAATCATTTTCTACAGAAATCATCCTCGAGATATCCTTTACAGGATGGTGTAAACCGCATCAAAATCCATGCAGTGGTTCTCGAGTTTACCCGTTACATCCAAGAATCGGGGACTTTGTTTCATACTAAGTAGAGATGACATAATTTGAATGAGAATAGCTTAATTCATCTTGCATTTGTCATAATATATATATGTATATAACGGTAAATATGACTGGCTATGTCAGAAGCATCCGGGTCTTAGTAATGATATTCAACAAGTTCGGATTGGATTCTAAAAACTATCAGCAAATTTATTCCAAACATTATGTGCAGCTTGAAGCCTCCGTGGCTTAGGCGGCAGCACGCCGGCCTCTCACCGCTGGGTCCGTGGTTCAAATCCCGGTCACTCCATGTGAGATCTGTGCTGGACAAAACGGAGGCAGACAGGTTTTTCTCCGTGTACTCCAGTTTTCCCTGTCAAAATTTCATTCCAGCAACACTCTCCACTATCATTTCATTTCATCTGTCATTCATTTAATCGTTGCCCCAGAGGAGTGCGTCAGGCCTCGGCAGCTGGCACAGTTCATATCCTCGCCGCTGGATGGGGGCTTCATTCATTTCATTCCTGACCCGGTCGGAGACTGGAAGCAGGCTGTGGATTTTCATTCATTGTGTGCAGCTTATGCGCTATCCGCACAGCCGTGCAAACTATATCCGCATGGCGAAAAATGTGGGGGATATCCGCAGATATCCGCATCCGCGCAGGACTTTACCTATAGTAAAAGCTGCGTGGTTTAGTGGAAACGCATGACTTAGTTACAAGTATAACAGGCTAATCGCACGCCCTAATACTTTGAGTTGTGCACTGTAACAAAAACAACACACTTATACCCGGTGTGGTTCTACTGTACAATCGCTCTGCTCGAATCTGGAATGACCTGGCTCACGTGATAAAAGACCGTCGTCTACGACAATTTTGCCGCAAAGTGAATGCTAAGGGATTATGGTGTTTGAAGCCATGTTTCAGTGTTGCCTTAGTAAACAAAAGCTTGGTGCTTTCCAGTTGGTCAAACCGACAGCAGTGGCTAAAGTGCAGCGTTAAGTCATGGGGCCAAGCTCTCTGCTGAGTCGGTAGACGCGTAGATTCGAGCCCCACCGCCGGCCGTCCTTGAAATGGTTTCCCATGGTTTCCCATTTTCAACACCAGGCAAATGCTGGGACGGTACCTTCTGATAGGCCACGGCCGCTTCCTTCCACATCCTTGCCCAATTTCATTCATCTTCATCCATTCCATCTCTCATCCCGACGTGCAGGTCGCCCATGGGCGTCGACTAGAAAGACCTGCACTCGGCCTCTCAGGAGGCCACACGACAAAAATAAAAGTTGGTCAACACGATTGTATCCAAATGAGATGGGTTATTAAGGTGGGTTATTTCATATCATTTGGGTACAATCGTGTTGAGCGACTGAAAAGCACCAAACCTTTGCTTAAAAGGGCCTTGAAGCACTCTTAAATTGAATTTGTTTGCAGTATTATTATTTATTAACTTATTATTAAAAGTAACGTTGACCACCTCGTGGTGGTGTAGCGGCTAGCATTCTTGGCTGTCGCCCGGAGGTCCGGGTTCGATTCCCGGCACTTCCAAGGAATGAAAAGGGGTACACTCACCTTCTTGAGGTGAACTGAGAAGAGGTGGGTTCGAATCTCACCTCAGCCAACCTGGAAGTGTTTTCTTCGTGGTTTCCGACTTCTACTCCAGGCAAATGCCGGGATGGTACCTAACTTAAGGCTACGGCCACCTCATTGGCAATCCTCACCTGACTAAGAATTACACACACTACTACTACTACTACTACTACTACTACTACTACTACAGACACCATAATAACACAAGTTATCAGACGAATTCGACACACCCAAGTACACGGGGCTATATGACCACGATGTCCAAGCCCCTCAAATAAAACAACAAACCAAAGTTGAGATGAAGTGTAGGAAGTCGTCCTCGTGCTGTTAAAGCAGCGTGCCTACTATCACTCGGAGATCCCGTATTCGATTTCTGGCTCCATCAGGCATTTTAAAAACTGACGTAAGGACTGGAATGGGGTGCACTCAGCCTCGTGAGGACAATTGTATAGCTGTCTAATCAGAGAGGCACCCCGGCCAAGGAAACCAAAATCAACGGCTGCGAAAGACAGGATGTCAGTGCGCAAGTCGAGTCTTGCTGATTTTAAACTTCAGGGGAAGATTTTGTTGTTGGTAATTCATTTTAGGGATTTGGGATATCTTGATCATCATCCCCTTGTTTTATAACCTGTGTTTATGGGATGACTGTGTAGAGTGTGTAACTGTATAATGGACAGGGAAGGGTAGGTGCCCCGAGACTTTGAACGAAGGTACTATCCTGACATTTTCCTGGAGGGAGTGTGGAAAGACCCGAATAAGAGCCATACTCAAGATAGCCGCTGTCAGCACCGGGATTCAAACCTACAATCTCCGTACTTGCTGCAGCTGCCCAAGCGGCCGTGGTGGGCGATGTTACTGGCACAGCTACGTCACGTCACTGAGGAATTCATTGAGAAAGTGGAGGCAGGCAGTCTTGCTGATTTTAGTGGCAAATCGCCAGTTCTAGCAATTGTTACTACATGATACTGTATTAGTAATTCAGTAGTTCATCTTGCACGTAAAAATGAGATCTCATTTGTGATCGCGAAATCAACGGTCATGTAAAACTACAAGCTTCTTTCATTTATTTTATTAGTCCTGTAAATACAAATTAGGGACTTTTCTTGTCTCATTTATCTATTGATAATATAATGGGTGAGACTTTTCCCCCTTTTTTCTAGTTTTTGGCCACACTTCGAACGTGGCGATGAAATGACCAGCGCTTCTAGGCTGCACACTGTGTCAAGCCAGTACACATTGAACCCTAATTAAACACCGCATGATATTGGTCTAATGCGGCACGAATGCCCTTGTATTTTATCCCCAAAGCTTAAAATGTGCATACAAATATTTAGTGGTAGTGGGATTCAAACCCTCCTCCGAAGCACAGCTCCGCTACTTTCTGTGCACTTATACCATTGCTTCACGGCTTTTTCTCCCTTTACATCGCCTGATGGCGTGTGAAATGTAATATACTGCTTTCCGCTTCGAAGGTTCATATACGTTTCTTATCAGTATGCCACCGTACCCAGCGTTAATTTCGTACCCAACTGAAACCGTATTAACGGCATGTACAAGCCCGTATGACAGTTTGATGCATTGTGTAATCACTTGTCAAACACATGTTTTTTGTCAAGGACTTGCTTCCATGTCGTCATAAATCTTGTAAAGCCATTAAGGATCATTGTGGCTTGGCAATAGACGGGGAACTGTCGACCATTCTGCCATCAGACGTTGCAAGTGTGGCCGAAAACTAGACAGAAAATAATGGGCAAAAGACTCGCCCGGTATAAATCTAGCAACATTTGTCAGCTATCTAGTGCAAAACCGGCAACACATAGATCGCGATCCAGGCCTACCAGCAGGTCGCCAGCAATTATTTAGTAGATGCCATCGTTGTTTACTGAAACTATAATAATATGTAATGATCATGTGGCCTCCGGAGAAGCCGAGTGCAGGTCTTTCTAGTTGACGCCCGTGGGCGACCTGCGCGTCGTAATGAGGATGAAGTGATGAAATAGAATTAAACGTTCAAAATTATACGCCAAATCAATACCTAAACAAATATATATATTTTACATATTGGGACATGTTTCGACCTTCAATGAGGTCATCTTCAGCTTAAAAAGAAAATCAATTAAGAATTGAAAACTAAAATAGCATATATGACTTAAATCTAAATTAGAAATAAAAAATTAATGATAATAATTGTAATAAATAAAATACATTAATAAAATGGATATCCTTACAAATGCAGTATTAATTAAATAAATATAAGATTGGTCTTTTTACAACAATTTTAAAAAAGTAGTTAGAAAATAAGAACTATTAACGGTGAGTGTAAAAATGTTAAGTTTAATGAAGTGATGATGAAAACGTCACATACACCCAGTCCCATAGCCACGGGAATTAACCCCAGGAGACTAAAATCCCTGATGGCTCGGCCGGGAATAGAACTCGGGGTACTTCGGGCCAAAGCCTAGTGCGCTAACAATTTAGCCACTGAGCCGGACACTATAAGAATATGTGTCATTAATGACTTTCTTTTAAATCGACTACGCTGAATTCTGACAACGAGAAATGATATCTCGCGTTTCAACCTTCTATTCACCAATATCAAAGTTATTATTCCTGCCAGATTTAAACAGTTAGTTAGTTAGTTAGTTAGTTAGTTAGTTATTGTTGCTCTAAGGGGCGGAACTACGAGGTCATCTACCCCTATTTTAAACAGTGTAATGAGAGTCATTGTATTTACATTATTAGTGCCCATTGGGCCTATTAATAATATAATCAAACCTTATTTATATAAAACTAGCAACCCGGAGGCTTCGCCCAGCATCTTGCATGATTTACCCAGTGTAAGGTTAAAAGACGCACGGACGGCAGATCCCAGACACAATTCTGAAAAGCCGAGGTGAACAGCGAAACTCTTTTATGAAATCTTAGCTCGACACGACTCGACAGTTGATGCTGGCTGAAGCTGGGGTGATAGGCTCGCTAGCTCGAAAACTCGCTCCGAAGCTAGTAATTTAAATTTCCACTGAATGGAGATTGTTGGAAGAAATGAAAACCTAAAATAAACTTACAGTGGGCGATGTATTAAAGATAGAGATATGCTGTCCCGGACTTTTTTGTAGAACTTTCCATGCTGAACAATATTTACACTCCTAGTATTTAGATATTTTTAACGGTTTACCCAGTGTAAGTTTAAAAGGCGCACGGACGGCAGGTTTTTCTTCAGCTTGATTCACTGAAATCGTTACTGCTCGGCTTCCTTTGCTCATAAATGAATGTTTTTTCTACAGAAACCTTCTTCGACAAGATTCCTTTACAGGATGGTCAAAACCGCATCAAAACCCATTCAGTGGTTCTCGTGATTACCCGTTACATCCAAGAATTGGGGACTTAGTTTTACACTATGTGGAGATTGTTAGGGGATGTCAAAATAAATTCGACTTATCGGAAATTCAAGTTATGTAGACACGTAGGATAAGTGTTATAATACTGTTTATGTTCGACCCTCACTATTATGTGTCAGAAAACTGTATCATGATGATGGTCATTATAACACTGTTTTTCATACGATACAGTTTCTCCAGCCAATCAGAGCTCGTTCATTGACCAATTAGGTAACGATACCTTCGCGCATGCGCTCAAAATCCAACATGTCGGACATAAACACAACATCGAACTATAATAAATTATCGACATGGAATACACACCGTCCATATGTTCGCGTAAATAAACTGGCGAATATGAGACAAGAAATAGCACTGTACCTTAATATCATCAACCCTAATTTCTACACAGCCTTCAAACGACTCCGGTGACAATATTACTGAGGGACGGCAGATGTTAACATATGGCCTGCAGAATATAGCATTGCAAGCACACAGAGCGCATGCGTCAGTCGTTCAGGGATCTTGAAAGACAGAGAGATGTCTCGCGCTCGCTCTCCGATAAAAAAAATTCTTGTGGCTGACTCTCAACAGATATTTATGAATATTTATGTTAAAACATATAAAGTTATAATTATCGTCGAACATAAACAGTCGTATGCAGCTCGCCTATAATGGTAATTATGGCACTCGTATGGAAATTATAAAACTCGCATACGCTCGTTTTATAAAAATACTCGTGTCTTAATTATAGCCATTATAGGCTCGTTGCATAATGTACTATTATGTTCGACCCTGACTATTATATGTCTGAAAACTGTATCATAATGATGGCCATTATAACACTATTTTTCATTATGAAACAGTTTCTCCCACCAATCACAGCTCAAGAAACAGTTGTTTGACCAATTAGATAAGGATACCTTCGCGCATGCGCTCAAAATCCAACATGTCTATATAAATTACCGAAAGTGCACCGTCCATATGTTCGCGTAAATAAACTGGTGAATATGAGACAAGAAAAAGCACTGTACCGGTACCTTAATATACCCAAATCCAATTTCTACACAGCGCGTTGATTTCAAACGACTACGGTGACAGTTTTACTGAATAATGGTTCACGATCTGCACATATGGCACTGAAGCACAAAGAGCGCATGCGTCGGTCGGCCAGAGAGCTTGGAACACAGAGATATGCTACCTAGCGCACCACCCGAACTCAAAATTCTAGTTACTGAACAGATATTTATGAATATTTATGTTAAAACATATAATAAAGTTATAATTATCGTCGAACATAAACAGTCGTATGGTAATTAAGTCACTCGTATGGAAATTATAAATCTCGCTTACGCTCGTTTTAAAAACATACTCGTGTCTTAATTACAGCCATTAGAGGCTCGTTGCATAATGTACTATTATGTTCGATGATGTCGAAATGTCAATATTATATGTCAGAAAACTGTATCATAATGGGTGTCATTAAAGTACTACTTTTCATTATAACACTGTTTTTCCAACCAATCAGAGCTCAATATTTTCATTCATTGACCAATTAGGTTAGGTCAGCGTCGGACATGTACTGAAAATCCAACATGTCGGACAAGAATTACATGATTTGAAAGTTGAAAATGTAGCCTATGTTGGATCCACCATGGTAGTTACAATGCATAAAGAAACTGGGCATTATTGCAAAAGAAATGGCACTGTACCTTAATATCTGCAACTCCAATTTCTACACATTCGTAACATTTCGCCGACAATTTTAGTGAATGCAGTTGTTGACAAACACACCATAACTTCATGGAGGAAGCAGGCTATGACATTAGTTCCACGGAAATTATAATCCAGCTCCCTGTTCAGTAAATGGATTTCTTATTCGAAACATTTCCGCCAGATACCGTTACTGTTCTATTTGGGACTAAATTGATTTGCCTTCTGTTGACATTCTATACGCATCGAATTTGAAGAATAACTAGTTGATAATACGATACATTTTGATTTTAAAGTGTTTGTAACAGCCTATTTTTTTTTGTTATTTGACGAAATTAACAAAATGATCATTCATAGTACCTGTGCGCTATCTGTTGGTGCAACTTCATGATAAACAAAATTTCAAAGCTTTTGGATCCGTTATTGGGTACAGATCAAATGCTGAGCCCACAAAATTCCCAAGAAGAAGAAGAAGAAGTCAACCGACAGAATCTCGACAGATATTTATGAATATTTATGTTAGAACATATAATAATGTTATAATTATCGTCGAATATAAACAGTCGTATGCAACTCGCCTATAATGGTAATTAAGACACTCGTATGGAAATTTAAAAAATACGCTTCGCTCGTTTTATAAACATACTCGTGCCTTAATTATTGCCATTATAAGCTCATTGCATAATGCACTAATAAAGGCTTACAACAAATACAGCAGTTGTCTAAATTTATGTATTTAAAATTGATGTTTCTAATGATGAGAGATTTATTGCAATATTTAGGTAAGTTTCAATACAGTTGACTCAACTACAGTAATGGAAAATTCTAATTAGAACTTTGGAATGAAACAAGTAGCACTGAAAAAGTTCGGAATTGTTCGAGATAAAGAATAAGAACAATATTCAGTATTCAGTAATTTAAGCTTCAAGCTATCCAAAAATAGAGTTAAAGAAATTCGACTTGAGAATTAATAATAATAATAATAATAATAATAATAATGTATGGACTCGGATGCCGGGTGCAAGCTTTGTTATTTGACACCCAGAGGGTAGCTGCATGTCGAATTTCGTTGTTCCTTGAAGCACTATGAAAGTCAAGGAGGTTAGATATCTAAGCTCCTCGAACTCTATAGCGCTTTCTAGTAGAGAAATGAGGAACTTTTGTGTTGGCGGAAACTCCCGAGATTAATTTTGCCATTATGAAAACGGCCTACTGAACTCAAAACGCCTTTCAAAAATCACTTACCACGGCCAGGAGCAAACCTGAAATCTTGTGGTTGGTAGACCGACACGCTATCCACTCACCCACCGTGGCAAGCTTAAAACAAATAGCACCAGAGCAGTGGTAGTCATTTGCCTTATACCACCTGGAGGTCCTTAAACCGGATGAGAACAGGAGTGCCTAAGTGTCGTAGCAACCTTGTGAAGTGGGGTTATGCAGAAGATCCACGATGTGCCTGTGGAGAAATCCAGACTCCACAACACCTGCTCACGTGCAAAGATCTTAATGAAACATGCAGCCAGGAAGACCTTATGTTGGCCACAGACCGAGGGATAAGAGCTGCAGAGTTCTGGAAAGGAAGAATTTAGTGTGTCTCCCGGACACGGAAAGTAAAGTAAGTAGTAGAGAAATGAGGAACTTTTGTGTTGGCGGAAACTCCCGAGATTAATTTTGCCATTATGAAAACGGCCTACTGAATTCAAATGGGTTCTTTGACATGCCAACATCGTATGGCATGTATGTCGTATTTTTGCCTCCTTTCAAAAATCACTTACCATGGCCAGGAGCGAACCTGCAAGATTGGGGTTAGTAGACCGACACGATAACCACTCACTCACCGTGGCAAGCTGACTTGAGAAATAATACTTGTAAATAATAGGAAATTTGTTCAGGAAATAAAAATTACTACGAGTTATCGATTATTTGATTAATATCAGTTCGAGGTACGACTGTACCGTATCTCACTTGGAACAGATATAATAAAAAACCAATATCCATAAATGCAAAATCACGGCATTACAACATTGTAATCAAGCCCGAAGCACTATATGCTTATTGGGCAGATCATTAATTAAAGATATGGAACAGCAAGAAAGGAAATTCCTAAAAACTTTTTGGACCAGTTTGTACAGGGGGAATCTGGGCGAAAAGAAAATCCCAAGACTTATACCAGCACTTGGAGAAAATCTCAGACACATTTAGCGAAAGTCGATTGAAAATTTACGGCCTTATCCTCAGGATGGGCAATCATAGACTGACCAAAAGATACTTAACATTGCTCTGTCAATGAAAGTTAAAACCACCTGGCTGCTCGAAGTTGGAAAAGATCTTCAGATGACATTGTACTAGACAGAGCTAAGTTCAGAGAATTAGTCGATAATCACCGCTTTACAGATCATCCAGCACTATCACCAACTAAACCAGGTCAGAATATCGCAAGAAAGGCCACAGCGAGAAGATGTAGATATTTTGGGAAAAGAGAAAGGCAATGCCATCAGTTAAATAAAACAAGAAGTTCCGCGAAGAACTATACAGCCTACTTTTCATGCCAATGATTATTCTACAGAATATGAACCTATCTAGAATAATGACGAAATTAAGTTGCTAATATCGAAATTTCCAATTAGTTCGAAATACTGTATACCTGGCATAATGTAGCCTAATAGAGCACTACAGTTGGCAGCCCTGATGACTGAATATATTCTTAGTTCCGTCTCTTAAGGTACAAAATACAAAATTTGGTTGAAGTCCAATGAATAGCATGGACGTTACATGCAGTTAAACATTGGATCTAACAGCGCGCGTAAAATCATGTTGGCAACAATGTCATGCATGTATTGGTCAGAAATAATCTGAAATAATATGATGTATTGTTGTGCCAATCTTGAATGAAATCCATTAGTTAGTATAGAAGTCACATGCATTTTAAAATTGGACCTATCAGCAGGCTTAGAATCATGTTGGCAGCACTGACGTATATTCGTTACTCCAAATTCGTCTAGAATGCCAGGTACTATACGTGTGCAAAGTTTAGAGCTATTGGCTTGCATACTTTCTGATATATTGATATTAGGGTAACAAAAATAGGGACAGCACATATTAACAGTTGGCAGCACTGGTTGCTCCTTAGAATACGCATAGTCATATCTGTTATGGTACACATAGCACATACGAAATTTGGTTGAAATCCAAATGATAGTATGGAAGTTACATGTATTTAAAGTTGGACCTGTCAGCAGGTTTAGAATCATGTTGGTAGCACTGACGTATATAAGTTACTCCAAATTAATATAGAATGTCAGGGACTATACGTGTGCATAGTTTAAAGCTGTCGGCTTGCATACTTTCTGATATATTGGTATTTGGATAAAATAAATTAGGAGCATTTATTAACAGTTGGCAGCCCTGGTAGGTCTGAAGAATACGCTCAGTCATATCTGGTTATGTACACATACAACATACGAAATTTGGTTGAATTCCAATTGATAGTATATGCATTTAAAAATTGGACCTATCAGGAGGCTTATAATCATTTTGGCAACACTGCCATGTTTAGCCTCCTGGAAATTAAACTGAAATATTATGATCTGTACGTGTGCCAATTTTGAAATAGCTCCCATTCATACTTTCCAAGATATCCAACATGGAGCTCAAATTTCAATTGCGATTTTTAGCAGTTGGTAGCACTGACATCATTTTAAAATATGGCCGTGAGATATTCAGGTATAGATCTTTACTCCTACCAAATTTTGTTTCGATTGCTGCAGCCGTTTAGGAGTTGATAGGGGGACACACACACACACAGCCAGCCAGACAGACAGAAGGACAGACAGACAGACAGACAGACACACATTTGTCCGATCTCATAAGTCTACTTTTTCCTCATTTTTGCAAAATGTGAAAAGTAGGCTAAAAAATGATGCGCCTTACGGTAGTCGCATATGATGTGTAACATCTGACATAGAAGAAACCTCACGTGAAATTGTTGATACACCGGTATTTTATACTATTATTGGCACAAATTTCCTGACCCGGTCGGAGACTGGAAGCAGGCTGTGGATTTTCATTTTCATTGGCACAAATAAGTCTCCGTGGCTTAGGCGGCAGCACGCCGGCCTCTCACCGCTGGGTCCGTGGTTCAAATCCCGGTCACTCCATGTGAGATCTGTGCTGGACAAAACGGAGGCAGACAGGTTTTTCTCCGGGTACTCCGGTTTTCCCTGTCAAAATTTCATTCCAGCAACATTCTCCACTATCATTTCATTTCATCTGTCATTCATTTAATCATTGCCCCAGAGGAGTGCGTCAGGCCTCGGCAGCCGGCACAGTTCATATCCTCTCCGCTAGATGGGGGCTTCATTCATTCCATTCCTGACCCGGTCGGAGACTGGAAGCAGGCTGTGGATTTTCATTGGCACAAATATTAATCTATTGTAAAAGGGAGTGTTATGGATCAACTAGATTAATAGACGCGACACCGCTCATAACCTTAAATTCCTTATAAATATGCCAACTTGCGAGTAAATGCAATGTGCACAGCAGTAGATCATGAAAGGCTTGCCCAGTTCCCGGATTTCTTGATTCACGGACCAACACGTAATTGCATATGGATTCTGTTAAAATGAGTCATATTGATATGATAAATATCGTTTAAATGATAATCTGGTAGCAGAAATATCTATCCCGTCCGGGATTCGAACCCGAGATCTCTAGATTCACAGTCAGAGGCGCTAACACCACGGCTATTTCGACCACGCGAATATTATGCACAAGATGGTGACTTATTTCCACGTTCCAATAATACCGCATTACGGAATTAAGTTTCATTTATATTTTACTTGTTTCGATAATGTTCCTGCGTGAAATTGAGTTTAAAATGCCTTATGAATAGGCCCTCTTCTGAGTAAAGAGACTGTGTTCAGCAATAGTTCATGAAGGCTTGCCTAGTTCCCGTATAACATGTGCTTCAATCAGTTGACACCAGAGTTCGCATGAGCGTTAACCGTCAGAATGTCAGTGAGCAAAGTTACTCGGGAAGTGGATGCCGATCACTTTTATCCAGTGATTGAAAAACAGACTCCTAATTAATCATAATTGTTTTCAGCAAATATGATATAATGATTATTTTTACACCAAAGAACAACTTGAATATGATTTATTGTATGAATATTTGTAATTGTGCTTCAAAACCTTGAAGTAAGCCGTATGTCATATACATTCCACATGGCCGAGAGTACGCCATGGTATCAATATCCGACACCACGCGATCATTGTTTCCTCTTAGCACTGGCAGCGGTATCCATCGATCCAGCTGGCAGTGCGTCTTACACACTTCCGTCCGATCCACTTCCGTCCCATTTTTCAAAATCACTCCTACAAAAATATCCAGCAACCGAGTGGAAAGATGTTGCACATCAATAAGTTCAATCGCGCTCCATAGTCGGGCATGACGAAGAAAGAAAGAAAGAATATTATCATTTATCACCAATTCCTTCAACGTTTCAACGTTTCTCAATGTCATTTTTTCTATAAACAAATGGGTTGGCAATAAAACGGTAGTTCAACCATCACTAATGCTTTTAGGTTGCCTGCCCCTGACTAGTGGATATGACAACATTGCACACGTATCGACACAGAGTGTTATCGCCGAAACAGCGATATCCCTTGAAATTATATTCACGGGGAACCAAGGTCGAACCCATAAAAATTGTAACTTATCCTTCTGCCATTGCTTCCTGGAAACTAAACCCAAACAAAGAATATTAGGCTTACCTTTGCACTTGCCTATGAATATGCGCTTAGTTTGTTAAGTGATAGAGACGCGTCCCCTCGCCCCCTCCCCCTCATTAACACTTTATGATACATTGTGAGGATTGACGCCATCTTTCAGTGTTGCCTTAGTAAACTAAAGTTTGGTGCTTTTCAGTCGGTCAACACGAATGTACCCAAAAGAGTTGGGTTATGCCCTAAACCTGAAAAAAATTATATGAGATTAATAAATGCACTTGGATGACCAGTTTCGGTCGTCAAGCGATCATCATCAGATCCGTTACACTTGGGCTGAAAAACCTATGTTTGAAAATACAGGTGAAAATATTTACAATATGTACAATTATTTAGTTGCAGTATTGGTAATGCAACTTGTCAGTGTATGCTAGTTGTAGTCTATATGATGTTAGGTGAAGTGCTAAAATGGTGATAGAATTCCGGAATTTGTCTGTTTGGAGTGACTATATGACTGTAAAAATCAACTATGGTTGTACTGAATAGTGTAGGCTATTACTTATCTGGTTGGATGTCTTCCGTGCTGGAGCTGCTAGCAGTATCAACTTCACTCTTTCACCAGTGACTATCGACTGAATTGGAATGTTATCACTGAACTAGATCCCCACCCCATGTTCCTATGTGTTGTCTGTAGTTAATGCATGTGTAAATGTGACGTGTTGCCAAGTTTAGATAAGATTTATGCTATTTGATTCAGGAAGGTCTTCAACTATTAAAGGCCGTGGAACATTCCTCGCCACGCATAGACAATTAGCCATTCATACTAAGCGCACCCGGTCTTTTGAGGATGTCCCGGCACCTTTAATACTGCCGCGAATGCCGGCCTTGGTTTGTTGAAGAAAAAAAGTACAACGTACTCCTGATCCATATAACATTTACCTAATAAAATTCCTCTATTCCCCCTTTTTTATCTAGCTTGGATGTATCGCTAAGCCGTCACTTGTTTCCGACAGGGTGTGTTTTTTAGTAGAGTGAAGAGGGGTGAGCTCTCCATAAAGGGGTGTTCATTTCGATTGTTGGCGTTATTTCTTTTGCTAGGTGTATCTCGATTGCTCTGCCTTTCGATTCGTGATGAATATGCGTACTAAGGTGATAAGACTGATTGTCGATTGCATGCGAAGTTTGTGTGGCTTTCCGGAATATGATATATCAAAGCTCGTTGTGTTTACGTTCAATAGTTATGTCGAGATAATTTATTTTCCGGTCTGTTTCGGATTCCTTAGTGAATTTGATTGAGTGGCGTTGGCTATTAATGGATTGGAGAATTGTTTCTTTGCTTGTTGATTCCGTAACTTAGATGCCGGTGAGTTATGAATTGTTATAAATTGCTTTTAGTTGTTCAATATTTATTTTACCAACGTTATTCCTCTGAAGGGTGGAACGAGCCAAATGCTATGGAACACGCATGCACCCAGGAACCAGTTGGCCTGCCCCACTGCAACTTGCTAGTGCCAGTTGGCATTTTGTTTCAGCATTCATTCTTAGAGGTTGTGTGTGGTCATAAAGCGATGATTCAAATGACGAGTCGAGGCGAACCTGAATTACAGATGTCACAAAGATGAAAAGCGATGGTAACTGTCTATTCACGTCATTAGCATAAAGGAATGCAAACAGCAAATGTAGTGAGGAAAGAAGTACTTTAGGCTTGTTGAAATGAATGCTGCGGAGCATAATAATAATAATAATAATAATAATAATAATAATAATAATAATAATAATAATAATATATTTTTGTCGTGTGGGCTCCTAAGAGGCCGAGTGATGGTCTTTCTAGTCGACGTCCGTGGGCGACCTGCGCGTAGGGATGAGATATGGAATGGATGAAGATGAATGAAACTGGGCAATGATGTGGAAAGAAGCGGCCTTGGCCTGTCAGAAGGTACCGTTCCAGCATTTTCCTGGTGTTGAAAATGGGAAACCACGGAAAACCATTTCAATGACGACTGACGGTGGGGCTCGAACCCAGGCGTCTACCGAGTCAGCAGAGAGCTTGGCCCCATGACCAAACGGTGCGCTTTAGCGAGCGTTGCCATTGCAGTCGGTAATTTTTTTTTTTTTCGTATAGCCTTCTGAGAGGCCGAGTGCAGGTCTTTCTAGTCGACGCCCGTGGGCGACCTGCGCGTCGGGATGAGAGATGGAATGGATGAAATGAATGAATCTGGGCAAGGATGTGGAAGGAAGCGGCCGTGGCCTGTCAGACCGTACTGTCCCAGCATTTGCCTGGTGTTGAAAATGGGAAACCACGGAAAACCATTTCAAGGACAGCCGACGGTGGGGCTCGAACCCACGTGTCTACCGAGTCAGCAGAGAGCTTGGCCCCTTGACCTAACGCAGCGCTTAAGCCCGCGTAGCCACTACTGTCGGTAGTCGGTAATGACAATAATAATAATAATGATAATAATAAACAAATTGACGTCCCACGCATATCTGAATCTCTTGGGCCTCTTCCCGGAGGGATAGGGATCAGTTGTAGCTATTAAATTGTTGCCACTCGAAGCTCACGTAAATTTTAAATTTATCACCAAAGATCCAACAAATTGAGAGTGAGATGTGAGGCAAATGCAGTGAGACCATCCAAAATTACCAACACCGACTACAAACATAGAGACGATCAAGTTGCCAACACTATGCATCAGAAACTAGCCTTGAAGTACCAACTACTTCAAAGTCCCGTTCCGTACTGTAAATACGCACCATCGGCAGTCCTCAAAGATGCCACATACAAGCTCTACTAGAGCAGAGGAGTTGTGACAGATGTTGCTGTCATTAACAACCGGACAGATATCATTATCGACAATAAGGAACTCCGAGAGGCTTTACTAATAGGCATCACATGTCCCAATACACAGAACATCAGAACAATATCTGCTAGTAAAATATCTAAGTTCACAAAGCTGGCCATTGAGACAAAGCAGATGTGGAAACTGGAGTCGGTGACTACAATCCCTATAACTGTATCATGTATAAACCCGCGGATATCCGCAAAATTTGTCACCATGTGGATAGAGTTTGCATGGCTGTGCGGACAGCGGATAAGCTGCGGATAATGATTGGAGTAATTTGCGGATAGTTTTTAGAATAGAATCCGGAGTTTGCATGTTCGGGTTGTCATTAGAGGCTGTGATAAGCACTACTCTGTTGCGGCACTACACAGTGACACCAGCACTTTGTGCATATCTACATAATAGTGCTGTACGGACTGCTCACTGGGTGATAGCACATTCTTATCGACTGGAGCCTGGCTATCACACTTGCTCTACAGCAGGGGATATTAACCTGTGACACGATACCCACTCACTCACCGTGGCAAGCATCAAGTTGGTCATACTAACGTTTCTAAGTATTGCAGTTGAAATAAACCTGAAATAGTGTAGCCTAATAAAGTAACTTACTAGAGTTGGCAGCCCTGGTGACTCTGAATATATTCTCAGTTCCATCTCTTAAGGAATATAATGCACATACAAAGCAAAGGAAGCTTGTAGTTTTACGTGACCGTCCGAACCACAGGACATGGCATTTCACTTAGAAAATCTCACATGCATTGACCGGGAATCGAACCCGGTCTACCTTTGGTAAGAGGCCAACAGCTTGGCCACCACGCCTCTATGATTGCACATACAAAATTTGGTTGAAGTCTAATGGATAGTATGGACGTTACATGCTGTTTGATATTGCATTTATCAGTGCGCGTAAAATTATGTTGGGAACAATGTCATGTACAGTATGTGATGCTCAGAATTAATCTGAAATATTACGATCTATTATAGTGCCAATTTTGGATAAAATCTATTTGTTAGTATAGATGCAACATGTAATTAAAAATTGAAACTATCAGAAAGCTTAGAATCATGTTGGTAGCACTGAGGTATATTAGTTACTCCACTGATGTCAGTGGGGAGGAGTGACTGTCCTCTATAATATTCTAATATTGTTTTCCGGAATTTACACCAGTCTGAACGAATAATATAAAGTTATATGAGTTTCTTCTTTATACAAATTCTTCTGATCACAACAATAGATCAAATGAGATACGTATACAGTTTGAATAGCTACAACAATGGATTTCTTCAAGTAACAATGCTTAGTATTTCTCTTTATTGAAATGCACAATCTGCATGAGTGTATCAATAAATTTTTATGTTCGACGATGTCGAAATGTAAATAGTATACGTCAGAAAACTGTATCATAATTATGGTCATTCATTATAGTTCTGTTTTAGCCTACTTTTGATTTTTGCAAAAAATGAAAGTAGACTTATGAGCTCTACACAGGGCCAAAAATTGTGTGTCTGTGTGTGTGTGTGTAATCTGAATGTCTGTCCCCCCCCCCCCCCTATCAATTCGATCACGGTGAAACCGACTTGAACGAAATTTGGTACACAGGTAGAACTAGCAAAGGGCACCTCAGTGTCATGTTTTATATCGCCGCCATCTTGACGGAAACGTAATAGCGGTCACCCAAATGCTCAAAGCTTAAATCAAATTACGACTAACCTAATCATCCGATCTCTACCAAATTTTGCAACATTATACCCTTATGTATGAAGAATCTTTTGACCAAACTACAAGGTCATTAGCCCAACACTTTGCGGATGGCGGCCATGTATGTGTGCAAATCGATTTCCCCTTTCAATTCAAACGCGGTGAAACCGAATTGAACGAAATTTGGTACAGAGATACCACTAGCAAAGGACACCGCAGTGTCATGTATTATATCGGCGCCATCTTGACGAAAACGTAATGTCGGCCAACCAAATGTTAAAAGCTTAAATCAAATTATGACCAAACTAATCATCTGATCTCTACCAAATTTTTAAACATTATACCTTTGTGTATGGAAAATATTTTGACGAAACTACAAGGTCATCACCCCAATACTTTGCGGATAGCTGCCATGTATATGTGGAAATCGATTCCCCTATCTATTCAAACACGGTGAAACCGAATTCAACAACATTTGGTACAGAGGTAGCACTAGGAAAGGGCCCCTCACTGTCAAGTTTTAAATTGCCGCCATCTTGACGAAAACGTAATGGTGGCCACCCAAATGTTAAAAGCTTTAATCTAATTACGAAAAACCCAAAAATCTGATCTCTCCCAACTTTTTCAACAACATACCTTGATGTGGGAGGCATATTTTTACTAAACTACAAGACCATCAGTCCAATAGTTTGCAGATGGCGGCCATGTATGTGTGCAAATCGATTCCCCCTATCTATTCAAACACGGTAAAACCGAATTGAACGAAATTTGGTATAGAGGTAGCACTAACAAAGGGCACCTCAGTGTAATGTTTTATATCGCCGCCATCTTGACGGAGATGGAATGGCGGCCACCCAAATGTTAAAAGCTTAAATCAAAGTACGACCACCCTAAACATTTGATCTCTACCAAATTTTGCAACAACATACTTTCTTGTGGGGAGCATCGTTTGGTGGCCACCTAAATGTTAAAAGCTTTACAGTTTCAACCAAGCATGCAAGGTGAACAGACGTGCAGTGAAGTGTAAGGAAGAATGGGAATCGCTATTCAGCAGTACCGGGCGGTCATCGGCCGCTGGCAGGCTAGAGTGAAGTGCGATTTCGGTGTCGGGAAGGTGATAGTGGGCAACGTCACTGAACAAATGGGGGTTTTGGCGATGGGGATGGTAGCGCTGGTTGTGGCGACGCTACTATTAATTGGAGGAGTGGAGTCAAACCCAGGGCCTGGTCAGCTGGGATGGCAAGAAATGGAAAAAATAAGGGAAATTGTAAAGGAAGTGTCACAAAATGACCAGGTCCGGGACATTCTTCGTGAGCAATGTAAGGAATTCAAGGAGATGAAGACATGTATAAGAGAAGAGATGGGAATAGTGACAGAAAGGCTGGCCGAGAATAGTAGAGAGATAAAAGACCTGAGAGAAAAGGTGAAGATATTAGAGGTGGAGGTAAATGAATTAAGGAAGACCAAGCTGGATGAGAGAAAGAAAAACGTCTTCATTTACGGAATAAAGGAAGATGCCAAGGAAAGCACCGAGGATCTAACATCCAAGGTGCTCCGAGTGATTAGTGAAGGCATGCGGATAAACATTGGAGTCTCAGAGATTGACAATGTGACCAGGATAGGGCGAGGAAGGGGCACGAGGCCCGTGAAAGTGTCATTAGTTTCTTCGCTGATGGCTCACAGAATTCTGGCGAACACAAGGAACTTGAAAGGGGAGAGGATATGGATAAGGAGAGAAATGAGTAAAGAAGAGGCAAGCGAGCAACGGACCTTGCAGTTTCATTTAAGGAAGGCAAGGAGCTCTGGTCTCAAGGCTTATGTAAAAGGTAATAGACTGGCGGTTAGCGGCAACAACTGGGATCGGATTTGGACAGTGGCACAACTCCAGGATATGGAGAAGCAACAACAACAGGAGACAGTTCGACCTAGCAACCAGGTGGAAGCAGTTGTCGGGTCAGAGGAAAGTGCGGTGATGAGTCAACAGAGAGCAGCGACCTCCAAGTCCAACACGGAAGTGGCGCGAGCAGGAACGACTAACGTCAGCGCCAGGATCACCGGACAAGTGCGTGGTTTGCAGAAAGGTGAGACTGGCAAACAACGAGTTACTAGTCTAAAAGAACTTTGGGGCAAGAAAACCTTGGCAGAGCAGTTTAATGTGGAGAAGGAGGTCATTTCTTCTCCAGGTGGTAGTATACTAGAGTTAGAGAAAGCTAGAGTTACTAGAAGTAAAGCTACCGCCAGCGAGGAGGGTAGGGGTAAAAAATAACTAAACTGGAATATTGCTAGCGTAAATATAGAGGGTTTTTTAAATAAGAGAGGCAACGATGTAGTTTTGACCCTAATAGAAGATATGCAGATTGTAGGATTTGTTGAGAGTTGGCTCCCTGTAGGTTGCGAGGTTAAATTAGATGGCTTCAATATATATACAAAACCTAAGATTAGGAAAGCTCGCACCGGTAGGTTCCCAGGGGGTATTGTTGTTTTAATTAAAGAAGAGGTGAGGGAATTATCAGAATTTATTAGTTCAGAACTGGAAGAAGTAGTGTGGGTAAAAGCAGATATTAGGGGGAGGGGGAAAGGAACGGTATGTTTCGGCTTTGTCTACAACCCTCCGGAGAATTCCCCGTATGCAAGAGAAAGCTTTTTCGATGAGTTAGCTATTGAAATAAACAGAATTCAAAAAATATATGAAGAGGCAGAGATTGTGCTGTTAGGGGACTTCAATGCGAGGGTTGCAGACAGAAAGCCCCTTTACAGCAAGGGGGTTGCCGAGGCCGTATGTGGTGATAGGCACAGCAAAGACAAGGAATGTAACAAGAACGGAGAAAAGATTTTGGAACTATGTGGTGCAGAAGAGCTATATATATTAAATGGTGTCTGTGTGGGGGATGAAGAAGGTAACCTGACGTATATAACAGAGATTGGAGGAAGTGTAATAGATTTAGCAATATGTTCCAGAGGAGCACTAGCCCTAATTAAGAGGTTCACTGTTGAAGAATGGGGGGAATCACACCACCTACCAATTGTCGTCAACATGCAGGGAGCGGTGACAAAATCAAAAGGGAACCCACAAGTTAAAGCTATAGAGAGAAAAGTGAATAGATTCAGATGGAGGGAGGAAAACTGCAGAGAGTTCCAGAACTACTTCCAGGGAGAAAATTTTGAGCTGATAAAGGTAGGAATAAGTTTAATGATCAGTACTGATGAAATTGAAGGGGTAATACGTATGATTGAGAATGCAATTATGATGGCAGGGCGGAAAATGCGCGTGAAGGCTAGGGGAAAATTAGGGAGAATTAAAGGATGGTACGATGAATCTTGTAGAAGGAAGAAAACCGAAGTTATTAGGGCACTGAAGTTATACAAGAGAGGAGGGGATGATACGATGAGAGTAGAATTTTGTCGTCTAAGGAAAGAATATAGGGAACTGCTCAGTAAAATGAAAGATGAATGGCAGGGTAAGGAAGCAACAGCACTAAATAAGGATTCTAAAGCTAACGACTGTAGCAAAGTGTGGAGCAGGATAAAGTCTTACTGTAGGGGGAGCAGAAGTGGTGGGGGGAGCTCTATAAGTGATGAAATATGGATTGCATATTATGAGAATCTGTTAAATGCTGAAGATAATTGGAGGAAGAGGGATGAGTTTGGCGTCCCGAGGGGGCTGGGGGTCACTCTGCCTATGCTGGACCAAGTCATATCGATAGAGGAAATTAAGGAAGTAATGACAAAAAGTAAAGGAGGGAAGTCAGGTGCTATTTCGGGGATAACAAATGAATTTTGGCAAGAGTTGAGTAGCAATAGGTTCATGATGGACAGCTTGGTAAAAATCTTTAACAAAATCTTTGACGGAGGTAGATTTCCAAGGGCGTGGCAGGAGGGGATAATTTGTCCAATATATAAGAGGCGTGGGGACAAACTAGACCCAGGCAACTATAGAGGCATAACTTTGCTTGATAATTTGAGCAAAATGTACACCGGGGTCTTATCCAAGCGTTTAATAGCATGGGCAGAGGGCTGTTCGGTGTTCTCGAGACTCCAGACAGGGTTCAGAAAAGGAATGAGGACCAGTGACAATATAATGGTGGTTAAAACGGTGATGGACAAGTACATAAGAAGGAAAAGAGGTAAGCTGTATATCACAGCTATTGATTTGGAGAAGGCGTTTGATTCAGTGAGCAGGGGAGCTGTCATGGCTAAACTGGGAAAAATCGGGGTGTCACATAAAATGATACGAGCAATTGAGAATGTGTATTCCGAAGTGAAATGTGCAATTAAAACTAAAGATGATGTAATTGTAGGAGAGATAACGTCTAATATAGGTCTAAAACAGGGATGCAAATTATCCCCGGTGCTTTTTTTGCTATTTATCAACGATATTTTCGAGTCAAAGGGCTTTGAGCAACGGTCCAACCCTTGCTTGGACAATTATGATATCCCGGGCCTAACTTTCGCTGATGACATCCTTCTGCTTGCTCTAACACCCTATAATATGCAATATAGTATTGACGAGATTGTGAGATACTGTGAGGACTGGAACTTAAAAATTAACCCGAGTAAGACCAAAGTTATGGTTTGCAAAAAGGGAGTTAAACTGGCTAAGAATGAAAAGTGGGTCATGTATGGGTCTCAGTTAGAGACGGTGAAAAAACTTGAGTATCTAGGGATGATAATGGCGAGTAATGGTAAATGGACCGAACAAATTAAAAGGGCAAAATCGAAAGGGCTAGCGGCATTGGCGAATGTTAAAGTGTTAGAGCGTAGGTTACCGAATCTTGACTACAAAGTGTATAAGAATGTGTTCAACGCACTCATCGTTTCAAGAGCACTCTATGGAGTGGAAGTATGGGGTTTAGAGGAAGGAACGAAAACCCTGGACAGTATTGTAAGTAGGTTTGCCAAGATAATTTTGGGGCTACCTAGTTGCACGGCGAATTGTGGAGCGAGAATATTGTGTGAGGATGTAAGCATTAGACAACATATCATAAAAAGGGTCATAAAGTCTTGGATTCGTTTAAAAGCAGGTGGAGGGGGGGAAATGCTTAAGGTAGCCTACCTGCACCAAATGAAGCATCAGCAAGAGGGCTACTGGGTGGACGGGGTAAGAAGTGTACTGGAAAGATTAGGAATGGGCTATCTATGGGATAGGGACTTACAAAGAGAGGAAGGTAGGGTGTGTAAAAAAGTGTGCAGAAGGGTTAATGACGTAGAGTTGCAGGTGCTAAGGGAAGAGTGCACCAGTAGGAGAACCTTAACGGAGTTCTGCGAAATAAGGAACTTTATGAGCATAAAGCCTCAATGCCTAATGAAAAGAGAAATGAGAGGGATAATTTGGTGGTTAATGGGGGTGTATAAGAACAAAGCGTTGAGAGAAGTAGGGAAAGAGGACATTTGCCTGTTTTGTGGGAAGGTTATGGGTGCGGCGCACCTGATCAGGGAATGCAAGGAAATTAAAATGATAAGAGCAAGGTTTGTAGACAAAGCAGATATAAACAGAATAGAAAATGAAAATGAGTATCACACTTTAATTAAATTACTAAAAAGGGAATGGGGGAAAGCAGGTCAATTAGCAAAATATTTTAATACCATTAGGGCAATGTGGAATAAGAAAGCGTCGGATGAGATTCAGAACAAAGATGCATGTAAATTAAGCATTCAAGTACAGGAGATGGCTTCCTAAGCTATAAATCTTGTTAAAGCCTAGGAGAGCCTATCTGTACATATTGCTGTCTGTAGATTTTTCCTGTAAATTTATGTTATCTATGTGTTTATTGTCTGTAGGTCACGATATGACTCTCTGAGTTAAAGTGACAATTAACAAGTAGACTTGGTTTAAATAAATAAATAAATAAATAAATGTTAAAAGCTTTAATCTAATTACGACTAACCCAAAAATCTGATCTCTCCCAACTTTTTCAACAACATACCTTGATGTGGGAGGCATATTTTTACTAAACTGCAAGATCATCAGCCCAATAGTTTGCAGATAGCGGCCATGAATGTGCGCTAATCGATTCCCCATATCAATTCAAACACGGTGGAACCGAATTCAATGACATTTTGTACAGAGGTAGCACTAGCAAAGGGCACCTCATATTCATGTTTAATATCCGTATAGCACGTTATATTTCAACAAGCTACTACAACCAATATTCAATTATACTTCTTGAAAAGGACAAAGAGTTATACAAATACCCATGCATTTAGGAGAAAGTAGGCTATATGTTCTTTACTGAACATCTTGTTTCATTATGAGACAGTTTCTCCAGCCAATCGGAGCTCATTCATTGACAAATTAGGTAAAGATAGCTTCGCACATGCTCTCAAAATCCAACATATCGGACATGAATTACATGATTTGAAAGTTCAAATTGGATATCGGATCAACCATTGTAGTTACAATCCCAAACACAAAGACAAAATTTGCACGAACCTTTACGGTAACTAGAAAATACTATGACATATGCAAGAAATTTATGAATCTACGTCCAGAAGTTAGCAACACAGCATCCTTCTATATAAATTACTGACATGGAAATTGCACCGTCCCATATGTTCGCGTAAATAAACTGGCGAATATGAGACAAGAAATAGCACTGTACCTTAATATCCCCCACCCCAATTCCTACACAGTGCATTGCTTTCAAACGACTTCAGTGACAATTTAGTGAATGCTAGAGCTGTACGGCACTAGACATCATGCAGGCTGTAAATAATAGCATTGAGAAGCAAAGTAAATGGTATCTGCTTTCGAAATTCTTTGACCCACGCATGCGCTCTGTTCAGTCAGCAAACCCAGCACGCTCTGTTCACTAACAGAAGTGACTGAATCCCAGAGATATTTATGAATATTTATGTTAAAACATATAATAAAGTTATAATTATCGTCGAACATAAACAACGTTTTATAAACATACTCGTGTCTTAATTATTACCATTATAGGCTCGTTGCATAATGTACTATTTCCGGAATTAACGCCAGTCGGAATGTAAAATATAACGTTATAAGAGTTTCTTGTTTTTGCAGTACAAATTCTTCTGATCACAACAATAGATCTAATGAGATAGGTGCATAGTTTGAATAGCTACAACAATGGATTTCTTCAGTAACAATGCTTAGTATTTCTCTTCATTGGAATACACAATCTGCATGAGTGTATCAATGAATTCTTACACGACTGTTTTTAATACTTTAAATTTACTCAACAACAGTTTGTCTTTACTACTTAAAGTAGGAAGTTGTTCCATTATTATTTCCACCATAGCGTTTAGAAGAGAAAGTGTGCCGACTCCCGAGTTTGCCGTATCTTTAGTATGGGTAGTTGCTGCGCCCGCCGGTAGACTGCGCAGCGGTTGGTTGTGGCTGGCTGGAGACACTTTCTAAGCGCTCGCTAGTTTGAAAACACAGAAATGCTGCCGTGTTTAGTCCTTATTTCTTGGTGTTGAAAAGTGTATGCGATCAAGAAGCGATAGTGAAATAATACATACGTTATGACACTGGTGTGTTTAGTATTTGTAAGCCTTTACACTTATTTCTTTACGTTTGTGCTGTCGAGTGAATTATAACCTGGTAAGAATCGTCAAACAAAACTGTGTAAGTGAATATGCCGTGTTGTTTTGTTCCCGGGTGCCGATCTGGATACGACAAGTCATCTGCAACAGGTAGGCACTTTTTTAGACCTCCAAAAGCCGAAGATGATTTATTTAAATGGACTAAGGCCATTCCGAGGAAAGACATTAAATTGTCAAGTAAGTCATATGCAGGCTATGTGACAAACATTGCTCCGATAATTTCCTTATAAAACGGACACTTTCATTATAGAAGGAAAGACAGTCGAAATGGCGAGAATGAGATGGAGTTTGAAGTCTGGTGCAGTCCCACACTATCTAGCCGGGTACATTATTGTCAAGCAACTAAGGAAAGGGATCAGCTGTGTGAAGTGTGCAACAACCCTTCAAAGTGAAAAGGCCGTCAGACACAACAGCTGCAACTTTCACTAATATAAAGGACTTTGGCACAATAAATGCCCTTAGTTACCTAACTCAACCGTCTGACAGTGTCTTCAACATTCTTTTACAGGTCGAAGTAGTCGTTGAAATGGAATTATCTTCCCTTTCAAATTTGTGGGTTGATATATTTTATGAGTGTTAGGACAGCATTGATGAGATTGTTTTAGGGCCGTGATTTTTTGATGGTGTATGGAACATAAACTGGACCTTATTGGAAAACTCGTTTTTCATTTCATGAAGTGCGCTTTTTCTTTCGTACGAAAGAAATTAGGAAAGAGCAGTCAACTTCTAAGTCTGGAAAATCATCGCGTAAGCTGTCCAAAGCTTCGGACAACTGGGAGCTATAAGTTATATGGGTGAGTTTGTCATTATACTGTATTATATTATATTTACTTTATTTGTGCAGTAGTGAATGGTCTGTAGCTTTACGATTTTCACACATTCAGTTACATTTTGACCCCCGTCAGAATGTTTTATTTCCTTATTATATGAACCTATGACGCAATCTGATGTTTCATAATTAACACAACGGACGTTAGCGTTGTATGTACTCAGTGCGGAGAATTTTATATTTGGATCATCTTGTCTAATACAACGTAGTGTAAGCTGATAACATTCCGTTACTGAAAAGTAACATTCAACTGCTTGTATTGATACCGTCCTCACTCAGCGCTAGCCGACGCTAGAGCCACCTAGCGGCTGGACCATACAAACTCCACAAGTCGCGTCACTTTCTCTTCTATACGCAATGTTTCCACTAATATCAAAAGTATAAATTACAGTGCTGTGTCTTAAGAAAAAAAAATGTCAAGTGTTCCTGAAAAATAACATTTCCTTAAGTAGGCTATATTATGTGTATTACACAGTAATTGATCCATTATAATTAGGCCTACTTTGTGAAAGACCGGGGAGGGGGGGGGGTGAACTTTTCATTTTGTTGTTCTTTTATTTGAGGGGATTTGACATCATGGCCATTTTACCCAGTGTACTTGGGTGAGTGTAGAATATCTCAGATAAGCAGTGTTATTGCCTGTACTAGTACGTGTATTGGCAATTCAGATGAGGATTGGAAAGGAAGCGACCGTGGCCTTATATTAGGAACCATACTGGCATCTGCTTGGAGTAGAAGTGGGGAAACAACTTCCAGGATGGGCTGAGTTGGGAAAGGAATCCACTTCTTCAGAAGTTTGCCTCACGAGGTTGAGTGGACACCGCTTCTGCCCTCAAACCGGAATTAAATATCTTGGCAGTGCCGGGAATCAAAGAATGCTAGCCACTACACCGCGAAGTAGTCGTTACACTCATTTCATGCGCGGGATAGTGTCAATAGCGTGAGAAGAACGAATTTTGTTGTTGTTGCTGCTGTTCCTATGCCACATAGTCGTTTATCAGCCATGTAAGTATGTGAAATTAGTTTGATAACCAGTGCCATTGTCGTGTCTGTGCCTGGGTTTCACGCCTCGAGTCACAAAAAAACCTAAAGACCAGCATTTGTCTTGAGTTAGTGATGAATAGGGATCGGAATTTCAGGTTTTTGAATTGTCATTTTAGGTTTTCAAAACCATAACATAGTTAACGTTATTGAATAGATTATATGTTTAAAATGTAGCAAAAGTTGTCATAAACTACGCAAAGCTTAACATTAATGCCTAATTGAGATCTCGGGTTCAAACCCGGCCAAAGTCGTCGGATTTTTTAAGAGCGTTAAAATCCCTCAGTATGCCTTCCTTCGGAGGGGAAGTAAAGCCGGCGGTCCCATGTCATAGATTTATGGCATGTTAAAGAAAAAAGGAAGGAAGGAAGGAAGCTTGTAGTTTAACGTGACCGTTAATCTTGAGATCATGAGCCAAAGGCCCTCCTTTTTACGTGGAATCCGAACCACAGGACATGGCATTTCACTTCGAAAATCTCACATGCATTGACCGGGAAGCGGCATGTTAAAGAACCTTCAACTAATTACACCTGCGTGAAGCTAAATATGGTTAAACATATCTTGACAAACGCTCTTAGGTCTCTACGTTCGTCGCCAGGAGCCGGCTGTGGTGGCATCTGGTAACCAAGTTATGAAATAGTAGTCGTTGACGGTGGCGTTTGGCGGCAAAAGTAGGAACTACTTGAAAAAAATTAATGTCTGCAGTCCTTACTTGAATTGAAAACAGAAACACACACTAATACAGTCATGACAACTAACACCGGTTATCAGACAGATTCTACACACACCCAAAGGACACGGGGCTTCATGACCGCGTTGACGCAGCTCCTAAACTGAGGAACCAACCAACCAATGCTTAATTATTGTTAACGAGAGTGTAAATATTTTGCGTAATGATAAGTCATCAAATTATCACCGAGAACTTCACAATTTTTGGCAACCTATGCTCTCCTTAAATATGTTAATTATTCAAATTCAATAAAACCAAAGATGTCAGAGGTGATTTTCACACTGGAGGCCGTTTATTTAACTATGTTTCTTTAGAATATAGGAAGCTTGGGAATAATAAGATATTTGTTCCCACTTTGCTGACAGTAAATAGCCAAAGAATAAGATAAACGCTGAAAAGTGCGGAATATATTTTGAATTTTCTGTCAGGGAAGATATCTCTCAACCTAGGAATAAACACTGTCTTCAGGTTTGCTTTTAAACATTATGGACTACAAATTCAAATACACCACAATAAATGGAACAAAACTGTAATAAGGTATGTTTAGGTACTCGCATATCAATTAGGCTTTTCTTTAGGTAGTACAGAATTCATGAATATGATTCTTTTGAGTATGATTCGGAAAAGTATTAGAATATTATTGTATTTACAAGTAAGGATAGAAATAGGTAAAAAAAATGACGAGCCTTACAGTAGTCGCATATGTTGTGTTATCCCTTGTTAACAGTGAACTCTGTTGGTCATTGAAATAACTACTTGTAAAACTACAGTGTCGGTTTTCAGCAAATATGATGTAATAAATATTTTCACACCAAAGAACGAAAACTTGAAGATGATTTATTGCAGGAATATCTTTAATGGGGCCTCCAAACCCTGATGTAAACCATATGCGATATAGATTCCAAATAGCCACATGGCCGACAGTACATCGAGTGGTTGCATTTAATAAGAATACAGCAAAAGTATGAAGATTTAATAAATCATGAATGTTTTCAGCAAATATGATATAATGAATATTTTCGCACCAAACAACGACAACTTGAAGATGATTTATTGTAGGAATATCTTTAATGGGGCCTCCAAACCTTGAAGTAATCCGTATGCGATATAGATTCCACATAGCCACATGGGCGACAGTACTTGGTGGTAGCAATCTCCGCCACCGCGCTCGCTCATTGTTTCCGTTGCATTGCCGTCCCATTTCCGTTTCATCGTCCCATTTCCGTTTCATTTTTCAGAATCACACCCACAAAAAATATACAGCAACCGAGTGAAAAGATGTTACAGATGAAGAATAAAGATGACCACTATCAGCTCTGCACGTACACGTACTCTCTTATCGATGTGTAAAGCACTGGATGAATAACGGCTTAGGGGATGCTGGACAGCCGAAGCATCAAATTGGCAATGACCTACCAGTCATTTGATATTCTGACTTTTGAGACGGTCAACAAGAGTAAAAGGCCAATTGTTGGCCTCCAGGGCGGGTTTCATTCCAGGCGCTACCAAGACATTTAAGTCTAATTATGGTGTAAGGGCTGGAACGGGGTACACTCAGCATCGTGAGGCAAAACTGAGAAGAGATAGCTTCGATTCCCAACTCAGTCATCTTGTAAGTGGTTTTCCGTGCTTTCCTGTGTTTACTCCAAGCAAATGCCAGGATGGTTTCTAACTTAACGTCACGGCTGCCTTCTCATCCATCGTCATCTGAATTACAAGTACACACACTAATACTGCCATCACAATTCCACAGACACACATACCCAAGTACACAAAGTTGAATGACGACGACATCCAAATGAAACAACAATCAATTATTGCGAAATGTGATATCACCTAAAATATGCGATTAAAAGTCATTTGCACAGAATCTTTATTCTAACCGTATGTAATTTATTTTCACGTTGTCTCACATTTCCCGATAATCGTAATCGTGGTGACATTTTGAAATGTTACATTGAACACTGTGGCCGAGAGCGCTAACGCGCTCGCTCGTCATCGCTGGCGTCGGGAGAGCGTGGGCTTGAACCAGACCTCAGCCCCCTGAAAATAGTTTTCGTGGTTTCCCATTTTCACCACCATGCAAATATTGAGACGGGTCCTTTCAACAGGTCCACGGCCAACTTCCTTCCAAAATCCCTTCCCTATCCCTTCCTGAATTAGATCCAAGTTGGCAGCCTTTCACCATCCCCAGTTGTATCTGCTGACGAAGTGTGTTCAGCTCCCAGACACCACCCTCGCGACGGTAGAGGTATGATCACTCGCAGATTCTGTGCGGGATGCCGAGCTGCTAGAATAAGCGATTTTAAGAAAATATACGAAATACGGCAACACTTAAAACATGCCTCTTCAATAGACTGTACAAAAGTAACTTATTGTGTGTGGCAGGCATTGAACCAACTTAATCTTTACTTATTTATTTAATCGTATGGTGAGTACAACAAGGAATTCATAAGTCCAGGTCCAAGTTCTTCAACCAAACAACAGCACCATCAGAAAACCGACAGTAGTGGCTACGCTGGCTAAAGCGCAGTGTTAGGCCACGGGGCCAAGCTCTCTGCTGACTCGGTAGACGCGTGGGTTCGAGCCCCACCGTCGGCCGTCCTTGAAATGGTTTTCCGTGGTTTCCCATTTTAACACCAGGCAAATGCTGAGACGGTACCTTCTGATAGGCCACGGCCGCTTCCTACCACATCCTTGCCCAATTTCATTCCTCTTCATCCGTTCCATCCTTCATCCCGACGCGCAGGTCGCCCACGGGCGTCGACTAGAAAGACCTGCACTCGGCCTCTCAGGAGGCCACACGACAAAAAAAAAATATTATAAAGATGAAACAGGTCGCTGGGGCTTCCGGAGTAGGCATGAAGAGGGCAACGCAGGATGACATGGTCCATGGTCTGCTCCTCTTCACTGTATTCGCACATTGGAGAATCCATCCAGCCCCAAACTATGGCGCAAGAAATTACAGCGCCCATGCCCAGTTCTCAGTCTGTTGAGGCGACACCATAGTTTTCTTGGGAGGTCAAATCCATTCATTTTCCGAGTTGGATTTATCTCATGAGCAATAATACCAGATGTTGAATTTGACCACTCTTCCTGGCAGCTCCGGTTTAGGTTAAAATTGGCCCTCAAGAGTTGGCCGGCCAATACACTTGCTGGTCTCCTAGATCGAAGTCGCTGTGGCGATGGGTAACAAAATTCCTGGTGAACTGGTAATGAGGGAGATGACCAGATCGTCTTTGCTTCTCTCAGCAGAGCTTCCTTTCTCCTCAGGTGGGGTGGTGGGATATGGCTAAGAACGGGTAACCAGTGCCGAGGTGTAGACTTGACAGTACTAGTTTTGCAGCGCATGGTTTCATTCAACGTATTATCCACTTTATGCACATGTGCACTTCCAGCCATACAGGGGCACAGTATTCCGCTACAGAGTAGATAATCGTTAATCGTAAGCAGTCAGCCGAAGCTCCCCATGAACTACCACAAAGCTTGTGTAGGATGTTATTCCTTGTAGTGATTTTGTGAGAGAGCTTGGTGAGTAGTTCTTTGTAGCTTAAAGTTCTATCCAGGGTGACTCCTAGATATTTCGGAAAAGGGTTGCACTTTAGTTTATCACCAAGGAATAAAACAGATGGCTGGTCGTTTGCGAGTCGGTTGCTAAGATGGAAACATGAAACCTCAGTCTTAGAAGCGCTTGGGATCAATCGCCAAGACTTGAAGAATGTTGCCATTTTGTCCAAGTCTGCTAATACTAATACTGTATATAAAAGTGAGATGGTGCGTGTCTGTGTATTACTTAATCACGCAAGAACCACTTGTCCGGTTTACATGAAACTTTCTGCAGGCCAAATGGCTGAGCAGCGGTCGCTTGGTCGGCCTTAGCCCGTCATGGGCTGGATAGTGCCAGGGCTTGACTTTTGTTGACTTTTTTACATGGAAGTAGCTGATTCACATATAGGCTACTTTTAATTTCGATACTTTGCACTATGTAACGATGGCGACTATTTTAGTGACGTCACTACACCCTTTGGCTTCAAACTTTCATATTTCCATTTCAAATAAAAAGAGAACGCTAAGAAATAGAAAACTTTTGATGGCATATACAAGGTTTAAAATTTATTTTCTATCCGAAACGACGTTATCACTTTTCGTGCATCTTCAACGGTTACCGAGTAAAACCTACATTTGTGCTATAAAACACGGTCAACGCCGAGCAGTGTAGTTGGACAAAATGTTCCATTCTTACTCTCCCGCCACGCAGAACCACGCCTATCCCCTGTTTTAACTGTCACCTATACATTTTAATTTATTTATGACCCGCAACGAAGCTCGGGTACTTCAGTTAGTAACAAAATAAATGTAAGAAAATGTTTGCTACCGATCATCTGTTAATTTATAATCTTCTCAACGTGTTAATTGGTTGGTTCCTCAGTTTAGGGGCTGCGACAACGCGGTCATGTATCGCCGTGTTCTTTGTGTGTAGGTAGATTATGTCTGATAACCGGTGTTAATTGTGATGGATGTATTAGTGTGTGTTATCTGAAATTCCGGTAAGGACTGCAGACGATCAATTTCATGTAGTTCTTACTTTTGCACCAAATGCTACCGACAATGACACATAGCTGCGAAATTAGCTACTAGATGCCATCGCAACCGGCACCTGGCGGCGAACGTTGGAGTTTAATAGAGCGTTAATCCAATCAAACCTACAAATTTAGCTGCACACAATTGCAGTTAGTGGAAGCTTCATTTACATGCCATAAATATATGACATGGGCTCGGAGGCTTTACTTCCCCTCCGAAGGAAGACATACTGAGGGATTCTTAACGCTCTTAAAATATATGACGACTTCTGCCAGGTCTGAACCCGGGATCTTTGGCTTAGAAGCTCAGCATGCTACCAATTACGCTACCGAAGTCGCCACAACTCACAGTGGTCCTTTTGCACGATCTGGGCGCTCAAAATGTAAAAAATAAATGTCTTGTATTTTCATGATGTATGACATTTTTAGTATCAGCAATGTCAGAGGACCTCTGAACTATACTTATATGTCTTATTTGTTCACCCCCTGGAATGTGAAAGACTGCTAAAGTAGGGCGTTTCTTATCGCATCCACAGCTGGAAGCAAAGCTGATTATTTTTGTTTGAATCTTGTGCTTGTAAAGACTTATTAGTTCAGCTATCTTCATCGTTTGCCAGTGGATATGGCAGACTATGATATGACTTTTATTTATGAAATTTGCTAAATCTTATAAAAATCGCTGTGTTTATGAGATAAACGTTTGAAAATAGTGAATTTTTGTTATAAAATAATTCTTCTGTTATGGGTTTTCAGACCAGGAAATTCACAATTGTCAACCATTGGTGAATTTCTTTCCATTAGCCTATAGCCTACACCCTGTTATATTTTCTGGGAAAAAATTATTTGCAACTTTTTGCATCTTTGGCTTTTGCTCTCGTTTCAGTGTCGTCGTAAGGATTTTCGTGGAACAATCTTTACGATGCTTGGCGCCATGTAGGTGGAAAAGCGAAAGGATTTGAACCTATCTAACAGAAAAAAGCGATCTGAAATCCCTTGGATAGTCTGTTAAGGATAATGTTAGAAAAAAATCTTATTCATTTTTCCGCGCGGTTAAGAAAAACGTGGGTTGCCAATCGCAGGATCTTAAGAAAGTGTGTCACAAAATAAGAATAGCCTGGAAGGGAACATGGAGAGGGAATGCAGGTAATGTTGGTTGTCCTTCTCTATCACTCGTGGAGTGTAGTGAACTTTTGAAACGAAGGAAATTGCGACCTTTAATACAAAAACTCAGCAGGGAGTAGTGTTAGCGTTACTCAAGTGAGTATACGCTTAGAAAGGAGAGACACCACTGAACTTATTGAAGAAAAAAATGCATAATTTTCTCCCAGTTTAGCGGCGTTATGGAAAATCCTAATCCAATTAAAAATATTATTATTTTTATTATTATTATTAGCCTAATAAGACAAGTTTAACCTCAATTCCCGTTGTTGTTGCTTATTTTAAGGGCTGCGACATCGTGATCGTATAGTTCCATGTATTTTGGGTGTGTCTCTGTAATTTGTGTGATAACCTGTGTTATTGTGATGCCTGTACTACTATTTGTACATTTGGGATAGGATTGGGAAGACGGCGGCCGTGACCATAAGTTAGGAGCCATCTCAGCATTTGCCTGGAGTACAAGTGGGGGGAATCCACGGAAAACCACTTCCAGGATGGTTGGGGTAGGAATCGAACCCTCCTCTTCGCAGATTTGCCTCAGGAGGCTTAGTTTACCCCGTACCAGCCCTCACACCAGAATTAAAATTTCTTGGCAGAGCCGGGGATCGAACCCGGACCTTAAATTCTTATAAATAAGAATAAGGAAATGGTTTTGCATAATTCTCAACAGTTATTTTAAGGTTTATAGACCATTTCTATATGCAAAGGTATTTTGCGCGGATAGATACTCCAAAAGGACCACTGTGCAACGTGTTAATTAGTGGCTATATATAGATTTCAAAGGTCAGATGGAGAGACTCGAAATAAAGGAGAGGAAAATTTTAAGAAAAATCATAGGACCAAAATTTCATGATATTAAAATTATGCATATCAAGAATGAGACTCTCTACAAGAAAATTGAAAAACTCTCGGATACTATGCGAAAAAGGAGGATACATTTTTACGGTCATCTTCATAGAACGAACTCTAACATATTAACCAAACAAATCTTTAATTTCTACAGCAACCGCAAAACAAAACCCACATGGTTTAAAGAAACTGAAAAAGACCTGGTATAATTAATTAAAATTACAGAAAATTCCCTACTCAATCGAAAAGATAACATAATAATTCGACGAAAATATAAGGTTCCAAGACAAATCTACACTACAATCCGAACCCAGAATCTCGGAAGAAGAGAGGAGAAAGAAGATCAGAAAGAATGAAGACACACTGCGCACTAAGGAAAGAACAACAGAGAAATGATTGATTCAACGTAATCCAAAGAGGGCGAAACGAAAGGAGAAGAAAGTGGCTTACGTTTTCAACTTACCATATACAAATATCATCACCTGTCCTTAAGACGTATTAATGGAAAGATCCTGCTACTGGGCTCCACGCTATTCCCTGTCAACTGTAAGAGGCTCTAAAGAAGACACTATGCGGCATAGCCGTACGTTAACAGCCGGTTTTTCCACATTCCCCCAGGCAAATACCGGGATAGTACCTACCGCATCCCAGACCCTATCATTCATTATCATTATAGTTGAGCCCTGCGTGACTGTTAACCGCATCCGCCCCGCATCCACACGACTGTTGACTGCATCCGTCCCGCATCCGCACGACTGTTAACTGCATCCGCCCCGCATCCGCACGACTGTTAACTGCATCCGCCCCCATCCGTACGACTGTTAACTGCATCCGCCCCCCATCCGTACGACTGTTAACTGTATCCGCCCCCATCCGTACTACTGTTAACTCTATCCGCCCCCCATCCGTACTACTGTTAACTCTATCCGCCCCCCATCCGTACAACTGATAACTGCATCCGCCCCGCATCCACACGACTGTTGACTGCATCCGTCCCGCATCCGCACGACTGTTAACTGCATCCGCCCCGCATCCGCACGACTGTTAACTGCATCCGCCCCCCATCCGTACGACTGTTAACTGCATCCGCCCCCCATCCGTACAACTGTTAACTGTATCCGCCCCCATCCGTACGACTGTTAACTGCATCCGCCCCTCATCCGTACTACTGTTAACTCTATCCGCCCCCCATCCGTACAACTGATAACTGCATCCGCCCCGCATCCACACGACTGTTGACTGCATCCGTCCCGCATCCGTACGACTGTTAACTGCATCCGCCCCCCATCCGTACGACTGTTAACTGTATCCGCCCCCATCCGTACGACTGTTAACTGCATCCGCCCCCCATCCGTACTACTGTTAACTCTATCCGCCCCCCATCCGTACAACTGATAACTGCATCCGCCCCGCATCCACACGACTGTTGACTGCATCCGTCCCGCATCCGTACGACTGTTGACTGCATCCGCCCCGCATCCGTACGACTGTTGACTGCATCCGTCTCCCATCCTGAAACGGTTTTACTGGCCCTCACTGTTGGGGTGTACAAATGTAGTGCTTTTACTAGTCTTGCCGGATTCTAGTCGGATTCTATAACATCGAAAACCTATCTGTATACTTATAATTAAAAATCGCTCCAAAAAATACCTTAATAATAATAATAATAAGTTACATGAAAACTTCTCTTGGCTGAACAATTTGCCGCGTAAATAAATATTAAATGGCTTCCTACTGACTTATGTCAGTGGCGTAAAATACCCTCGAAAAACACGTTACAATTCGTACGACTGTTGACTGCAACCACACAACTGTTATCTGCATTCGCCCCGCATTCACAAATTTGTTATCCGAATCCGCTGACATTACAGTAAATTAGATAAGGCATAAAGTATTAAAGCGATACATTCAGACATTTGAGGAGAAATTAGTTTCCTTATTTTTGCATAAGTCAACACTAATTGAGGGTATTTCCATGACTGGCTTCTCTCACTTATCTAATATTCTCATACAATCCAAGAGAAAGCAAATAGGGAAATAACAAGACACGTGAAAGACGCAGATCTGAGCAATTACTGAAAGTATTTTAAAAGAATCCAGTTCAACATTGTATTCTAAAAACTATCCGTAAATTTACCCTAAACATTATCAGCAGCTTATCCGCTATCTGCACTGCCATGCAAACTATATCCGCATGGAATTTTTTTCCTGATATCCGCGCAGGGCTTTTAGTTACACACGCTACTACAATCACAAGAGAAACACAGGTTACGAGAAAATTTTAACACCTACCTAAGTACACGGGACTTATGCCGATGATGTCCCATGCCTATAAACAACAGGAGTGTTTATTTCTCTTACTCTGTTTTCGTTGTTTCAATGTGTAAGTCAGGTGTTCTCAAAGTTGCAGTAGTATTCATTTTAATGACCCAGATATTTCGATCTTTAAAACAGTAATCATCACCTTCACCGCTTCACACATGCGTTGGTGAAGCTCTGTTCCCACAGAATGAGCTCATCATTGGAGAGCCTTTCTGTTCAGCTACCGTAATAGCCTCGATCCGCTGAGTCACCGAAGAGGTCTGGGTTCGATTCCCAGGTCTGCCAAGAAATTTAATTCAAGTCTTAGGGCTGAAACGAGATGCATTCAGCATCGTGAGGCAATACTGAAAAGAGGTGGGATGGATTCCTACCTCAGCTATCCTGGAAGTGGTTTTCCGTGGTTTCCCATTTTTACTCAAGGCAAATGCCGCGATGGTGCCTAACATAAGGCCACGGCTGTTTTCTACCCAAACCCTACCTCAATTAAAAATGCACACATTAGTACAGACATCACAGTGAAAGTGGTTATCAGACAAATTCTTCCATCACACCCAAGTGCAAGGGGCTACATGACCACGATGTCGCAAAACAAACATCCAAATATATAAGACGAGACAGAAGATATGAGCATGGCGCAGACAGTGGTATTACCCATTCAACATTTGATTGCCGCTGAGCGTGGTTGCACCAGCGTTTGTTGTTTATTGTAGCATGAGCCCCGCGGGGCGAAGCGGAGGACACAGCGATGATAGATTGCATTCTGCACATAAGTCTAGCAGCATTGCGTCAGACAAACGTCACAGGAGCTCATGTTACCACGTACAGTTAAACGATGACTGAGGCTACTGGAGCTGAGTCATATCCTACTCGCACAACTTTACCTGTCAACGAAGCAGGCTGACGTGTGACACAAGTAAACAAAGAATACAGTAGTTCCCATGTCGACCACCGGCAATCAATTCGTGAAAGGGTTAATATGTAGTGCCCTCTATTGGGGATCAGGATGGAACCGCGCGAACGTTTACCGCTGTACCATTTGTCCGTTAGACGTGCTCGATGTGAGTCGTGTGTGCGTCCGACGCCACTATAGAGGCCGGTAATGAGGAAAAGCGAGGTGTAGTGCGGTTTTTAGCCAAATTTCAATTTTGAACAAATAGGCTTATGAGATCACCTTTTGTCCGTGTGTGTGTGTGTCCCCTAATAACTTATAAATGGCTGGAGTGATTTCAATGAAACTCAGTAAGTTCGTAGCACTATTCCGGACGACCCCGACCTCTGCCCTTCAAATTTTGTTACGTCTCACCAATCCAACATGGCGGCTGTGCAAAATATTTCACCAGCATTCACTATCTCCGGAACTATTCGCGATATCACCCTGGATTTTTTTACGGTGATAAAGTAAACTACTAGAAGTTCACCTATGTGACTTTTGAAAAACTGGTAACTACAAAACCAACATGGCGGCCACGCGAATTTGCGACTTTTAAATAGACGTTTCTCGCGATTTGACCAACCATACGCAATAAAATTTGATACACTATATGTTTATACACATTGTAATGCACCGACATCTAATTACGTTCAATTGTGTACATAACCACAAGATGGCGGATGTACGAAATATTTCACCGGCATTCTATATCCCTGAAACTATTCGCGGTATCACCCTGAAATTTTGTACGGAGATAAAGGACACTACTGGAAGTTCATCTATAAGACTTTCAAAAACTGGTTAAATACAAAACGAACATGGCGGCCAAGCGAATTTGAAAATTTTAAATAGACCTTTCTCGCGATTTAATGTTCCAAACGCAATGAAATCTGGTACAGGAAATGTTTATAGACATTGTAATGCACTGGTATCTAATTTAGTTCAATTGTTTACATAACCTCAAGATGCCGGCTGTGCGAATTTTAAAATTAAGCTTTTATTTCTTGTGTCGTAATCATGCGATCAAAGTGAAAGTTTGAATAATGAACCTACGCAATAATTTTCCTTTAATGGTGCATGACTGTATGGCCTATACATTTAACATAACAATCCAACATGGCGACCATCCGAAATATGTAGACAGCTCTGAATATCTACGAATCTATTATAGCAATCAAACTGATTGTTTTAATATTCATAGGGGCTATGAACTTCAGTTCACCTATAGGACTATAAATAACCTGGTGATCACAAATCCAACATGGCAGCGATGCGAACTATAAATATTCACATGGACGTCTCAATTTAACCATCCGATTGCAGTGAAACTTGGTACAGTAAATCCTTGTACGAATGTTAATCCACTGGCATCTAATTTATTTCAATTGTTTCCATAACCACAAGATGGCAGCTGTGCGAAATTTTAAAATCTCCTTGTTACTTCTTGTGTCTTAATAATGCGATTGAAGTTTGAATGCTACACATACACAATAATCTTTATGTAACAGTACATAACTTTAGGACCTACATATATAAAATCCAACATGGCGACCATCCAAAATATTTAGTCGGTTCTCAATATCTACGAATCTATTACAGCAATCAAACTAAAATTTTGTATGTTGATAGTGGCAATTAACATAAGTAGGATATATGAAAATAGGCTGTATAGTTCTTCACGGAACTACTTGTTTTTTTCTGCGGAAGGAGTGTCAGGAAGTGAAATTCATGCCAAAAGGTCTGCTGTTTCCTGAAGAAAGACATTGGTGGCCATCGATTAACTTCGGATTCAGAGGCGCATGCCAGTGTACAATTATGGCTCTGGAAGCAGCCACAAACAGTTTTACAAGAAGGCATTTTCCCACAGTGGGATAAATGTATTAACAGATATGGCGAGTACACACAGTGTACTCTTATACTTTTTGTCCATCTGTCTCGTTTTCATTTGACTGCCCCGTTTATGTTGCAAAACCACTAAATGAAACAAAAGCAAACAAAAAGTGTATCCACAGGAAGTGTTACAGAGAGTTATGTGTGCAGAAACCCACAAATGCCTGTAATGAGGTGCACTAGGCAAGATGAGTTAAGGAGGCAGTTTTGCCTTCGCTAGTGTAGTAGCACCTTTCACAGCATCTACAGGGGCTAGTTTTGCTCGCAATGCCATACCTCAGTAGCTTCCAACTAATCACAGCTCAAATATGACTAGACCACCTCGTGGTGTCTATGCCCAAGATAGCGGGTTCAAACCCGGCTGAAGCCGTCGGAAATTTAAGAGCGTTAAAAATCCCGCAGTATGCCTTCCTTCGGAGGGGAAGTAAACCCGGCGGTCCCATGTCATAGATTTTAGGCATGTTAAAGAACTTTCCACTAATTACACCTGTGTGAAACTAAATTGTATATGTTAAGAATGTAAACAACGCTCTTAGGTTGCTACGTTCGTTGCCGAGAGCCGACTGCGATGGCGTCTAGTTGCTAAGTTCTGAACTAGGCCCAGTAGTCGTTGACGGTGGCGTTTGGCGGCAAAAGTAGGAACTATTTGAAAAATTCAAAGTTGCAGTCCTTACTTCAATTTAAAATAAACAGATACACACACTAATACAGCTATCACAATTAACACCGTTTATCAGACAGATTCTACACACACCCAAAGTACACGGGGCTACATGACCGCGTTGTCGCAGCCTCTAAACTAAGGAACCAACCAACCACCTCGTGGTGTAGCGGCTAGCATTCTTGGCTGTCGCCCGAGGTCCGTTGTAAATGAACCAGTGAAAAGTAACCGAATCATTATAATGAGAATATAATATAAATAATTTTATAAATTTTCATTGTGTTTTTCGCTTCCCTACCGGGGAAAGGCCACAGTTGTCAGAATTAATTTATAGAGTACGAAGGTTCTGCATATGGCAAAACGGTTCTAATTCAATATCTGAAAAATTCGACTATTTACGTGATACAATTGAGTCGTCCAGTTGCAAAACTCGTTTAATCCACTTGTGAATAAGAATCATTTACATGAGAAACGTTTCTCTGGACTTTGCCTCGCGTGCCTTTAGTGTTTGTTGTTTTCTACTTTTTCCTTTTGGCTTTGTGTTTTTGGTTTTTGGTTTGCTTTTGAATTTTTCTTTTTGCTTTTCTTTCTTGGTTTTGGTTTTATGTTTGTTTTCTGGAAAATCAAAATAAAACAAAACAAAATAAAACAAAATAAAGAAACTAAATAAAATAACACAAAACACAATTAAATATAATTAAACAAAACTAAATAAAAAAAATACAGTCAGTCTGAAAGACTAGACGTTATATAATTTCAAATGACGCATGCTACAAATTCTACACATGTTAGAAAGGCTCGCTTCGCTCGAAGCCCCAGGACTCTTTCAACAGACTCCATTGCCCATTAACTTAGGCTTACCGCGCGGGCACCTCTTTAAGGGTCACCCTGTATTTGAATTGAATCGAACATACTGTACACCTCGTCAAGTGTCACCCTGTAATTTGCTCTGACATCATGCACACCTCTTTAGGAGGCACTCCGTATTCTTATCTGGCATCTTGTATATCTCTTTAGAAGTCACCCTGTATTCTTGTGTGACATCTTGTACACCTCTTTAGGAGTCATCCTGTATTTTTGTCTGACATCTTATGCACCTCTTTAGGAGTCACCCTGTATTCTTCTCTGCCATCTTGTACACCTCTTTAAGAGTCACCTTGTATTCTCATCTGGCATCTTGTATATCTCTTTAGGAGTCACCCTGTATTCTTGTGTGACATCTTGTATATCTCTTTAGGAGTCACCCTGTATTCTTGTGTGACATCTTGTATATCTCTTTAGGAGTCACCCTGTATTCTTGTCTGACATCTTGTGCACCTCTTTAGGCGTCACCCTGTATTCTTCTCTGCCATCTTGTACACCTCTTTAAGAGTCACCTTGTATTCTTATCTGGCATCTTGTATATCTCTTTAGGAGTCACCCTGTATTCTTGTGTGACATCTTGTATATCTCTTTAGGAGTCACCCTGTAATCTTGTCTGACATCTTGTGCACCTCTTTAGGCGTCACCCTGTATTCTTCTCTGCCATCTTGTACACCTCTTTAAGAGTCACCTTGTATTCTTATCTGGCATCTTGGATATCTCTTTAGGAGTCACCCTGTATTCTTGTGTGACATCTTGTACACCTCTTTAGGAGTCACCCTGTATTCTTGTGTGACATCTTGTATATCTCTTTAGGAGTCACCCTGTATTCTTATCTGGCATCTTGTATATCTCTTTAGGAGTCACCCTGTATTCTTGTGTGACATCTTGTATATCTCTTTAGGAGTCACCCTGTAATCTTGTCTGACATCTTGTGCACCTCTTTAGGCGTCACCCTGTATTCTTCTCTGCCATCTTGTACACCTCTTTAAGAGTCACCTTGTATTCTTATCTGGCATCTTGGATATCTCTTTAGGAGTCACCCTGTATTCTTGTCTGACATCTTGTGCACCCCTTTAGGCGTCACCCTGTATTCTTCTCTGCCATCTTGTACACCTCTTTAGGAGTCACCCTGTATTCTTCTCTGCCATCTTGTACACCTCTTTAAGAGTCACCCTGTATTCTTGTCTGACATCTTGTGCACCTCTTTAAGAGTCACCTTGTATTCTTATCTGGCATCTTGGATATCTCTTTAAGAGTCACCCTGTATTCTTGTCTGACATCTTGTACACCTCTTTAAGAGTCACCCTGTAATCTTGTCTGCCATCTTGTACACCTCTTTAAGAGTCACCTTGTATTCTTATCTGGCATCTTGGATATCTCTTTAGGAGTCACCCTGTATTCTTGTGTGACATCTTGTACACCTCTTTAGGAGTCACCCTGTAATCTTGTCTGCCATCTTGTACACCTCTTTAAGAGTCACCTTGTATTCTTAAATGGCATCTTGGATATCTCTTTAGGAGTCACCCTGTAATCTTGTGTGACATCTTGTGCACCTCTTTAGGCGTCACCCTGTATTCTTCTCTGCCATCTTGTACACCTCTTTAAGAGTCACCTTGTATTCTTATCTGGCATCTTGGATATCTCTTTAGGAGTCACCCTGTATTCTTGTGTGACATCTTGTACACCTCTTTAGGAGTCACCCTGTAATCTTGTCTGCCATCTTGTACACCTCTTTAAGAGTCACCTTGTATTCTTAAATGGCATCTTGGATATCTCTTTAGGAGTCACCCTGTAATCTTGTCTGACATCTTGTGCACCTCTTTAGGAGTCACCCTGTATTCTTCTCTGCCATCTTGTACACCTCTTTAAGAGTCACCCTGTACTCTGCCATCTTGTACACCTCTTTAAGAGTCACCCTGTATTCTTCTCTGCCATCTTGTACACCTCTTTAAGAGTCACCCTGTATTCTTCTCTGCCATCTTGTACACCTCTTTAGGAGTCACCCTGTATTCTTCTCTGCCATCTTGTACACCTCTTTAAGAGTCACCCTGTATTCTTGTCTGACATCTTGTGCACCTCTTTAGGAGTCACCCTGTATTCTTCTCTGCCATCTTGTACACCTCTTTAAGAGTCACCTTGTATTCTTATCTGGCATCTTGGATATCTCTTTAAGAGTCACCCTGTATTCTTGTCTGACATCTTGTGCACCTCTTTAGGAGTCACCCTGTATTCTTCTCTGCCATCTTGTACACCTCTTTAAGAGTCACCTTGTATTCTTATCTGGCATCTTGGATATCTCTTTAAGAGTCACCCTGTATTCTTGTCTGACATCTTGTGCACCTCTTTAGGAGTCACCCTGTATTCTTCTCTGCCATCTTGTACACCTCTTTAAGAGTCACCTTGTATTCTTATCTGACATCCCGCGCGGCTGCATGACGTCACCTCCGTCTCCGTAACGCATAACGTTGGACCCAAGCATAACGACAAGATCATTTGAAATGATTAAAAAAAAGAAATAAGATACAATACATAATGTGACGACATGATTCTCATTCACAAGTGGATTAAACGGGTTTTGCAACTGGACGACTCATTTCTGAAAGGAGTATGGCTTATTCTTGTAATGACCGAACGTGGTCAGATGTAATGAAAATGAAATTTCTAATGCATGGTGATCAACAACCTATGAGAGACATAAAGAAAAGTGGTAGAATAACTGAAAAGCAAGTAAAGTGATAATTAATACGAGCATGCTAAATTCCATGGAACTTCCAAAATAATGTCCCAGGCTGAATATAAAAGGAAGGCCCGTAAAACTCTGTCCTAGGGTCCATGATCGCTCTCTACGGTCCTGGTGATCATGACCTTACGTTATTTTCCATATCGTCATTGTCTAGAGCAGAAGTGGGAAACCACCACAATCCACTTGTTGATATTGTTACGTGCCACCCCCCTAGTGGCACTTTTGTTAACTGGATTACGGTGGGTAGGAAACACAACACCAATTACTGCTTAAAGAAGTAATTAACTTTATTGCGGCCAGAAAATTACACTAATCAGCAAATACAAGCAATTAGGAACCTTACTCCAGTTTACAAAGTCTCTTGCTTGTGGAGAGCTCTTGCCCCTTTCACTTGTCAACAAACCACAGAAGTTAATCCTGCCGCTAATGAGCCTAGTGGCCTTGACAGAACTACATGCAACTTCTTTCTAATGTGCGCCTACTACAGTACTTACGAGCACTTGCTGCGCGCTGTTCACCAGCTGGGAGAAACAATGTCACTTAATTTCGACACCACAATATCTGACACTCAGTGAAAGCACACTTATTCAGAACACGGCAGTCCCCTGTATGTTCCTCACTTCGCCGCTACACTAGGGGTTTCGCAAGTCACCACACTTCCGTCGCTCAGAATAAACGCTCACACTAGCTCGTAAAACACAACAACAACTGCTTCACGGGTCACTCTTATATAGCAGGCCGGTGACTCAATAAATAGTTCTAGATCCATCCAGGGTCCACGGCTTCTCGAGGTTTCCATCGCTGGTCCAGTCACGAATCTTCTGGACTATCCCTTTGTCTTAGTAGCCCTGTACCGGGTGAGTTAGCCGTGGTGGTTACGGCATGACTAATAGCAGTCGCTCACATCCGGGAGGCGAGGAGGTTCGAATCCCCCCGCCGGCAACCTTGAAGATGGTCTTCTGTGGTTTCCCATCTTCCTTCCAGGCAAATGCCGGGGTTGGTCCCTCACTATAGGCCACAGCCGCTACCTTCCAACTCCTCGCCCTTCCCTTCCAACTTTCCTCCCCAACGGTACTTGTAGCTCACCCATTGGGTGTCCGTCTCGAAGCAGCTACAAAACTGGCGAGCCGAACATGTCCTCGGACACTCCCGGCACTAAAAGCCATACGCTAAATAAAAAAAATAGTAGCCCTGTTGCATAAGGCACACGCAATACAGGAGGCATGCCACAGCCCAGCCCCTGGGGCAGTTGTGACTCAAGCGGCGAGCGATGACACTAACTCACAGCCGTAACAATATTGCAATCTTTTCTCAGTTGTATTCATGAGGCTGATCGCAATTCGTTCCATCCCTCATATCAGGATAAATATAATACGTTGCCAATTAGTATTAGATCACGACGGTGATTAGTATATATATCAATACTAGCAGAAGTACCCATTCTTCGAACGGTCTTCGGTATTAATAACCAGATGTTATCAATTGAGCTACCGTTGCAATGTTTAGGGGCTTGGAACCTGTTTGTTGACAAAGATAAATTATTAGTTAAAATGTGCTCTCAAACTAAATTTACCTAACGTGTTCTTCCTGGCTTGAAAATAAAATTGAAAACTTCGTAGAAGAATCGCAATACACGTCACATACGAACTGACCCTAACCGTTGTGTCAAGTGCCCAACTACAGGAAGACCCCTTTTATAAATTATAAAGGCTTGTGGTGCATGAAAATTCAGTGTTTTTAGCCTCCAATGGCCCAAATTCCTAAAATCTGAAAAAAAAACAGTCTACTATTTCTATTCAGGAATTTTTGAAAATAATGTTGATGTTTGGAGATATAATAGACCTTCTGTACGACATATCGCACGTGTAAGTCGTGTGAAAAAAATCTAGGGTACTCCATTTGCAACCTTTCACAGAAATGTAATAAATGGAGTGGCATTACTTATTCCAGAAATAGATGGAAAGTTGGATGCCACCTCTTGAGATACTGTTGTCATGGTTAGTGGCTTGCATTCCTTCTTTAGTTTATTAAATGAAATTAGTTTTCTGGGAATATCTAAGAAACTGTTGGGTTTAGAGCCTTAAAATATAGTTTTCGGGGACCCTTTACGGCTCTTGAGGGGCCCCGAGTTTTGTTTCTGACCCCAAGAGTTTGAAAATGAGCTTTGTCTCTTCGTTGTACGCCATAATAATGATAATAATTAAAAGAATAATACTAATAATAATAATATAACAAAATAGGGATAGGGATATAATAGACCTTCCAGACCATACCCGCACGTGTAAATCGCGTTAAAAAAATTCTAGATTACCCCTTGACCCCTTAAGCGCATTATATGTATTGATGAATATTTCAGCTTAATTTGGATCCGTTATAACCTTATTGCCGTTTGCAAACCTTCACAGTAATGTAATAAATGGAATTGTATTGCGTCTTACAGAAATAGATGGACCTCTGAGATTCTGTTGCCATTGTTACCGGCATGCATTCCTTCATTAATTTATTAAGTGAAATTAGTTTTTTGGGAATATCTCAAAAACTGTTGGTTTTAGGGCCTTAAAATGTGGTTTTCGGGGTCCTTTTAGGGCCCCCGAGTTTCGTTTCTCACATTGAGGGGCTGAAAATGAGCTTTGTCTCACGCTTATTTCAGCATGTATTTTAAGGGGGTAGACCCCCTGTTATGAGAGGTATGGAGAAGAGTTACATCGATAATTAGTGTCGTGCCTCTGATGGATATCTGTATCAAATTCTACGTTAATCCACCCAGCCGTTCTCGAGTTATAAGGACACAAAAAATTGTCCACAGACAGACAGACAAAAATATATTTTTGCGTGCATCCGTCACAAAACAGTCCGAAACGGGCAAATATGTCAAATTTTCGTAGAAAAGCCGAAAAATCAGACAAACATTAATTTTTATATAATAGAGAAAGGATATAATAGACCTTCCGTACCACACCCGCACGTGTAAATCGCGTGAAAAAAATTCTAGAGTACCCCTTGACCCCTTAAGCGCATTGTATGTATTAATGAATATTTCAGCTTAATTTGGATCCATTATAACCTTATAGCCGTTTGCAAACCTTCACAATAATGTAATAAATGGAATTGCATTGCGTCTTACAGAAATAGATGGACCTCTGAGATTCAGTTGCCATGGTTACCGCCATGCATTCTTTCATTAATTTATTAAGTGAAATTAGTTTTCTGGGAATATCTCAATAACTGTTGGTTTTAGGGCCTTAAAATGTGGTTTTCGGGGGCTCTGAATTTCGTTTCTCACATTGAGGGGCTGAAAATGAGCTTTGTTTCACCCTTCTACGCCTATTTCATCATGTATTTTAAGGGGGTAGGGTCCCTTTTATGAGAGGTACGGAGAAGAGTTACATCAATGATTAGTGTGGTGCCTCTGATGGATATCTGTATCAAATTTTACGTTGATCCACCCAGCCGTTCTCAAGTTATAAGGACTCGTAGAAGTTGTCCACAGACACACAGACAGACAGACAGACAGACAAAAAATTTATTTTTGCGCGCATCCGTCATAAAACAGCCTGAAACGCGCAAATATCGCAAAATTCCATGGAAATTCAGAAAAAACAGACAAACTTTCATTTTTATATATATAGAGATAGAGATGTTGTATTTCTCAGAACGGTTTTTAAAAGTGGAGGCATACAAAAGATTGGTGCTTTTCAGTTGGTCAACACGAATGTACCCAAAAGAGTTGGGTAACACCCTAATCCTGAAGAAAATTACTTGAGATTAATAAATACACTAGGATGACCTGTTTCGATCGTCAAGCGATCATCATCAGATCCATTACACTCAGGCTATAAAATCTATGTTTGAAAATACAGGTGAAAATATTTACAATTTATGTACAATTATTTGGTTGCAGTATTAGTAATGCAACTTGTCGGTGTATGCTAATTGTAGTATATATGATGTTAGGTGAAGTGCTAAAATGGTGATAGAAATCCGGAGTTTGTCTGTTTGGAGTGACTATATGGTGACAAACAAACAGACAAATTCCGGATTTCTATCACCATTTTAGCATTTCATCTAACATCATATATACTACATTTAGCATACACCGACAGTTGCATTACCAATACTGCAACTAAATAATTGTACATATTTGTAAATATTTTCGCCTGTATTTTCAAACATAGATTTTATAGCCTAAGTATAATGTATCTGATGATGATTGCTTGACGATCGAAACTGGTCATCCTAGTGTATTTATTAATTTCATGTAATTTTTTTCAGGATTAGGGTGTTATCCAATTCTTTTGGGTACATTCGTGTTGATCGACTGAAAAGCACCAAACTTTTGTTTACTAAGGCTACACTGAAAAATGGCTTCAAACCCCATAAAGTGGAGGTATCCTGTCTTGAAACGCATCTTCTCAAGCATTATTTTACGTACTGTTGCGTAAACTTTCTCGACTAATTGCATACATAATATAAGCCTTGGGGCTATTAGGCCCTAGGTTGAGTGGAACTAAAAAAAACGACGTTTCGTGACAACTGCTTATCCTTTTATCAAGGTTTGTCAAGAAAGAAAGAAAGAAAGAAAGAAAGAAAGAATGAGTTAACAATGGCATATAGCCTCCATAGATAATTGGTACGTCGCTGGTGCATTTCGGTAGAGGCGGAAGAAGACATCTTTTTGCATGGTTGAGTTTTGTCGTATTCGTTCCATATCATCCCGGGTTACACTGCTGACAATAGATTCAGGCACAGAAACAATTTCTGTCCTGATTACTTTCGCGGGTGGTTCCGACACAGTTTCGTGCGCTTTGCGCTTCACGTTATTGGAGATGTACTCTCTATGTATGTCCGAACACTACTCATGATTATGTTCACCAACGGTTTTAAACAAAACTTCAGCATCATCATCCGTAAACAAATGTATTGAACAAGTTTTTTACTACCATGCCATTTCTGACCGTACTGTGTTTTTCTGCTTTTTGTGAACTTAAACCCGTCTAAAACTACTAACTTGGAACCTCTCTCACTTAGCATGGTAAACATTTTCGCTCGCAATGTTATTTCACTCACTGGTCTAAACCGAGTGCGAGAAATTGAGTAGCATGGTGTAAATGGGAAAGGCCACCATTGGCCGGAAATTCCCGAGAAATGCTACCAGAAATCTAAATGGAAATGGGTTTCCCGTAGTATAGCGGCTTATCGGGACGGGGGACTACCTCTTATTCTCAGCAGTGCAGAAGCTAGCGGTGGGAGACAGTCCGTCACATGGCCTTAAACCGACCTTCGGCTAACAGCCGACTTGACTACGGGCGCAGTTCAATGGGCCTAATTAAAAGGATCTGGAAATACCACTGATTATGGGCACAGTTCCATATCTCCATATAAGATAGGAAACCATGTCGAAACAAATAGTTACTCCATGACCTCCTGAGACCAAGAAGATGTTGGTAATGAAACTATAGAGGGCAGCCACGATTTATTCAAGGGATAACCATCACCTCTATTAAAGTTGTGATTTTTTTAACTTATTTCAATCGCCTCCTGAATGATACGAGTTGTGAAATGTTTCTCTATACAGATGACAGAAGTTCCATCAAAAGGAATTCGATGGTCATTGTGTATGGCTTGTTCAGCCACAGCAGACTTCTATGGTTGGCAAAGACATTAAAGTTGTGTGGATGTTTACTTATTTCAACCGCCTCCCGAATCATACCTGTTGTGAAATGTTTCTCTATACAGATGACAGAAGTTCCATCAAAAGGAATTCGATGGTCATTGTGTATGGCTTGTTCAGCCACAGCAGACTTCTATGGTTGGCAAAGACTGGAAAAAATACATGTATTTGTTATGATCGTCATTGCCCTATTATAATGGTGATCATAACTAATACATGTAATTTTACCAGGAGTGTTATTGTTTACATATTATAAGCTGCCCAGTCTTTGGCAAAATCGTGTTGACCGACTGAAAAGCTATAACTGCCAGCTAGCATGTTGCAAGCTAAACCCTTTCTCTAGATTTCCCTGTTCCAGAATACAGCAGGCTACTGCTCCCCAGCTGGGCTCAATTGCTGTCAAACCAAGTTGATTGATGCTAAATTGTACCATGGGATGCTCATTAAAGCGAGCGTAATAGGGTCTACTCTCCCCCCTTGCATGTTTCCAGTATTCCACCAAGTCACCTCCGTTCATTATATGATACAGTGCCTTCTCAGTGTGTGCCAGCTATGCGTCTTAGTAGGTGTATACCTTTACTAACTGAAGAGTCCAATTGGTACACTGGGGCAAAACGCTAGCAAATAGTTGAGTTATGCCGGACATTTTTTTAAATCACATTTTGTGTCAATATAAGTTTTGACATGTTCTCACCTTCCTGGAAGTCCTTAGCTTTGTATGTGTTTTTCAGATCAATATACACATAATATGTAGCTGTCAGTCAATTTATTGCTCAGCTCCTAGAGTTAGTCAATACCCACTCTCTTCCCAAACTCATCTCATTAGCGAGAGCTGACTAAAATCTTTGGGTTTAACCCAATTAGAACAGCTCGACATTTCCCTCACTGGCAGCGGCCATCCTGACTGCGCTTTTCACGGGGTTTCACACATTCCCTTTAGGACGATGCTGGAGTAGTACCTTATTTCAAGTCCCGGGGCACCTCCCACATCCCTGACCCCAATAATTACAGTTACACACATTAATGCAGTCAACACAGGAGCAAAGGTTATAAAACAATTGTATCACGCACCCAAGCTTACCTGAATGCCCATACGAGCATTAGAAGGTTTATAAGACAATACGAGCGCAGATACGTCCACAAGGAGAGCCACGCAGACAGTGTCTACGCAACGGGCCGATATACTCTGGTTGGTTGGTTGCTTAGTTCAGGGGCTGCGACAACGCGGTCATGTAGCCCCGTGTACTTTGGGTCTGTGTAGAATCTGTCTGACAACCAGTGTTAATTGTGATGGCTGTATTAGTGTGTGTTATCTGTTTTTAATTCAAGTTAGAATTGCATAATTTGATTTTCAAGTAGTTCCAACTTTTGCTACCAAACGCCACCGTCAACGACCAACTAGTTCTCAACTTTGTTACTAGATGCCACCGCAGTCGGCTCCTGGCGACGAACGTTGGAACCTAAGAGCGATAGTCAAAGCGTTAGTAACCTATAATTTTGCTTCACATAAGTATAATTAGTGGAAGGTTCTTTACCATGCCATAAATCTATGACATGGGGCCACCGGCTTTACTTCCCATCCGAAGGAAAGCATACTTACCTTAGGGAATTTTAATGCTCTTAATATATCCGACAACTTTGGCCGGGTTTGAACCCGCGACCTAGGGCATGGAAGCTCAGCGTACTACCTACTACGCCACCGAAGCAGCCTCCGATATACTCTACCGAGTAGTAAGCAGGTTGCTATAACTACCAAAGGAACGCTGTGTGTAGGAAAGCCCGCTATCCGTCTCACCCCGCACTCAAAACCAAGTGGGCCCCCAACACTACAGGGAAGGGGGAGATGACAAAGATGCCCCAAGCCTCTGAGACGAATTAACAACAACATAATAGATTGGAGGAGGGGGCTGAGTAGCACAATCGATAGAATTGCTCAACTTCTGACTAAAAGGAAGAGGGTTCGATTCCCGCTAATAAAGAGTCCAAAGGGAAAACCAGCTAACCCATTAGCATGTGATTCTTCAGGAAAATCATTTTAAAGTTTGGGTTACTTGATTTTTCCATTGAACACTGTTTCTTCAAACTGCGCTAACTACTAGAGGGAGCTAAAATCACCATCTTTGATATTTTGAGGGTTAGCTGGTTTTTACTTTGGACTCTTCAAGTGTTTTTTTTAACATAAATACCTCTTTCAGAAACGCAAATGTCCCTCGGGTTCACTCAGCCTTGTACGGACTTGGCATTGCTTGCTCATGCAGAGAGGGGGATGAAAAATGTAGAGTTTCACGAACTCGTCGGAGAGTTCTATAAATATCATTTCTGGTCATTACGAAAGTAAAATACTGTACGGCACACTGTTAACGTACATATGAACGTAGATATGAAACAAATTATAGGTACCGGTGTCTAATATATTTCGTCTTTTTCTTTAATCAGTAATGGTGCTTTGTCTGTCGCACTCATTGCTTCTTCTATCGACTTCATCACGCACTAATTCGCGGACTTTGCGAGTTTTGGAAGCGGTCGATTGAAAAAAGCAAGCAGCTCATGCGTGACTTTCAGTTTATCCAGCATACTAAGGTGGGGGGGGTTGAATTCTCCTTCTACGACATCTGACTCACTCCGTCTACTCTACATGTAAGTATGATAAAATGGCACTGTATTCATCAATAGGTCAGCAGTCCATCTCGTGGTGTAGTGGTTAGCAATCTCGACTGTCGCCCTGGAGCTGGGTTCGATTCACGGCTCTACCAGGTTAATTCTCGTTGGTTGGTTCCTCAGTTTAGGGGCTGCGACAACGCGGTCGTGTAGCCCTGTGTACTCTGGGTGTGTGTAGAATCTGTCTGATAACCGATGTTAATATTGTGATAATAATAATATCGTATGGTCTCGGGAGCAGGGTAGCTTGCATGCCGAATTTCGTTGTTCCTTGAAGCACTATAAAAGTCAAGAAGGTTAGATATCTAAGCTCCTTGAATATTATAGTGCTTTTTAGTAGAGAAATGAGGAACTTTGTGTTGGCGGAAACTCCCGAGATTAATTTTGCCATTATGAACACGACCTACTGAATTCAAATGGGTTTTTTGACATGCCAACATCGCATGACATGTGTGTCATATTTTTGCCGCCTTTAAAAAAAAAAAATCACTTATTACGGCCAGGAGCGAATCTGCAAGTTTGAGGTTAGTAGACCGACACGATAACCACTCACCCACCGTGGCAAGCTGTTAATTGTGATGACTGTATTAGTGTGTGTTATCTGTTTTTAATTCAAGTAAGGACTGCAGACATTTAATTTTCAAGTAGTTCCAACTTTTGCTACCAAAAGCCACCATCAACGACCAACTAGTTCTGAACTTGGTTACGAGATGCCACCGGAGTTGGCTCCTGGCGACGAACGTTGGAACCTAAGAGCGTTAGTCAATTTAGCTTCACACAAGTGTAATTAGTGGAATGTTCTTTATCATGCCATAAATCTATGACATGGGACTGCCGCGCCGGCTTTACTTCCCCTCCAAAGGAAGGCATACTGAAGGATTTTTAACGCTCTTAAAAAACAAACGACTTCGGCCGGGTTTGAACCCGCTACCTTGGGCATAGAAGCTCAGCATGCTACCAACTACGCCACCGAAGCCGCAGTTAATTCTGGTCTGAGGGCAGGAATGGGGTACACTCAGCCTTGTGAGGCAGAACTACCACCTCAGCCATCCTGGAAGTAGTTTTCCGTGGTATCCGAGTTCTACTCCTGGCAAATACCGGGATGGTCCATAACGTAAAGCCACGGTAGCGTCCCTATCAATCCTCACCTGAATTATAAATATACACACTAATTTACTAGAGATACCAAAATTACACAGGTTATCGGACAAATCATTACACCGGGCACGATATCCAACAAAAGACGCATACAGTGGGGTAAGTAAAACCAGTGTCTACATGCTGTAGCAAACACGTGCATGCTGTACTTACAGCTAGGCCTACATGTTGCTCTCCGCGACCAGTCGATGAGACAGTGCGGTGCGGGGTGAGGACCGCGATCCCCACTTCCTCATGACACCGCCTCGTCTGTTGCATACTGCACACCCACAACGCCATGTATTGCAGAGGTAGGAACAACATTTTATACAGAGACAGCCAAACCAACCTACGAATCGTGTCGTTGATGTTGTTCATTCATTTAGGGGCTTTGCGACATCGTTATCATGTAGCCCAACGTGTGTGTCGAATCTGTCTGATAACCTGTGTCATTGCGATAGCTGTACTAGTGTGTGTATTTTTAATTGCGGACTAGATATCAGAGGGAGGAGGAGGAGGAGGATGTGACGTTAATTTATCCACCATTCTGGCATTTGCCTAGAGTCATGGGAAACCACGGAAAACCTCTTCTCGGTGGGAATAAAATGAACATAGTCTCAGTGCAGCCTCAAAAGGTTGAGTGTACCCCATAGAAGAATTACATTCCTTGCCTAAAACTTAAATCGAACTCAAACTTCCATGGTTATTTATTTATCGTATGATGCATACAAGACAGTAATTATTATGTATAAATTTACAAATAAACAATTTTCAAAATTAGGACCCTTCATATATGGGCTGCCAGGTCTTGAGTCCATTCAATAGCTTGTGGAGTGGCTGCATGGAGCTCCTCTTAGGTCCCAGAGTACATATATAGACGGAATTCCTGCACGATGTGCTTGATGGTTTGCACTTCGTATCAACATTCACGAGGTGAGTCTATCCAACCTCACTGATGTGAGGCTGCTCTAGTTCGAGCAGTGACAAATCAAATTCTGTTCAGACGGGACCAGACAGCTCCAGGGAAATGGAATCCAGGTAGTTTGATGGTAGGATCAAGTACTTCAATTAGGCCACGACGTGGAGAGGTAGACCATTTAACTTTCCATGTATTTCGGGGGTCGAACGGAGCTGAAATTATTTCCATAGCCGTCTTGAAGGCTGGTTTCTGTGATTTCAACCTGTATGTAGAAGGTTGATTGACGTCTTGGTGCATTGGGAGAACTTCATTATCCATAATTCTTCGCCACAGTCGGGAAAGAGCTTGCTGTCTCCTGATGTAAGGAGGAACAATATTACACAGTACAGGTAGCCACTGGTGATAGCCATGAATCCTAGTCACTACGCCATAAGGTGGACTTGAAACAAATCCATGAGGTACAACGTCCTAAATCGAGGGGAAGACGATCTCTAAAACGACAAACAATCTAATTGATTTAATAATTGTGACGATTATATTCTAAATAAATCGTGACTCACTTCTAAAGTAAGAAATTCATGTTTTTGTTCTAATTTTTACTCCGGAGACCATGTATCTTTTTCCAACACAAGTAGAGACACAACAATTTAAAAATAAACAGAATGTTTTGGAAATTAAGATGAATATTCCAAGCTAGAAGGCCTGTGCAAAAAATCTCGCATGTGTATTAACCATCCTCCTAGTTTTACTGTTATGCGGGCTCGACGCGACACTATTCTGGCAGGGACTTATTTAATCGCACATTTTAAACAAATTGACGTTATACTTGAAACCAGCTGAAGTACCCGTGCTTCGCTACGCGTCATAAATAAATTAAAATGTGAAGGTGAGAGTTAAAACAGGGGATAGGCGATGTGCTGCGCAGAGGGAGATTAAGGATGGAATATTTTGTCCAACTACACCGCTCGGCGTTGACCGTGTTTTATAGCACAAATTTAGATTTTACTCGCTAACCGTTGGAGATACCTTTCGGATAGAAAATGAAATTTTAAACCTCGTATATGCCATCAAAAGTTTGCTATTTCTTAGCGTTCTCTTTTTATTTGAAATGGAAATATGAAAGTTTGAAAACCCAAGAGTGTAGTGACGTCACTAAAATGGTCGCCATCTTTAAATAGTGCAAAGTATTGAAATCAAAAGTAACCTATATGTTAACCAGGTAAATCAGCTACTTCCATGTAAAATTCATGTAAATCGGACCAGTGGTACTTGCGTGATTGAGTAATACACAGACACACACCATTTCATTTTTAGCCTCGCTTCGCTCGCATCATAGTCGTGTCATATCGTTATTCAATGAAATGCAGGTTTAACCCCGTTAACACCTCTTTAGAACCCGAATATCCAAAAATCCCTCCTTAGTAGACGTTTTCGACACACAAAAAACATATCCCCAAAATATCATTCTTCTAACTTTAATAGTTTTGGTTGGTCGATGAGAGTGAACATCTAAAATTCCTTCCTTAGTGGACGTTTTTCTTCCAGAATTTCACCCCTCCCCATAGGCCCCTTAAATTGCATTTATGAAAAAAAAAACGGTCGAACACCTCTTTATTTTATTTATTTATTTATTTATTTATTTATTTATTTATGTATTTATTTATTTATTTATTTATTTTGAAGCTGATTGATTTCCTCCGAGTTTCAAACTCCTTGCTTATGTCGTTTAAGAGATACACGCTCCGTTAGGAATCTTTCAACCCCCACTTTTCATCCCTTTCACCTCATAATATGCACTACATCGAAAAACCATTAGACATATGTCAGCTTATTTTTAATGATTAGTATACATGCCAAGCATCACATCCCCAAATGAAACCACTCGTGAGATATTGTTATTCAATGAAATGCACGTTTACCCCCCTAACACCTCTTTAGAACCTGAATATCAAAAACTCTTTCCTTAAGGGACGTTTTCGACATACAACGAACATATCCCCAAAATTTCATGTTTCTAACTTCAATAATTTTGGCTGGGCGATGATGAGTGAGTCAGTCAGGACATTTCCTTTAGTTTATTTTTGATAATTTCGCCCCTCCCCATGAAACCCTTAAATTGGATTTATGAAGCAAACGGTCGAACACCTATTTACTTATTTAAAGCTGTTTTCCCCCTGAGTTTGATGAGTGAGTAAGTGAGTCAATCAGTTAGGACACTTTCTTTCCTGTTTTTCCCCCCAGAATTTCACCCATCTCCAAGGGCCCCTTAAATTGGATTTATGAAAAAACGGTCGAACACCTATTTACTTGTATTTTAAGCTGTCTTCTCCCGCCAAATTTCAAACTTCTCGCCTATGTCGTTTCAGAGATGCACGCTCCGTTAGGAATCCCTCAACTCCCAATTTTCACCCCTTTCACCTCATAATATACACCACATCGATAAACGCTTAGACATATGTCTGATTATTAGCCTACTTTTCACATTTTGCAAAAATGAGGAAAAAGTAGACTTATGAGATCGGGCAAATGTGTGTCTGTCTGTCTGTCCTTCTGTCTGTCTGTCCTTCTGTCTGTCTGGCTGTGTGTGTGTCCCCCCCTATCAACTCCTAAATGGCTGGAGCAATCGAAACAAAATTTGGTAGGAGTAAAGATCTATACCTGAATATCTCACGACCATATTTGAAAATGATGTCAGTGCTACCAACTGCTAAAAAAAAAGCAATTGAAATTTGAGCTCGATGTTGGATATCTTGGAAGGTATGAATGGGAGCTATTTCAATATAGGCACACGAATAGATAATAATATTGCAGTTTAATTTCCAGGAGGCCTTACGTGGCAGTGTTGCCAAAATGAGTATAAGCCTGCTGATAGGTCCAATTTTTAAATGCATATAACTTCTACATTAGCAATTGGAATTCAACCAAATTTCGTATGTTGTATGTATACATAACCAGATATGACTGAGCGTATTCTTAAGACCCACCAGGGCTGCCAACTGTTAATAAATGCTCCTAATTTATTTTATCCAAATACCAATATATCAGAAAGTATACAAGCCGACAGCTTTAAACTATGCACACGTATAGTACCTAGCATTCTATATTAATTTGGAGTAACTTATATACGTCAGTGCTACCAACATGATTCTAAGCCTGCTGACAGGTCCAACTTTAAATACATGTAACTTCTATACTATCATTTGGATTTCAACCAAATTTCGTGTGTGCTTTGTGTACCATAACAGATTCTTAAGAATAACCAGGGCTGGCAACTGTTAGTAAATACTGTCTCTATTTTTGTTACCCTAATATCAATATATCATAAAGTATGCAAGCCAATAGCTCAAAACTTTGCACACGTATAGTACCTGGCATTCTAGATGAATTTGGAGTAACTAATATACGTCAGTGCTGCCAACATGATTCTAAGTCTGCTGATAGGTCCAATTTTAAAATGAATGTAACTTCTATACTAACTAATGGATTTAATTCAAAATTGGCACAACAATAGATCATATAATTTCAGATTATTTCTGACCAATATATGCATGACATTGTTGCCAACATGATTTTACGCGCGCTGATGGATCCAATGTTTAACTGCATGTAACGTCCATGCTATTCATTGGACTTCAACCAAATTTTGTATTCTGTACCTTAAGAGATGGAACTAAGAATATATTCAGTCATCAGGGCTGCTAACTGTGGTGCTCTCTTAGGCTACATTATGCCAGGTATACAGTATTTCGAACTAGTTAAAAATTTCGATATTAGCAACTTAATTTCGTCATTATTCTAGATAGGTTCATATACTGTAGAATAATCATTGGCATGAAAAGTAGGCTCTTTAGTTCGTCACGGAACTTCTTGTTTTTAATGATTAGTTTATATACCGAATATCACATCCCCAGAGAAACAACTCATGAGATATCGTTATTCAATGAAATGCACGTTTACACCCTTAACACCTCTTTAAAACCCGATATACAAAAATCATTCCTTAGTTGACGTTTTCGACATGCAGCGAACATATTCGAATATTTCATGTTTCCAACTTTCATAGTTTTCGCTGGGCGTGATGAGTGAGTGAGTCAGACAGAAAATTTTCTTTCATTTATTTTTACCAGAATTTCACCCCTCCCCATGGGCCCCTTAAATTGGATTGATGAAAAAACCCTTGAGCACCTATTAACTTATTTTTAAGCTGTCTTTTTCCCCTGAGTTTGATGAGTGAGTTAGTCAGTCAGTTAGGACACTTTCTCTCCTTTTTTCCTCCAGAATTTCACCGCAACCCATTGGCCCCTTAAATTAATTTATGAAAAAACGGTCGAACACCGATTTACGTACTTTTTAAGCAGATTTTTTTTTCCCGTTGAGTTTCAAATTTCTCGCCTATATCGTTTAAGAGAGAGGCCTACACGCTCCGTTTGGAATCCTCCAACCCACACTTTTCACCCCTTTCACCTCATAATAATACATCACATCGAAAAACCCTTAGACACATGTCTGCTTATTTTTAATGATTAGTTTATATGCCGAGTATCACATCCACAAATGAAACAACTCATTAAGAGATACACGCTCCGTTAGGAATCTTTCAATCCCCACTTTTCACCCCTTTCACCTCATAATATACACCACATCGAAAAACCCTCAGACACGTGTCTTCTTACTTTTTAATGATGAGTTTATATGCCGTGTATCACATCCCCCAATGAAACCAATCGGGAGATATTGTTATTCAATGAAATGCAGGTTTAACCCCCTTAAGACCCCTTTAGAACCTGAATATCCGAAAATCCTCCCTTAGTAGACAGTTTTGACATACAATGAACATATACACAATCTATCATGTTTCTAACTTCAATAATGTTGGCTGGGCGATGATGAGTGAGTGAGTGAGTGAGTGAGTGAGTCAGGACATTTTCTTTCAATTTTTTTTTTCAGAATTTCTCCCCTCCCCATGAACCCCTTAAGTTTGATTTATGAAAAAAAAAACTGTCGAACAGCTATTTACTTACTTTAAAGCAGATTTTCCCCCTGAGTTTGATGAGTGAGTCAGTCAATCAGTTAGGACACTTTCGTTCCTGTTTTTTCCTCGCCCAGAATTTCACCCCTCCCCATGGGCCCCGTAAATTGGATTTATGAAAAAAAACGGTCAAACACATATTTACTTCTTTTTTATGTTGATTTTGTTCGCTGAGTTTCAAACTCCTCGCCTATGTCGTTTAATAGATACACGCTCCGTTAGCAATCTTTCAGTCCCCACTTTTCACCCATTTCACCTCATAATATAGACCACATCGTAAAACCCTCAGACACGTGTCTTCTTATTTTTAGCCTATTTCCAATTTTGAAAAAATAGGCTTATGAGATCACCTTTTGTCCCTGCGTGTGTGTGTGTGTGTATGTGTGTGAGGTGTGTGTGTGTGTGTCCCTAATAAATTCTAAACGGATGGAGCGACTTCAATGAAACTCGCTATGTTCATAGCACTATTCCGGGCGACCCCGGCCGTGCCCTTCAACTTTTGTTACGTCTCACCAATCCAACATGTCAGCTGTGCGAAATATTTCACCAGCATTCAATATCTCCGAAACTATTCCCGATATCTCCCTTAGGGTGATAAAGGGAACAACTAGAAGTTCCCCTATGTGACTTTTGAAAAACTGGTAACTACAAAACCAACATGGCGGCCACGCGAATTCGCGACTTTTAAATAGACGTTTCTCGCGATTTAACCAACCAAACGCAGTAAAACATGGTACAGTATATGTTTATACACATTGTAATGCACCGACATCTAACTCCATTCAATTGTTTACATAACCACAAGATGGCGGATGTGCGAAATATTTCACCGGCATTCTATATCTCTGAAACTATTAACGGTATCACCCTGAAATTTTGTACGGAGATAAAGGGCGCTACTTGAAGTTCATCTATAAGACTTTCATAACCCAGTTAACTACAAAACGAACATGGCGGCCAAGCGAATTTGAAAATTTTAAGTAGACCTTTCTCGCGATTTAATGTTCCAAACGCAATGAATTCTGGTACTGGAAATGTTTATACACATTGTAATGCTCGGTATCTAATTCAGTACAATTGTTTACATAACCTCAAGGTGGCGGCTGTGCAAATTTTAAAATTAAGTTTTTATTTCTTGTGTCGGAATCATGCGATCGAAGTGAAAGTTTGAATAATGTACCTACGCAATAATTTCCCTTTAATGGTACATTAATCTATGGCCTATACATTTAACAATCCAACATGGCGACCTTCCGAAATATTTAGACGGCTCTGAATACCTACGAATCTATTATAGCAATCAAACTAAATTTTGTTATGTTCATAGGGGCTATGGGCCGATAACCTAGATGTTAGGCCCCTTAAAACAACAATTATCATCATCATTATTATTATCATAGGGGCTTTAAACTTAAGTTCACCTATAGGACGTTAAATAACCTGGTGATCACAACACCAACATGGCGACGACGCGATGTATAAATATTTAAATGGACGTTTCTCGCAATTTAACCATCGGAGTGCAGTGAAACTTGGTACAGTAAATCCTTATACGAATGTTAATCCACTGGCATCTAATTTATTTCAATTGTTTCCATAACCGCAAGATGGCAGCTGTGCCAAATTTTAAAATCTCCTTGTTACTTCTTGTGTCCTAATCATGCGATTGAAGTTTGAATGCTACCCGTACACAATAATCTTCATCTAACAGTTCATAACTCGAGGACCTACATATACAAAATCCGACATGGCGACCATCCGAAATATTTAGTCGGTTCTCATTATCGACGAATCTATTACAGCAATCAAACTGAAATTTTGTATGTAGATAGAGGCAATTAACATAAGTAGGATATATGAAAATAGGCTGTATAGTTCTTCACGAACTACATGCTAATGATGAGTTTATATGCCGAGTATCACATCCCCCAATGAAACCAATCGGGAGATATTGCTATTGAATGAAATGCAGGTCTACCCCCTTAACACCCCTTTAAAACCTGAATATCCAAAAATCCTCTCTTAGTGGGCATTTGCGGTCATTGAGGAAGCTGCATACCAAATTTCATTCCAATCTGTTCGGTGGTTTCTGAGATTTCGTGATGAATGTACGAGTTAGTGAGAGAGTGAGTGAGTGGTATTTGATAAATATATAGTAGATAGTGTCAAGTCTTTGTTATGCTAAACTCGGTTGACAGTGCTGTGTGAGCAGTTGAGTAACTAACGGGATTTCAAGTAAAGATCCTCATTTTCTATACCGGTAGTGCAGAGCGCAACTGGCATCCAGTCGGCCGTGTCTCGACTTGAGCTATGTTGCCATGGAAATGATCTGCCTTGCCATTCCTTCATGAGTATATTTTATGATTTGATTAGCCTGTGCTTGAGTGCAAAAGGGCCGAAATCAGAAGAATGAGAAAGACTATCGAAAATTCATGTAGCCAGCGGTTCCTTCTGGGTCCTAAACTATGTGTATGCAAAATTTGGTTGAGATTGGTGGAACGGTGCAGATTTGTATACGGAACAGGCCCACCCACATACCCACCCACATACAGACTTTCACTTTTACATCTCTCTATATACAAAAATGAAAGTTTGTCTGTTTTTTTCTGAATTTCCACGGAAATTTGCGATATTTGCGCGTTTCAGACTGTTTTATGATGGATGCGCGCAAAAATATTTTTTGTCTGTCTGTCTGTCTGTTTGTTTGTTTGTTTGTTTGTTTGTCTGTGGACATTTTTTGTGTCCTTATAACTCGAGAACGGCTGAGTGGATCAACGTAAAATTTGATACAGATATCCTTCAGAGGCACGACACCAATCATTGATGTAACTCTTCTCCGTACCTCTCATAAAAGGGGCCCTACCCCCTTAAAATACATGCTGAAATAGGCGTAGAAGGGTGAAACAAAGCTCATTTTCAGCCCCTCAATGTGAGAAACGAAACTCGGAAACCCCATTTTAAGGCCCTAAAACCAACAGTTTTTGAGATATTCCCAGAAAACTAATTTCACTTAATAAATTAATGAAAGAATGCATGGCGGTAACCATGGCAACTGAATCTCAGAGGTCCATCTATTTCTGTAATACGCAATGCAATTCCATTTATTACATTACTGTGAAGGTTTGCAAACGGCTATAAGGTTATAACGGATCCAAATTAAGCTGAAATATTCATCAATACATACAATGCGCTTAAGGGGTCAAGGGGTACTCTAGATTTTTTTCACGCGATTTACACGTGCGGGTGTGGTAAGGAAGGTATATTATATCCCTTCTCTATTATATAAAAATGAATGTTCGTCTGTTTTTTCTGCATTTCCACGGAAATTTGACATATTTGCCCGTTTCGGACTGTTTTGTGACGGATGCACGCAAAAAATGTTTTTTTGTCTGTCTGTGGACAATATTTTGTGTCCTTATAACTCGAGAACGGCTGGGTGGATTAACGAAAAATATGGTGCAGATATCCATCAGAGGCACGACACTAATCATTGATGTAACTCTTCTCCGTACCTCTCATAACAGGGGGGCCTACCCCCTTAAAATACAAGCTGAAATAAGCGTAGAAGGGTGAGACAAATATCATTTTCAGCCCCTCAATGTGAGAAACGAAACTCGGGGGCCCTAAAAGAACCCCAAAAACCACATTTTAAGGCCCTAAAACCAACATTTTTCGAGATATTCCCAAAAAATTAATTTCACTTAATAAATTAATGAAGGAATGCATGCCGGTAACAATGGCAATAGAATCTCAGAAGTCCATCTATTTCTGTAAGACGCAATGCAATTCCATTTATTATATTACTGTGAAGGTTTTCAAACGACAATAAAGTTATAACGGATCCAAATTAAGCTGAAATATTCATCAATACATATAATGCGCTTAAGGGTTCAAGGGGTACTCTAGAATATTTTAACGCGATTTACACTTGCGGGTATGGTACGGAAGGTCTATTATATCTCTATCCCTATATTGTTATATCATTATTATTATTATTTTAATTATTATCATTATTATGGCGTACAACGACGAGACAAACTCAATTTCAAACCCTTGGTGTCAGAAACAAAACTCGGGGCCCCTCAAGAGCCGTAAAGGGTCCCCGAAAACTATATTTTAAGGCTCTAAACCCAACAGTTTCTTAGATATTTTCAAAAAAAAAAGTTCATTTAATAAAATAAAGACGGGATGCAAGCCACTAACCATGACAACAGTATCTCAAGAGGTGGCATCCAACTTTCCATCTATTTCTGGAATAAGTAATGCCACTCCATTTATTACATTTCTGTGAAAGGTTGCAAATGGCTATAAGGTTATAACGGAACCAACAAAAACTGTAAAATTCATCAATGCACTTAAGGGGTTCAAGGAGTACCCTAGATTTTTTTCACACGACTTACACGTGCGATATTTCGTACAGAAGGTCTATTATATCTCCAAACAGCAACATTATTTTCAAAAATTCCTGATTTGAAATAGTAGACTGTTTTTTGCTGATTTTAGGAATTTGGGCCATTGGAGGCTAAAGAAAACTGAATTTTCATGCACCACAAGCCTTTATAATTTATAAAAGGGGTCTTCCTGTAGTTGGGCACTTGACACAACGGTTAGGGTCAGTTCGTATGTGACGTGTATTGCGATTCGTCTACGAGGTTTTCAATTTTATTTTCACGCCAGGAAGAACACGTTAGGTAAATTTAGTTTGAGAGCACATTTTAGCTAATCAATGTTCTTTGCCAACAAACAGGTTCGAAGCCCCTAAACATTGCGACAGTAGATCAATTGGTAACATCTGGTTATTAATACCGAAGACCGTTCGAAGAATGGGTACTTCTGCTAGTATAAGATATAAGATTAGGGAGCAAAATTCGTCTCTATTACGGGCAATTCTTTTTCATTAGAATGGCCATATGTTACGATCAGTTAATTGCTAGTGTCCCACGTGTATAGACTGCCCGCCCAGCTTTACTGTTATGCGGGATCGAGGTGACACAGTTCTGGCACGAGCTATTATCCCTATATCCCTATATCCCTCTATCCCTATATCCCTATATCTTATATATAAAAGTGAAAGACTGTATGTATGTGGGTGGGCGGGTGGGTGAGTTTGTCTGTTCCGTATACAAATCTACACCGTTCCACCAATCTCAACCAAATTTTGCATACACATAATTTATGACCCAGATGGAACCGCTGGCTACATGAATTTTCGATAGTCTTTCACATTCTTCTGATTTCGGCCCTTTTGCACTCAAGCACAGGCTAATCAAATCATAAAATATATACATGAAGGAATGGCAAGGCAGATCATTTCCATGGCAACATAGCTCAAGTCGAGACACGGCCGACTGGATTCGAGTTGCGCTCTGCACTACCGGTATAGAAAATGAGGATCTTTACTTGAAATCCCGTTAGTTACTCAACTGCTCACACAGCACTGTCAACCGAGTTTAGCATAACAAAGATTTGACACTATCTACTACATATTTGTCAAATACCACTCACTCACTCATTCATTCATCACGAAATCTCAGAAACCTCCGAACAGATTGGAATGAAATTTGGTATGCAGCTTCCTCAAGGGCCGCAAATGCCCAATAAGAGAGGATTTTTGGATATTCAGGTTCTAAAGGGGTGTTAAGGGGGTAGACCTGAATTTCATTGAATAGCAATATCTCCCGATTGGTTTCATTGGGGATTGTGATACTCGGCATGTAAACTCATCATTAAAAATAAGAAGACATGTGTCTGAGGGTTTTACGATGTGGTGTATATTATGAGGTGAAAGGGGTGAAAAGTGGGGGTTGAAAGATTCCTAACGGAGCGTGTATCTCCGTGGAGATAGGCGAGGAGTTTTAAACTCAGCGAAAAAAAAATCAACATAAAAAAGAAGTAAATATGTGTATGACCGTTTTTTCATAAATCCAATTTAAGGGGCCCATGGGGAGGGGTGAAATTCTGGGGGGGGGGGACAGGAAAGAAAGTGTCCTAACTGATTGACTGACTCACTCACTCATCAAACTCAGGGGAAAAAGACTGTTTTAAAGTAAGTAAATAGCTGTTCGACATTTTTTTTTCATAAATCAAATTTAAGGGGTTCATGGGGAGGGGTGAAATTCTGAAAAAAGAAATTTGAAAGAAAATGTCCTGACTCACTTACTCACTCACCATCGCCCAGCCAAAATTATTGAAGTTAGAAACATGACAGTTTGGGGATATGTTCATTGTATGTCAAAACCGTCTACTAAGGAAGGATTTTTGGATATTCAGGTTCTAAAGGGGTCTTAAGGGGGTTAAACCTGCATTTCATTGAATAACAATATCTCCCAATTGGTTTCATTGGGAGATGTGATACACGGCATATAAACTTCTCATTAAAAGGTATGAAGACACGTGTCTGAGGGTTTTTTGATGTGGTGTATATTATGAGGCGAAAGGGGTGAAAAGTGGGGATTGAAAGATTCCTAACGGAGCGTGTATCTCTTAAATGGCATAGGCGAGGAGTTTGAAACTCAGCGAAAATAAATCAACATAAAAAATAAATAAACATGTGTTTGACCGTTTTTTTTCATAAATCCAATTTTAGGGACCCATGGGGAGGGGTGAAATTCTGGGAGGGGGGGGGGGGAACAAACAGGAAAGAAAGTGTCCTAACTGATTGACTGACTCACTCACTCATCAAACTCAGGGGGAAAAACTGCTTTAAAGTATGTAAATAGCTTTCCGACAGTTTTTTTGATCAATCAAATTGAAGGGGTTCATCGGGAGGGGTGAAATTCGGAAGAAAAGGAAATTGAAAGAAAATGTCCTGACTCATTCACTCACTCATCATCGCCCAGCCAAAAATATTGCAGTTGGAAACATGGCATTTCGGGGATATGTTCGTTGTATGTTAAAACCGTACACTAAGGGAGGATTTTTTGATATTCAGGTTCTAAAGGGGTCTTAATGGGGTTAAACCTGCATTTCATTGAATAACAATATCTCACGAGTGGTTTCATTTGTTGATGTGATACTCGGCACATAAATTCATCATTAAAAATAAGCACATATGTGTCTAAGGGTTTTTCGATGTGGTGTATTATAATGAGGTGAAAGGGGTGAAAAGTGGGGGGTTGAAGGATTCCTAACGGAGCGTGTAGGCCTATCTCTTAAGCGACATAGGCGAGAAATTGGAATCTCAGCGAAAAAAAATCTGCTTAAAAAGGAAGTAAATGGGTGTTCGACCGTTTTTTCATTAATTAATTTAAGGGGCCAATGGGGTGGGGTGAAATTCAGGGGGGAAAAAGGAGTGAAAGTGCCCTAACTGACTGACTAACTCACTCACTCAGGGGAAAAAGACAGCTTAAAAATAAGTTAATAGGTGTTCATGCGTTTTTTCATCAATCAAATTTAAGGGGCGCATGGGGAGGGGTGAAGTTCTGGTAAAAATAATTGAAAGAAAATGTCCTGTCTGACTCACCCACTAATCACGCCCAGCGAAAACTATTAAAGTTGGAAACATGAAATTTTGGTAATATGTTCGCTGTATGTCGAAAACGTCAACTAAGGAATGATTTTTGTTTATTCGGGTTTTAAAGTGGTGTTAAGGGGGTAAACGTGCATTTCATAGAATAACGATGTCTCATGAGTTGTTTCTTTGGGGATGTGATATTCGGTATATAATCTAATCATTAAAAATAATCAGACATGTGTCTAAGGGTTTATCGATGAGGTGTATATTATGAGGTGAAAGGGGTGAAAATTGGGGGTTGAGGGATTCTTAACGGAGCGTGAATCTCTGAAATTCATCGGGAAAAACAGCATAAAATACAAGTAGATAGGTGTTCGACCGCTTTTTCATAAATCCAATTTAAGGGGCCCTTGAAGAGGGGTGAAATTCTGAAGAAAAAAAACTGGAAAGAAAGTGTCCTAACTGATTGACTCACTTCCTCATCAAACTCAGGGGGAAGAGAGCTTTAAATAAGTAAATAGGTGTTCGACCCTTTGTTTCATAAATTCAATTTAAGGGGTTCATGGGGAGGGGTGAAATTATCAAAAATAAATGAAAGAAAATGTCCTGACTGACTCACTCACTCATCATCGCCCAGCCAAAATTATTGAAGTTAGAAACATGAAATTTTGGGGATATGTTCGTTGTATGTCGAAAACGTCCACTAAGAAAAGAGTTTTGTATATTCAGGTTCTAAAGAGGTGTTAAGGGGGTAAACGTGCATTTCATTGAATAACAATATCTCACGGGTGGTTTCATTTGGGGATGTGATACTTGGCATATATACTAATAATTAAAAATAAGCTGACACATGTCTAATGTTTTTTCGGTTTATTGTATATTATGAGGTGAAAGGGATGAAAAGTGGGGGTTGAAAGATTCCTAACGGAGCGTGTATCTCTTAAACGACATAGGCGAGGAGTTTGAAACTCGGAGGAAATCAATCAGCTAAAAAATAGATAAATAAATAAAATAAATAGGTGTTCGACCGTTTTTTCATAAATCCAATTTAAGGGGCCTATGGGGAGGGGTGAAATTTGGGAAGAAAAATGTCCACTAAGGAAGGATTTTTGGATGTTCACTCTCATCGACCAACCAAAACTATTAAAGTTAGAAGAATGATATTTTGGGGATATGTTTTTTGTGTGTCGAAAACGTCTACTAAGGAGGGATTTTTGGATATACAGGTTCTAAAGGGGTGTCAACAGGGTTAAACCTGCATTTCATTGAATAACAATATGACACGACTATGACGCGAGCGAAGCGAGGCTAAAAATGAGATTGTGTGTGTCTGTGTATTACTCAATCACGCAAGTACCACTGGTCCGATTTACATGAATTTTACATGGAAGTAGCTGATTTACCTGGTTAACATATAGGTTACTTTTGATTTCAATACTTTGCACTATTTAAAGATGGCGACCATTTTAGTGACGTCACTACACCCTTTGGTTTCGAACTTTCATATTTCCATTTCAAATAAAAAGAGAACACTAAGAAATAGCAAACTTTTGATGGCATATACAAGGTTTAAAATTACATTTTCTATCTGAAAGTTATCTCCAACGGTTAGCGAGTAAAACCTAAATTTGTGCTATAAAACATGGTCAACGCCGAGCGGTGTAGTTGGACAAAATGTTCGATCCTTAATCTCCCTCTGCGCAGCACCTCGCCTATCCCCTGTTTTAACTCTCACCTTCACATTTTAATTTATTTATGACGCGTAGCGAAGCACGGGTATTTCAGCTAGTATATTATAATTGTGAAAGTCTGTCTGTCTGTGTGTGTGTTAGTTTGTTACCTCTTGACACTAAAACGGCTGGACGGATTTGGATGAAATTTGAAATGGAGACAGCTTATACCCTGGGATAACATATAGGCTGCCATTCATCCGGAAATAAATCATTGTTCCCGTGGAACGGACAACATAACTGAAAAGTCACCAAAAATACTCAACCAGGACAAAATATCGTAGTTGTCGCATAAAGACCGGACAAAGCTCATTTTACGCCCCTCGATGCAAGAAACAATACTCAGTATGGGACACCGAAAACCACTTTTTAAGGCCCTAAAACCAACAGTTTCAAAGATATTCCCAGAAAACTATCTTCACTCTAATAAACTGATGAACTAATGGAAAGTCCGTTTCCATGGCAACAGAGCCTCAAGGTATGACATCCGATTTTCTATATATCCCTGTAGGAGGGAATGCCAGTCCATTCATTATCTTTTTCAAGATATATATAAACACAATAAGAACAGTGTAGTGCACCTGCCTCTCATCCGGAGGTCCCGGGTTCGATTCCAGGCTCCGTCAGAGATTTTAGACACTGACGTGAGGGCTGCAACGGGATGCACTCAGCATCGTGAGGACAATTGAGTAGCTGTCTGTTAGTGAGGCAGCGCCCCAGTCACGAAGAATAAGATTAACGACCGAGGGGACACGATGCACTGACCACGGGTCACCACAATATCTGTGGGCCAAATGGCTGGGAAGCGGTCGCATGATAGGCCTAGGCCTAGGGGTAAAAAACTAGGGAAAGCGCCTTCTAATACCAATTTTAATTTTTAAACACTACAGTAGCGGCTACTAAATAAAGGTAGCGATATAGCTACGTTTAATTTCATAAACACTGGGCTCACAAATCCCGTATAGTTAAGTACAAATGTCAGTCTGGTCGTTATTTCAGTAGCAGCGAAGCTCTGTGGCGGCTATTGCGGTTTCCATAACACTTAAGGCATCCCGCCGTCACATACCTCAATGTGCACTTACAAAATTGTGAACCAGTCTATTTTACTGAAAGGAATTTCTACGAGAGAGTATCCACTTGGGAAAAAACCACACTCACTACCTTTTCCACAATTTACACAAGACATGATTTTTGAAGCACTCTTCTGTATGTTGAGGTACAGAAATATACCACATGGAAAGGTACAATAAAATATTGGCAAATCTGAGTTCAAGGAACTACGGTACTGTTCAGAATAGGCTTTCGGTACAGGTTATGCGGCCCATGTTGGTAACATGGAATGTTTTCGTTTGATAATGCATCTACACCATGTTCGAGGGCAACGCATTTCAAAGATCTCTAAAAACATAATAATCAGGAAATTGGAGAAAACCTTAACGTGGGAGCGAAGATTCAAGGAGAAATAATTTCATCTCTGAGATTTGCTGATGGCATCGTTATCGTGGCGATACGCCAGAGGATTTGAATGAGTTTTTGAATGGTATGGGCTCCGCCTTGAACAAAGAATTCATTATAAAAATCAATAAATGTAAAACAAAATTATTGGAATGCAGCCGAAATAAATGAGAAACCTCTATGGACATCAAATTGGCAGGTGAAACGCTACGGGAAGTAGGAGACTTCTGTTACTTAGGAAGCAAAATATCCAGTGATGGACGAAGCAAAGAGGATATAAAACGTAGATTGGCTCAGGAAAGGGAAGCATTTCTACAGAAAAGGAATCTGTTGACATCGAATATATATTTAGGTATTAGGAAGTCATTTTTGAAATCTTTAGTCTGGAGCGTCACACTATAAGGAAGTGAAACTTGGACTAATGGTGCAGCAGAAAAGAGGACAATTGAAGCATTTGAAATGTGGTGTTACAGGAGAATTATGATCAGATGAATAGATAGGGTAACAAATGAAGGTGTATTAAGACGAGTGGGAGAGGAGTGATGTTTCTGGCGACTGCTAATAAAGAGAAGAGATAGGTTGATAGGACTCATATGAAGCTAATCAGGAATAGCAAGCTTAGTTATGGATGGGAGGATCGAGGACAAGAACTGTAGGGGTAGACCAGGATTAAACAGATTGCCTTGGATGTAGGGTGTGGTAGCTACTGTATGTAGAGATGAAACGATTATCTCAGGAGAGGGAGGCATGGAGGGCTGCATCAAACCAGTCAAAAAACTAAAGACTCAAACAAAATCAATCAGGAATTTTAATTACTTAGAGAGGCATGTGAGTCAAAAGGGTTGTTGGAAAATTTCAATCCCTGGGATGTAACACTGGAAGAGACTGCATAATGTACATCAGTGGCCAAGGTGAGAGATATTTTACTATAGGTCTATTAATAGCGACATGTTGACGTTCAAATCATCAATAAGTGTGGCAAAATTACACCTAGAATAGCTTAAGGAAAAATACTTTTAATTCCCCATATTCCGATAGATTTGCCATTCCAGTGTGCAAGAGTGCAGTTCTCTCTTCAAACAATATTCGCTATTTCTATTAACAAAGCGCAGTGACACACACTTAACATCAGCAGGTGTACATTTAGACAAAACAATTTTTTCCCATGGGGCAACTGTATGTGGCGTGCTCACGAGTATCTGGACAACAAAATCGTTATGTCTCAGCAGATGATGGCAAAACCAAAAACGTAATTCTCAAATGTGTTCACTTAATGTAACATCGTACCCTGCAGACTTTCACAACTCTATAAAATTCCCACTTTGCTGCTCATATCATTATACTGTCTGTATTAGAATTAGAATGGACCCACCTGTAGCCGCGATTGCTGTAATAGAATAGACCAATTATCATCCCCATTGTCTTGATCGCGAGTGAAGCCGCGGGTACCTGCTAGTATATTATAATTGTGAAAATCTGTCTGTGTGTCTGTGTGTCTATGTGTTAGTTTGTTACCTCTTGACACTAAAACGGCTGGACGTATTTGGATGAAATTTGAAACGGAGATTGCTTATAAACTGGGTTAACATATTAGCTGCCTTTCATCCAGAAATAAATCATTGTTCCCGTGGAACGGGCAACATAACTGAAAAGTCACCACAAATACTCAACTGGGACAAAATATCGAAGTTGTCGCATAAAGACCAGACACAGCTCATTTTAATCTCCTCGATGCGAGAAACAATACTCGGTGTGTCCCTACGGGACACTGAAAACCACATTTTAAGGCCCTAAAACCAACAGTTTCAAATATATACGCAGAAAACTATATTCGCACTGATAAGCTGATGCACTAATGGCAAGTCCGTTTCCATGGCAACAGTACATCAAGGTGTGACATCCGATTTTCTATATATCGGTAGGAGGCAATGCCAATCCATTTATTATCTTTTTCAAGATATATAAAAACACAATAAGAACAGGCTAGCGCGCCTGCCTCTCATCCGGAGGCCGCGGGTTTGATTCTTGGCTCCGTCAGAGATTTTAGACACTGACGTGAGGGCTGCGACGGCGTGCACTCAGATTCGAGAGGACAATTGAGTAGCTGTCTGATAGTGAGGCAGCGCCCCGGTCATGAAGAACAAGATTAACAGCCGAGGGGCAAGATGCACTGACCACGCCTGACCACAATATATGCAGGCCAAATGGCTGGGAAGCGGTCGCATGATAGGCCTACGCCCTTCATGGGCTGTAGTGCCAGGGGTAAAAAAAATAGGGAAAGCGCCTTCTAATACCACCTTCAATTCTTAAACACTACAGTAGCGGCTATTAAATAAAGGTAGCGATATAGCTTCGTTCAATTTCATAAACACTGGGCTCATAAATCCCATGTAGTTAATTACAAATATCAGTCTGGTCGTTATTTCAGTAGCAACGAAGCTCTGTGGCGGCTATTGCCGTTTCCGTAACACTTAAGGCATCCCGCCGTCACAAACCTCAATGTGCACTTACAAAATTGTGAACCAGTCTATTTTACTGAAAAGAATTTCTACGAGCGAGTATCCATTTCGGTAAAAAAACACACTACCTTTTCGAAAATTTATACAAGACATGATTTTTAAGGCACTCTTCTGTATGTTTAGTTACAGAGATATACCACATGGAAAGATACAATAAAATGTTGGCCAATCTGAGTACAAGGAACCGCTGTTCAGAATAGGCCTTGTGTTAATTCGGCAGAAGCTTTCGGTGCAGGTTATGCGGCCCATGTTCGTAACATGGAATGTTTTCCTTTGACAATGCATCTACACCATGTGCGAGGGCAACGCATTTCAAAGATCTCTAAAAACACAATAATCAGGAAATTGGAGAAAAATTTAAAGTGGGAGCGAAGTTTCAAGGAGAAATAATTTCATCTCTGAGATTTGCTAATGATATCGTCATATTGGCCGACACGCCTGATGATTTGAACGAGCTTTTGAAGGGTATGGACTCCGCCTTGAGGAAATAATTAATGATGAAAATCAATAAATGTAAACAAATAAATAAATATTGGAATGCAGTCGAAATAAATCAGAAACCTCTATGGACATCAAATTGGCAAGTGAAACGCTACGGCAAGTAGGAGACTTCTGTTACTTCGGAAGCAAAATATCCAGTGATGGACGAAGCAAAGAGGATATAAAAAGTAGGTTGGCTCAGGCAAGGAAAGCATTTCTACAGAAAAGGAATCTGTTGACATCGAATATACATTTATGTATTAGGAAGTCATTTTTGAAAGCTTTTGTCTGGAGCGTGACACTACAAGTAAGTGAAACGTGGACTAATGGTGCAGCAGAAAAGAGGAGAATTGAAGCGTTTGGCATGTGGTGTTACAGGAGAATGATGAAGATCAGATGGGTAGATAGGGTAACAAATGAAGAGGTATTAAGACGAGTGGGAGAGGAGAGATGTTTCTGGCGACTGCTAATGAAGAGAAGAGATAGGTTGGTAGGACACAAATTAAGGCACCCAGGAATAGCAAGCTTAGTTATGGATGGGAGGGTCGAGGACAAGAACTGTAGGGGTAGACTAGGGTTAAACATATTTCCTCGGATGTAGGGTGTGGTAGCTATGTAGAGATGACACGATTAGCTCAGTAGAGAGAGGCATGGAGCGCTGCATCAAACCAGTAACACTGGAAGAGACTGCATAATGTAAATCGGCGGCCAAGGTGAGAGATTTTTTTTACTATAGGTCTGTTAATAGCGACATGTTGACGTTCAAATCATCAATAAGTGTGGCAAAATTACACCCAGAATAGCTAAAGGAAAAATACTTTTAATTCCCCATATTCCGATAGATTTGCCATTCCAGTGTGCAAGAGTGCAGTTCTCTCTTCAAACAATATTCGCTATTTCTATTAACAAAGCTCAGTGACACACACTTAACATCAGCAGGTGTACATTTAGACAAAACAATTTTTTCCCATGGGGCAACTGTATGTGGCGTGGTCGCGAGTATCCGGACAACAAAATCGTTATGTCTCAGAAGAAGATGGCAAAACCAAAAACGTAATTTTCAAATGTGTTCACATAATGTAACATCGTACCCTGCAGACTTTCACAACTCTATAAAATTCCCACTTTGCTGCTCATATCAATATACTGTATGAAACAGAATATTCAGAATTAGAATGGACCCACCTGTAGCCGCGATTGCTGTAATAGAATAGACCAATTATCAGCAATAATGCATCGTCCCCATTGTCTTGATTGCGAGCGAAGCTGCGGGTACCTGCTAGTCTTGTTTATATGTTTATATGTTTGTACTATGGTCAGATCTGTTTAACAGATGCTTAGCAACAGGGGAAAAACCTGACGAATGGAGAAAATCCATAATTAATGTTCTACACAAAGGCAAAGGAGAAGACAACGACCCAAACTCATACCGAGCAATCGCTCTAGAGAACAATATATTCAAAGTATTTTCAAATATTCTGCTCAAAAGGCTCACCCCGACAGTCGATCAACTGATTCCCGATCAACAATTCGGGTTCAGGAAAGGAAAGTCCACCCTTCAAGCTATCAACAATCTACTGAATGACATAGAACAAGCGCTTAGACACCCTAAAGGAATTTTCCATGCAATATTTGTCGACTTCTCGAAGGCCTTCGACCTACTAAACAGTTCGAAGCTCATTATGAAACTGGAGCAAATGATGGATGAAAAATCCGAAATCATGTATATGATAAAAAACATCCTGGCTTTCAACAAAGTAGAGATAAATGATGGGATATCAACCTCAAGAGAGGTCACCCAAACCAACGGAGTACTCCAAGGCGACCCACTGAGTCCCACTCTGTTCAACGTCGCGACAGCGGATGTTATACGGACTATTGAAAACACAAAATCAGTATCCCTTTACCTGTACGCAGATGACATGGTTCTGGGGTCTACAAGCAGACAGGAGCTACAGGAAGTGCTCAACAACTTGCAAGACTGGGCGGAGGAAAATGAGATCAGTATAAATGAAAAGAAGACAGTGCATATGGCCTTCCGAAAAGGAGGAAAACTAGCCGCCAAAAACAAAATGATCCTGGGAGAGACTGAACTTGAGACAGTCAATTCCTACAAATACCTCGGCCTCACCCTACAGACAACGTGCCAATCCTTTAGACTACATATAAAGGAACGAGCAGCAGCAGCCATTAGAAGAATGTACGATTTGAACAATATTACCAAACTATCTCTACAAACAGCAATGATTCTCTTCCACGCGAAAGTAACCCCCGTCATTACATATGGTCTAGAACTGATATGGGAAAGGCTATCCATGACAGACCTAATCACAATTGAAAAAGTAAAGGCTTTTTCCTGAAAAGGGTGCTAGGAATTGCAAGAACGTCCCAGTCTAGGCTGGCATATGTCCTAACAAAAGAAACATACTACATTGAAGATCTCAGATTAAGACTACAACTGCCATCTACTAAGCATATGAAGAAACTCCTCGTGATAAGACATCAGAAGCAGAACGAAATCCCGCTTGAATTCTACGCAACAGAAGCAATGGTGGACAGAAGATGGACAAACGAGAACCAGGAGATGAGACATGTGGTAACAAGACTCGCCATCCACGGTTTCCACCACAAGATCTGTAAAAATGTTAAATACCATGAAGCGAATGAGGAATGCATATGTTCTCTGTGCAATAACCCCTGCGACAAATACCACATCACATCATGCAGCAAACGGACAAAGAGCATAATTGAATACAGTAAAGATTAATCTACCTGTAATAATTATTTGTAAGCACACCTTATAACTGTCCATTATGGCCACTTGGCTGCAATAAATATTTATTATTTATATGTTTAAACGCACTTTATCACGGTGTGTGTCTGTCTGTCTGTCTGTCTGTGTGTTGCTCAATAACGCAAGAACCACTGGTCCGATTTAAATGAAATGTTGCATGGATGTAGCTGATTTACCAGGTTTACATATAGGATACTTTTGATTTCGATATTTTGAACTATAAAAAATGGCGACCATTTTAGTGACGTCACTACACCCTTTGGTTTCATAATTTCACATTCCTATTTCAAATAAAAAGAGAACGCTAAGAAATAACAAACTTTTGATGGCATACATGAGCTTTAACATTTAATTTTCTATCCAAAAGGTCCTGATCACTTTTCGTGTATCTCCTACACTGTCAACACCGAGCGGTGCAGTCTATCCCTATATATATAAAATGAAAGTTTGCCTTTTCTTTTTTTCTGAATTTCTAAGGAAATTTGAGTTATTTACGCGTTTCAGACTGTTTTATGATGGATGCGCGCGAAAATATTTTTTGTCTGTCTGTTTGTTCCTTTGTCTGTGGACAACTTTGTTCCCTTATAACTCGAGAACGGCTGGATGTATCAACGTAAAATTTGGTACAGATGTCCATCAGAGGCACGACACTAATCATTGATGTAACTCTTCTCCGTACCTCTCATAAAAGGGGGCCTAGCCCCTTAAAATACATGCTGAAATAGGCGTAGAAGGACGAGACAAATCCCCTCAATGTGAGAGACAAAACTCGGGGGCCCTAAAGGGTCCCCGAAAACCACATTTAAGGCCCTAAAACCAACCGTTTTTGAGATATTCTCAGTAAACTAATTTCATTTAATAAACTCATGAACGAATGCAAGCCGGTAACCATGGCAACAGATTCTCAGAGGTCCATCTATTGCTGTCGCAACGCAATTCCATTAATTACATTAGTGTGAAAGTTTGCAAACGGCTAGAAAGTTATCACGGAACCAAATTAAGCTGTAAAATTCATCAATACGTATAATGCGCTTAATGGGGTCAAGGCGTACTCAAGATTTTTTTCACGCGATTTACACCTGCGGGTGTGGTACGGCAGGTCTATTATATTCCTATCCCTATATTATATTATTATTAGTAGTATTATATTATGGCGTACAAGGACGAGACAAAGCCCCTCGGTGCCAGAAACAAAACTCGGGGGCCCTAAAGGGACCCCGAAAACTACATTATAAGGCTCTAAAACCGACAGTTTCTGAAATATTCCCAGAAAAATAATTTAATTTAACAAACTAATGAAGGAATGCAAATCGGTAACCATGACAACATTATCTCGAGGGGTGGCATCCAACTTTCCACCTATTTCTGTAAGAAGCAATGTCACTCCATTTATTACATTTCTGTGAAAGTTTGCAAATGGCTATAAGGTTACCACGGAACTAACGTAGACTGTATAATTCATCAATGCAATTAAGGGAGTCAAGGGGTAACCTAGAATTTTTTCATGCAATTTTCACGTGCGATATATAGTACAGAAGGTCTATTATATCTCCAACCAGCAACATTATTTTCAAAAATTCCTGAATTGAATCAGCATTTTTTGCGGCTTTTAGGAATTTGGGCCATTTGAGGCTAAGGAACCTGAATTTTCATGCACCACAAGCCTTTATAATTTATGAAAGAGGTCTTCCTGTGTATGGGGACCTAACACAATGTAGAGGGTCAGTTTTTATGTGATGTGTATTGCGTTTCGTCTTCAAGGCTTTCAATTCTATTTCACGTCAGGAAGTACACGTTAGGTGAATTTAGTTTGAGAGCCTATTTTAACTACCGTAATCGTTTTTTTTTAGACATACGGGTTCATCGTAAGGATGATTTTGTTTGATACTGTGCGGTAGATATACCCATATTTGGATATCTGGGTGATATGTTGTAGACAACAGAATTGTCTGTCTGTCTATCTTTCTGCGTATTTTTATGTACGCCTATAACTCGTGTTCGGATGCTTGGTGCATCGTAAAATTAGGTATGGTAACCATGAGAGTCAGTACACCAATCATTTGTAAAACTCTTCACCGTACTTTTCATACAGTAGAAGGGTGGATATAGGGAAAAACTTCTCAAAATACATGCTAAAATAGGCGAAATATAAAAATTATCCTAGAAGGACGACCTGAGCATATGTTGCGCTTCTCAATGTGAGACACTAAATTCGGGAGTCTATGAAGGGTCTCCGAAAACCACATTTTAAGGCCCTTAAATTAACAGTGTGTGTGATATTCCCAGAAAACTAACTTCGTTCTGATAAACTTATGAAGGAATGACAAACCGCTAACCATTGCAATAGTAGCTCAATTGATAATGTCTGGTATTAACACCGTACACCGTTCGATGAACGGGTACCTGCTAGTAAACAAATAAATATATTGCCGTTAGATTTTCACGAAATAGAAGATTTTTCTTGTACTATTGAGACGATTTGGAGGATTTGGTGCAAACTGCACCTTTTAACTTCCTTTGGTTAAAGATCTTGAGTTTTGTGCTACATACACCTTAGTGTTTTTTGCTCTGCCGGCTTCGAATGCATGGGTCAGTTCAGGACAGGTCACAGAAAGAGTCAAGTATAATATTAAATGTGGCAATGGATGCAACCAGCATAACGAGGAAGTTATGCTGCCAGTGTTAATGCTAGGCGCCATGCCTACAGCTGTAATGTGAAACAAGAAAGTTAAACGATAGGATGTGCACACAATGAATGTTACACTTGGAAGAGTGTGTAAAAATACACTTGATTTAAAATGAAAATGACAATATCTCTGTGATTCTCAATAAATAGCATTCTAAAATTTAGTTGATTATAATTAAAATAGGAATACATCTATGGAATATTTCAATATGGAGAAAGACAGCAGGTGTTTTGGAATCAGTGGACTGACCATTATGCAATAATTGTAGGTTTAGTCTGAACTATAACCTTTGACCTGTTGTTATAAAGTTATTTTCAGATAGCTTCACTTAATACCTCATACAGTTGCCCATGGAAGCCAGTAGTTATTAGGTTTGACTCACACATTAAGAACTCTATTGAAAATCTATTCTGAAGCACAGGAGAAATATGGGAGATTTTCCCTTATAATATCTACCTAGATCCTGGCTGTGATAGGGTATCTCCACTTCCAGACGACCCATGTCTGGCACGACGGATGTGGGGTGATCTAAAACGCGTGTGTACTGCCGGGCTATTTCATAACCAAACTGCTTTTGTCATTGAACGTTTTAGTTCTAGTAGTAACTTGGTTTTATCTCTTATTGTCTCTTGACAAATGCAGTATTTTGGCACAGGAAAAGAAATACACGTTTCTTTGTTCGGTCACATCCAAATCGTCAACACCTCTGCCCTACTGCTAGAAGATCCAAACAACCACCGGCCTGATGAAATGGATGGGCTTCATGGCATATCTGAATTGTATTCACGTGCCTCTAAAAGTGCGCTTTCCGAACAAGTGCTCCATCAGAGTATCGCAACTGTGTTACGAAACATGTCTTGTTTTCAAACTTGAGCCAGCGTTATTTGACTTTCTTTTTAGTCTCTGTTTAACACTCGGGCCGTAATTGACAAGTACTGTATCTCAAGCGGGACGGCTCCACAGGTGCTTCTAGGAATGGAGACAGTGCAGTGGCGGCTCGTCCAAATGCAACTGGCAGCTAGGTTACAGTACAAGGTTAACGTATCGGTCAAGTTTTATTAGCGCTGTGTTTGGGCTCTATACCAGGTGAATCACCTGCCCCTAATAATATTGTTTTATGCAGCCCAACTAGCGTTGGTGTCAGAAAGGTCGGTATTTGTCTGCTTGCATACCGTATGGCAGGCTGTTCCAAATCCACGAGTACACGCGAGTACTCAGCAGTGATGCTCGGAGCACGGTTGAAGAGGGACTGGGGGTGATAGCCAATACGTCACTGGGTGAAGGTCATAGTACAAGTCCATGCGCTTCCTGTCAGTCTTGATGTATCCACCGCTTAGTAACGGCCGCCCCTACAGCAGAGGTGTATTGCATATTGCAGGTTCACTCACACAAGGCGGCGAGTACTCAGCTGCTCAAGGGTGAGCTGCTCGGCTGAAAAAGCCTGCCGTATGGTTTACCAACCCCAAGCTTGCAGGTTCACTCCTGGCCATGGTAAGTGATTTTTGAAAGGCGTCAAAAACTGGCATGTCAAAGAACTCATTTGAATTCAGTAGGCCGTGTTCATAATGGCAAAATTAATCTCGGGATTTTCCGCCAACACAAAGTCCCTCCTTTCTCTACTAGAAAGCGCTATAGTGTCAAGGAGCTTAGATATCTAAGCGTTCCAAGGAACAACAAAATTCGACATGCTTCTGTCCTCTGGGCGTCAAATAACAAAGCTTGCACCCGGTATCCGAGGCCATACGATTACTAATCCAGTTATTCACGGATCTTAAATACATCGATATATCCAGAGAGAGAATAATTTCCCTGTTGTTTTCATTACAACAGTGATAGTAATAATAATAATAATAATGTTATTTGTTTTACGTCCCCTTTAGTTACTGCGGCTTTTAGAGACGCCGGGGGGCTGGAAATTTGCTCCGAAGGGGATCTTCAATGTGCCAGTAAATCTAATGGCACGGCTCCCTCACATTTGCTGCACCAGGATTCGACCCCGCAACCTTGGGAATGGCAGGTGAGAACGTTATCACTGAGCTACGCAGCCAGCCTCACAACAGTAATAGAACTGCGTGGCTGGAAACAATTAAATAGAATAGCTTTTATAAAAATGGGGCCTATATGCCCTTGGCATTTTTTAATAGAAGCCGATATATCGCCCTCTGGAAGAGCCTCCGTGGCTTAGGCGGCAGCACGCCGGCCTCTCACCGCTGGGTCCGTGGTTCAAATCCCGGTCACTCCATGTGTGATCTGTGCTGGACAAAACAGAGGCAGACAGGTTTTTCTCCGGGTACTCCGGTTTTCCCTGTCAAAATTTCATTCCAGCAACACTCTCCACTATCATTTCATTTCATCTGTCATTCATTTAATCATTGCCCCAGAGGAGTGCGTCAGGCCTCGGCAGCCGGCACAGTTCATATCCTCGCCGCTAGATGGGGGCTTTATTCATTCCATTCCTGACCCGGTCGGAGACTGGAAGCAGGCTGTGGATTTTCATTTTCATATCGCCCTCTGGACCTATAAGCGTTGAAGGTCAATGTATTAGGTTTGATTCTTGGCTTGGCGAAGAATGTAAGTATAATTATATTAAACTAGCAACCCGCCCGGCTTCGCCCGGGAACAGTTATGAATGCAAGGTGATAGGCTACTTTTAACCGAGGTCTTATAAGATTTCCTTGTATACGGCATTAGTCGTTTTCCCTCCAGCAGTGAACACGAAAAGATTTCTGTTTGATGTAACACGCTATAGAGCCACGTAAAGCTGTCCATGAGTAAAACATTCTCCACTGAGATCAACTTCAGACACGCTAAGTGTCTGACCCTGTGCTTTGTCTGTAGTCATGCCAAAGCAGACACTTACTGGGATTTTTTTTTGAATTTGAAATGATAAGGCAAATCTGAAGGAATCATAGGGATTCTGGGTACTAATACCGTTCCTCCTGTACCACAGCTAGTTCAGATAATTGCTTCAATGAAACAGTTTTTCAAAGTTTTCACTACCAATCGCGTCCCATTGCATAACTTTGGTGGGTGTAAATTACGTAGCAATATAATAATCACTCCCACTTTTAAAATAAGCTTGAGTGGTGGCAATCCTGAAGAAAGTAAAGAATTTAGGAATTCTGTAGGGTGATGAACAGCTTCTTCACTATCGACTACTGCGTCTACTGAATAATACACTTGAGCCTGGGCAGTGAATTTGGAGAACACCAAGTCATTCATTTTCACAACTTGTTCGTTTGTCTGCGATAATATTGCTCTTTCTTTATATCATGAATGAGACTTGTTAGATAGGTCATGGATTTGAGGATAAACGCTATCAATCAATTCTTGAATGCTGCGTGCAAAAACACAGAATTCGTGACTGAGGGTAATTGTCCCGTCAATGACCGGTAAATCTCTATTTCCGACTCTAAGTAACAAATTAGCAAACAAGAAGAGAAGAGTACTCTCATGCTAGTTTTGAGTGCAATTTTTGTTATATTCGGCCAGATGTAAGATCTTTTTCATGAAGTGTTCACTTCGCCGGCTCTCGTTCTTCTGCTAACAACTGGAAAGATTTGACGAAAATCTCCGGCGAACAAAACTGTGCAGCCACCCATACGTGTGTTCCGATTCCTTAGATCATGCAAGTTCCTGTCTACAGCTTCAACGGAAGTTTTGTGCGACATTGTAGCCTCATCCCATACAACTAAAGAACAATTTTGGATTAAATTGGCAGTGTTACTTTGTTTTGAAATATTACATACGCTTCCATAATTACTGCTGACTTTCGAAGGAAGTTTAATTGTTGCATGTGCTGTTCTTTCCCCTTCCAAAAGAGTGGCTGCAATTCCAGATGAAGTGACGGCAAGAGCAATATTACTACCAGGCGTCAATTTGGCGAGCAACAAATTAATCAAGAACGATTTGCCTGTACCTCCAGGGGCAACGAGAAAAATATCTTACCTTCATTTCTGATCGTGGTCCAGACGGTGTTCTTCTTGAGCAACGGTTTGAAGGAGCCGAGGACGAAGTCTTTCTTTCTCTTGCGACAATCGATAAATTATTTATTGCTCTGTTTCATTGTTACCTGTTCGAGGTCAATGAACTATGACTAGAGCCCTGCGCGGATAGACAAAACGTTATCCGCATCCGCCCCGCATCCGCACGGCCGTTATCCGCATCCGCCCCGCATCCGCACGACTGTTATCCGCATCCGCCCCGCATTCACGCGACTTCTACACACACGTTTGTTATCCGAATCTACTGGCATTACAATATTTTCAATGTGTTTCTTTGTACTTTATCTTTTAGACATTTGAGCAGCAAGTCGAACCCTTAGGCTATGTATGTCATGTGATATGCCTAAAATGAATGTTACACAGCCAGAATCGCAACCCTTTTCAGTTCGGAGTGTTGATTGTGCTTCATGACATAATTTGAGTGGGATTAGCGTAAATCATCATCTTACATTTGTCATGAAAAAACATAACGGAAAGATATGATATGTGATAAACATCCGGGTCCTAGTAAGGGAGAGTGGGGGAATTGTGCGCACCTAAGCAAGAATCGGTCTTGTGATGATGAAATAATAGATAACACAACTGCAGTTATGAATAAGGGATCCTCAGTAACTCTATATTCGATGTGCAGAAACAAATTTAATTCAAAAATAAATTTGGTGGACTATAATTCGAAATCTCGCAAATATGCATTTGTGCACGATTACCCACCCTGCAGGGTAATCATGCGCATGGGTTGGGAAATTGTGCGCATGGGATGAATGTTGGAAAGCCATAATAATACAATGTGAATTGGCAGAAACTTGCACTGTGCATTAACATTAGAATATTCCAATGCTTTTTACAAAAGCATAACAATGCAATGAACTAAAATTCTGCAGTTTTGGATATTAGAATAAAATATGATGATGATAATTGTTGTTTTAAGGGGCCTAACATCGAGGTTATCGGCCCCTGATGATCTGGGTGATAGCGAAAATGATAATGAAATGGAAACCAGAACAAACTTATCTGAGACGGAAAATACGTACAAAAGGGAACTCACAATATGGTCTTACAAAAGGGAATTTAGAACGAAAAGAGTCACAAAAAGAATACATGGAAAAATACCCACAAAACGTAGGCTAGATTCAAAATACGTACAAAATGCAATGTAGCGTCGAAATACTTACAAAATGCAACTGAAATTCAAAATACTTACAAAATGCAAATGAGATCGAAAACACGTACAAAATGCAATTGAGGTTCAAAATACTTACAAAATGCAATTCAAATTGAAAATACACAATGCAATTCAGATTGAAATAGGCCCTATCCCAGTTCCAATCCAAATTATTCACAAAGTGCAATCGAAATTCAAAATACTTACAAAATGCAATTGAAATTGAAAATGCTTACAAAATGTACGGTGATTCTAACGACTCATATGGATTGACAATACTTACAAAATGCAATTTAGATTGAAAATACTTGACAAAATGTAATTTAGATTCAAAATACCTACAAAATGCAATTGAGAATCAAAATATGTGCAAAATGCCCACCAAACAAAATGCAATTTAGATTCAAAATTCGTGCGAAATGCGGCGTTGGTTGAAAATTCTTACAAAACGCAATTGAAATTCAAAATACTCACTAAAAGGCCCGGGCACATGCATTGAAAGACTTACTAAAAAGCAATTTAGATTGTCAATCTTTACAAAATGCAATTGAGGTTGAAAACAATCGCGAGATGTAATTTAGATCGAAAAAACATACAAAAAGCAACGTAGATTAAAATGCCTTAAAAATCGCTAGAAGGGAATTTAGACACAAGTAACAAAAACAGTGCGGGAATCTTAAAGAGAAAAGTAAATTTAAGGAAAAGAGGAGTGGAGAGGAGAGGAGAGGAGAGGGGAAAGAGGAGAAGGTCTGCCCCAAAGTGAAGGGACAAAAGGGGAAAACGGACCCAGCTCAGGAATCCCTCGGGGTCGCCAACTCCCGAACTCACCAGCCGTGAGCCCCTGAGGGTGTAGCATTATCGACGGTGCACCAGAAGTGGTGGGGCTACATACACCCTGCCTCCTTAAGGGCCTGGAGCACAAGGCAGGAGGTAAAAGGAAAAGAAAAAGAAGGCTGACCCCTCACAGAAGGAGAGTATCAGGAAAGATGAGACAAGGGCCAATTAAGGCGGGAAAGTGAAAGACTCCCTAGGCCTCGGATAACCTAATACCTTCGGGGTCGGAAGAGAACAAGAGTTGACCAACGGAGGTCGACAGGAAAGAAGAAAGAGAGGAGCCCGGTACAAGTAAGTGGAAGCAATGCCGGACTCAACTGGGGCCCCGTAGTCGCCAACCCACAACCCACTAGATGTGAGCCCCTGGGGGGTAGAATAAAATATCTTCGTTTCGTCAGCATTAAAGGAGGCAATCCAATTTAGGCTTGTTCTTTCAGGTTGTCTCAACGCTAATGCAGGATATCTCTTCAAGAACTCATACAACCAATATTTGCCTGCTAGACTTTTAACTTTATGGAAATTATGGGGAATCTTATTCTCCTCTGCAAACTTGAACTCGAACCGTCTGACGAGCTTTGTGGGAGTTAAGCCATAAAATAATTTTGCCAATGTCAAAAGGTATTTGGTTAATTATGACTCCATTTCGTTGGTAAAACAGCTTTACGGACTAGACGAGGTGGAGCAAGACAATTTTGCAGCACCTGCTTTGGTAGGATTGACTGGGGAATGTTGAAATTTCTCCCCCCTTTCTCTATTTTCCTCCCATCATCCCTAAATGCACGTCGAGATTTCTGCACATTTTCTGCTGGGTAGGAGGTTTTTCTCCATTTTCCGCGTATAAGTTCTTGGCATCTGGAGAACAAACACGAAATATTTTGCCATTAATGTCGCGTTGTATTTGTATTTGTAGTACTTGTATCATATATGATCTGCGCACCATACCCCACTCGGTTTTTAAAGGTAACTCACTGAATCCCGGTAAACTAATCTATTATATTGAAAAATAAATACATGCAAAACCACTGTACACACTGGCATTTAAAACTACATTTAATTTTAAATAATTGAATCACAACTGTAGGCTTACCTTCTTATTTGCTGGCTAAAGACAATAACATGCAACGTGTTAAGTTTCTTCATCCAAGCCTCCAGTTATATCACATAGCGACTGGCATCATGCTGACTGTCCCTATCTGATAGGTACGATGACAGCTTTAGGGTAGCAGTGAACGGAGTTGCTAGTTGTACTACCAACTCGAAAAACATCGGTGCGCACGATTTCCCGCTGCGCACAGTTACCCAACTTTCCCCATGATATTCAACAAGTTCGGATTGTATTCTAAAAACTATCCGCAAATTTACTCCAAACATTATCCGCAGCTTATCCGCTATCCGCAAAGACATGCAAAGTATATCCGCACGGCGAAAAAATGTTGCGGATATCCGCGGGTTCATCCGCGGATATCCGCATCCGCGCAGGGCTTTAACTATGACCTATATCCGTTTTACATCTCGGCATGACGGGTTAAAATCACTGACTCGACTATTAATTATAACGAATTCTTTTCAGACGTAATTAAAGAATGGCGAGGTGCATGAAACACGAATGCCCCTTCCGTCCAATCTTAAATTAACTGTGTACTTTGCGGAACGAAAAGTTCACAGGCGAAATGAAGAAAAGCCGAGTTGCACTTCCAGGGGAATGGCGAGGTGTATGAAACACAAATCTCCCTTCCGTCCAATCTTAACTTAACTGTATATTTTGCGGAACGGAAAGTTCACAGGCGAAATGAAGAGTTGCACTTCCTGGAAATGGCGAGGCGCATGAAACACAATTTCTCCCTTCAGTCCAATCTTAACTTGACTGTGTATTTTGCGGAACGAAAAGTTCACAGGCGAAATGAAGAAAGACCGAGTTGCACTTCCAAGGAAACTCCAAACACAACCACCCGTCTCTGAAGTTTTAACTCAACACGACTCGACGGTTTGCTGCTGGCTGTATCTGGGGTAATAGGTTCGCCCGCTAGCTAGGCTGTAACAGGGGTGATAGACTCACCCTTAGCTAGCTCGTAACTGTCGCCTCAGTATTTGAATGGACGTAAAACGTAAAAACACTTATAGTGGGCGATGCATTGAAGATAGAGATATGCTCTCCGGGACTTTTTTGTAGAACTTTTCGTGCTGAACAATTCTTACACTTATAATATTTAGATATTTTCAACGGTTTGACCAGCGTAAGCTTACAAATAGCTCGGACAACAGGTGTTTATTTCGACTTTCCACTGAAATCGTTACTGCTCTGTTTCCTTTGATCAAAAAGAAATTATTTTCTACAGAAATCACCCTCGAGATATCCTTTACATAATGGTGAAAACCGCATCATAATCCATCCAGAGGTTCTCGAGATTACCCGTGACATCCAAGAATCAGGGACTTGTTTTATACTAAGTAGAGATATGGTTGGCAACGCTCATAGTGCAAATGGTTAAGTGTAAGAATAGGCAATGTCACTCCATCACATTAAAACGTTATCTTTGTGATGTAACGTACTTGGTCCGTGTAACCAAACACAACAGCTCAATTTCACAGTGATTTAAGTACTTGGGGGTAGCCAATTAGACGTCTAATACCTGGCTCAATGCTTAGCACTGCTTCATTCAGTGTCGAAGAATGGATTGTAAGTCATAAACATCTGTGAAGTGCACAAGATAACTGGAGATTGGTGTGTCGAGGTAGCTGGAGGCCACTCTACCAATGTCGGACGAAGACATGTCAATAGGCGAAGGCAGTGAAGTAATGTCATAAAGTAAAAGAGTAAATGAGGGTACAATTTCAGGGATAACAAATGAATTCTGGAAAGTATTGGGCAGAAATAACTTTGTGACGGAATGTTTTGTGAAACATTGTGATGGTAGTTAATTAATTATCGGTTTATATAACTTAAAATTTTAAATCTATGTTGAATTTGTTATTATTATTATTATTATTATTATTTTAGTAGAAGTACTAATATATTTATTATTACTACTGATGTGGTCATATCAAAGAATAATATGCTTTGATAATTTGCTTCAATGTATGTAGCAGTCTGGTAACCACTCATCTTCATGACTGTGTTGACTATCTTAAATTAATGGATTCTTTGATTCCTTAATATTAATATTTGAAGTACGTTAAAACCACGATTTTTGGAAAGAAATCAAAACAATTAAATTAGGAAGTCTTGCTACATAATCGGTCACAACTATTGATGACATTTGATTATGAGTGATTTGCATATAATTGCTTGGTTAATGAAATATTTTATACATTTATTCTTTCTGGAAAGAGACGTGTGCGTGGTTTTTGAATTACAATATTTTTACATTGTGTAGGAAGGAGTGTGATTATTTATAACAATTTAATGGCGTAGAATGGCTTAAAATAATTCCATAGAATATTAAATAACTCAACCCTGATGGTGACTAAAATCAACTTTATGGGGAAAAAGCTTATATTCTTAACCTTGCACCAAGCGGTACTATGACGTCACACACCTCAGTGCATTCTCGGTACATTTCGTGACGTTGCAGTAACGTAATGATGAAGTCGACTAGATCATTTAAAATGATAAAATATATAATCTAAGCTAGTAGAAGTTTCCGTGCTCGGTTATTCTGCCCTTGCCTCTGGACGAATCCACTTTCAAACTTTTAAGTCTGTAGTGAACGCATTCTTGGCGCTAGAACCTTTACTACAGGCGTTCTCAACTGTTTTGAGACTTTTAGCACCACCTTCTTGTCATACCAAGTACCCCAGCACCAATTATATCCATGATAATAATAATAACAATACTTTATAATTATTATTTTATTATTTGGCGTATGGCTTTTAGTGCCGGGAGTGTCCGAGGACATGTTCGGCTCGCCAGAGGCTGTAGTTGCTTCAATGCGGACACCCATGGGGTGAGCTACAAGTTCTGTTCAATTTCAAGTAGTTCCACTTTCTATACCAGATGTCACTGGTGAACTTTGGAACTTTGATTGAGCGTTTAAACGAAATGTAATCTGCAAATTTAGCTTCACACAAGTATAATTAGTGGAAGCTGTATAGACCACCCACTCGGCTTTACTGTTATGTGACCTGGATGCCACACAGGGGCTATAATTTTGGTTATTTGCTTAAACGCACTTTTGAAACAAATAAATATATTTGCATTGACTTTCCAAGATTGCAGGCTTTTTTTCCTGTACGATTTGGAAGATTTTGGTACAAACCGCACCTTTTAACTCCCTCTGGTTTAAGAGCTTGAGTTTTGTGAACTACACACTTTAGAGTTTTATACTATACGATTGTTTAAACATATTTTTAGTATCTATTTATTTAGAAGATTTTATGATTGAATTCTATATGAGTCTGATCGAGATGTACTGACCTGTGTTGTTGAGGAACAAAACACAAGACATGCACTCACGCAACTTTGCTTGGAATTAGACTGCGCCACACACAACCATGATTGCGGCTGTCCAGTGTGGGCCAATGTGACCTCTTTGTCACAACCACACACAGATCCGCTCACAAAGCATGCCGAAGATGCAACTGCACTCGTACTTGTTGCTTCATTTAGGGCTTTCGATATCGTGGCTAAGTAGTCCACTGTACGTCGATGTGTGTATAAATAAATAAATAAATAAAATATTTGTCTGATAACCTGTGTTATTGTGGTGTCTGTATTTATTTATTAATTACTTACTTACCTACTCACTTACTTACTCCTTGGCACTACAGCCCGTCAAGGGCCTTGGCCTTTCGTACAGTAGCAACACACTCCCCTCAGTCCATTGCCATGGTTCTCCATCTTCTAACACCCATCTTCGTGCGGTCTTCCTCCACATCATACATCCACCTTTTTCTTGGTCTACCTTTCAATCGTCTCCTGCCTGAGTTTCCCTGATATACCTTCATAACCACTCTCTCTTCAGGCATTCTTTCTAAATGTTATAATCATTAACCATTAGTACAGTATATTGCTTTTTATTTCAGATACATAATGTCTTGTTTTCCAAATAGGATCTTAATTTGGTATATTGGCTTTCACGGCCGGTGAATTAAAACTCAGCAATTCGTCTAGACTTGTGCCGTGTCTTGTGTGGGGTATCACCTAGGACATCAAGCTGGCTCACCGGCGGGCTCTTCGTGTCCCCGCCCGGACCCCCACAGGAGTAACGAACTGTGCGCCACCTCCCTTTATATTAGGTGCAACTGCACCACTTGACTGCGAGAACTAAAAGCTCAAGCAGCCTTAAACTCCCTATGAAGGCTTCCAAAAAGATGGTATATTGGCTTTCACGGCCGGTGAATTAAAACTCAGCAATTCTTCTAGGTTTGTGCCGTGTCTTGTGTGGGGTTTCGCCTAGGACACCAAGCTGGCTCATCGGCGGGCTCTTCGTGTCCCCGCCCGGACCCCCACAGGAGTAACGAACTGTGCGCCACCTCCCTTTATATTAGGTGCAACTGCACCACTTGACTGCGAGAACTAAAAGCTCAAGCAGCCTTAAACTCCCTATGAAGGCTTCCAAAAAGATGGTATATTGGCTTTCACGGCCGGTGAATTAAAACTCAGCAATTCTTCTAGGTTTGTGCCGTGTCTTGTGTGGGGTTTCGCCTAGGACACCAAGCTGGCTCATCGGCGGGCTCTTGGTGTCCCCACCCGGACCCCCACAGGAGTGACGAACTGCGCGCCACCTCCCTTTATATTAGGTGGAACTGCACCACTTGACTGCGAGAGCTAAAGGTCAAGCAGCCTTAACCTTCCTATGAAGGCTTCCAAAAAGATGGTATATTGGCTTTCACGGCCGGTCAAGTGGTGCAGTTGCACCTTATATAAAGGGAGGTGGCGCGCAGCTCGTCACTCCTGTGGGGGTCCGGGCGGGGACACCAAGAGCCCGCCGATGAGCCAGCTTGGTGTCCTAGGCGAAACCCCACACATGACACGGCACAAACCTAGAAGAGTTGCTGAGGATCTTAATTTCTTCGTTAATCCTCATTCTCCATTCCCCATTGCCATATATTTTCCTGAATACTTTTCTCTCCCATCTCCGGAGTAGTTCTTCATTACCGCAGTAAGAGTCCATGTCTCGGATCCATATTACCACTGGTTTCACTACAGTTCTGTACACTCAAGTCTTCAGATTCCTGCTAAGATTACGTGTTCTGAAGACCCTTGCTAGTGAGAAATAGCTCCGGTTACCAGCTGCTATTCTAGATTTTATCTCCTCTCTCATGTTGTTATCTGAAGTGACCAGTGCTCCAAAGTACTTGAAACTCTTAATGTACATTTTTCATAGTTTTTCCCATTTAGTTGGACAGCGCAGTGGGGTCTCCTGTTAGTTTCTTAGACCGAGATGAAAACATGTATTTGGTTTTGTCCTGATGTAGCCTACCTTAAGTGCTATTTCTGCTGCTGCCTTTTCCAACCTAACTAGGCCATCCTGTAATTCCTGAAATATTTGAACTATCAGATCTATGAAATCTGCATACTCCAGATTCTGGCTCAAGCGAATGACGAGGGTGCCGCCCGGATTGTTTCTTCATGACCTTTTCAAGTGCTATGTTAAAAAAAAGTGTGGGTATTGCATCTCCTTGCTTCACCCTAGAATGGTAGCGCTAATTGCAACTTGTTATTGGTAGCGCGTCGCATCGGGGACGACTATGATTCTAGAAGCTGATCATAAATACCACTTACGTCAACTTTTATTTCACTCCCTGGGCTAGCAGAATGGAGAATGTTATTGAATAATTTTGTTTGATTTTTTAATTTAAACTAATTTATTTTTGATTTTTGGGCTAGTTTTCACTAATTTTGATTAATTGGGATTGATTTCTTTTTAAATTTTGACTAATTTTGATTTTTGTGTTCTTTGGACTTTTTGCGCTCTCTTTTGACTAATTTAAGTTTTTATTTTTATTTTGACTAATTTTGTTTTTTGTGTTGTTTTAGATTTTAGGTATTGTTTTGTTGTTTTTACTTTTTGAGCTTTCTTTTGACTAATTTAAGTTGTTTTTTGTATTTTGACAATTTGTTATTATTATTTTAGATTTTAGGTACCGGTATTGTGTTTTTTTTACTTCTTGAGCTTTATTTTGACTAAGTTAAATTGTTTTTTTTTATTTTGACAAATTTTGTTTTTTGTGTTGTTTTAGATCTTAGGTATTGTTCTTTTTTAAACTTTTTGAGCTTTCTTTTAACTAATTGAAAAGTTTTTTTATTTTGACAAATTTTGTTCTTTTGTGTTGTTTTAGATTTTAGGTATTGTTTTGTTGTTTTTACTTTTTGAACTTTCTTTTGACTAATTTAAGTTGTTTTTTGTATTTTGACAATTTTTTATTATTATTATTTTATATTTTAGGTACTGGTATTGTGTTTTTTTACTTCTTGAGCTTTATTTTGACTAAGTTAAATTGTTTTTTTTATTTTGACAAATTTTGTTTTTTGTGTTGTTTTAGATTTTAGTTTTTTTTACTTTTCGAGCTTTTTTGACAAATTTTAACTAATTGCGATTGTATTTTGGATTTTGACTAATTGGTGTATTTTTTATTTTTATTTAGACCAATTTGCTATGTATTTTATGACTGGCAAACACTGGTGGGGATTGGACGAAAGGGAGAAGTGGGGGAAGCAGAAGTGTATCCCATCTTCGTCGTGGAGACGAGCGCTACCAATCTAGAGTTAAATCCTGATTCAGAGCAAACTCCTTGGTAACATTTCCATCAATCTGTATTAACGAGTGTATTTGTCCTTGAGGCGAGGATTAGGAGGGAGGCGACTGTGGCCTTAAATTACGAACCATCCCGGCGTTTGGCTCGAGTAGAAATGGAATACATGGTAAACTACTTCTAGGATGACTGAGGGAGGAATCGAACCCGCCTTTTCTCTGCTTTGCCTCCCGAGGCTGAATGTACCCCGTTCCAGCCCTCATACCAGAAATACATTTCTTGGCAGATCCGGGAATCGAAACTGTACCTCCGGGGTTCGACAGTCAAGAATACAGCGTATGACATCGGTTTGAGTGGCGTAGTTGGTAGCATGCTGAGCTTCTATGCCCAAAATCGCGGGTTCAACCCCGGCTGAAGTCGTTTGATTATCAAGAGCGTTAAAAATCCCTTTATGGCATGTAAAAGAACCTTCCATTAACTACAGTGTGAAGCTAAATTTGTAGGTTAGATTTGATTAACGCTCTATTTCAAAGTTCGTCGCCGGGTGCTTGTTGTGGTGGCATCTAATAGCCAAGTTCATGGCTAGATGTCGTTGACGGTAGCATTTGGCAGCAAAAGTAGGAACTACTTGAAATTGATCGTTTGCAGTCCTTACCTGAATTACAGATAACACACACTAATACAACCATCACGATTAACACCGGTTATCAGACAGATTCTACACACACCCAAAGTTCACGGGGCTACATGACCACGTTGTCGCAACCCTTAAACTAAGGAACCAATCAATTTCAGTCAATTACTGAGATGGTACCTCACTTAAGGCTCTCGGTCACCTTCTCCTATTTGATTACCCACACTATCACAGTCACCAGTATAACACAGGTCATCTGACATATTCCATACTTACACAAGAATAGTAGTAGTTTATGTTGTGTCATTTATGGCGTCTGACATCGTGATCATCAGCCCCATGTGGTCAAATGTCTGATAATCAGAATTATTGTGATATTTTGTGTGAACTTAAAGTTGGGGGCTAGGATTTGTGTGGGGATGACCTTGGCCTTGGGATATGCATTATCTTAGCTTTTGCCAAGAGTAACATACGAGTGAGCACTTGGAAAGCCCCTTCCAGAATATCTGAGATGAGAATCGAACACACAACTTATTAGTCATCTCCACGAGGTTCGGAGGTTGACTGCACCCCGTTCCAACAATCTGACAAAAATTACAGTATATTTCCTTATATGGCCTGGAATTGGCCCCAGGTGCTTCGGAAAGGAATCTCAAATGTAAAGTTTTGATGTCATTCTTTCAGAGTTGCCTAAACAAACTGTCAGTGTGACTCTTCAGTCGGTCAACAGTTACAACTGGAAAGGAATCTCAATGTATCATACTCTCATGTCACAAAAGCCATGTAGATGTTGTTGTCGTTTCATATGAGAGGCTTGTACAACGTGGTCATTTCGCCCCGTGTAGTTGAGTGTGTGTAAACTTGTCTGATAATCTGTGATATTGTGATGGCTGTATTAGAAAATGTGTTGGTAATTAAGATGAGAATTGGGAAGGGGGTGGCGGTGGCCTTATGTTAGAGACCATTCCGGCATTTGCCTCGAGTAGAAATGGGATATTACGGAAAACCACTTGCTGAGGTAGAAATCGAACCCACATCTTCTCAGTTTTACCTCACGAGGCTGAGTATATCCCCCCAGATAAGATTTTTAGCCTACTTTTCACATTTTGCAAAAATGAGGAAAAAGTAGACATGAGATCGGGCAAATGTGTGTCTGTCTGTCCTTCTGTCTGTCTGGCTGGGTGTGTGTGTCCCCTCCCCCCCCCCCTATCAACTCCTAAACGGCTGGAGCAATCGAAACAAAATTTGGTAGGAGTAGAGATCTCTACCTGAATATCTCACAACCATATTTGAAAATGATGACAGTGCTACCAACTGCTGAAAAATCGCAATTGAAATTTGAGCTCCATGTTGGATATCTTGGAAGGTATGAATGGGAGCTATTTCAAAATTGGCACACGTATAGATAAAAATATTGGAGTTTAATTTCCAGAAGGCCATACATGGCAATGTTGCCAAAATGACTATAAACCTGCTGATAGGTCCAAATTTTAAATGCATATAACTTCTACACTATCAATTGGATAGTGCATATTCTTTAGAGCAATCAGGGCTGCCAACTGTTAATAAAAGGTGTTTATATATTTTATCCTAATATCAATATATCAGAAAGTATGCAAGCCAACAGCTCTAAACTTTGCGCACGTATAGTTCCTGACATTCTAGATTAATTTGGAGCAACTAATGTATTTCAGTGCTACCAACATGAGTCTAAGCCTGCTGATAGGTCCAATTTTAAAATTCCAGTAACTTCTATACTAACAAATGGATTTCATCCAAAATTGGCACAACAATACATTATAATATTTCAAATTATTTCTGACCAACACATGCATGACATTGTTGCCAACATGATCTTACATGCGCTGATAGGTCCAATGTCTAACTGCATGTAATGTCCATGCTATCCATTGGACTTCAACCAAATTTTGTATTCTGTACCTTAAGAGATGGAACTAAGAATATATTCAGTCACCAGGGCTGCCAACTGTAGTGCTCTATCAGGCTACATCATGCCAGGTATATTTCGAACTAATTAGAAATTTCGATATTACCAAATTCATTTCGTCATTACTAGATAGGTCCATAAAGATTAATCATTGGCATGAATCTTAAATTTTAAGAAAAGTAGGCTCTTTAGTTCGCCACGGAACTTCTTGTTTTTATCCAAATAGGTCTACCCATATATCAGAAAGTAGGCAAGCCGACAGCTTTAAACTATGCACACGTATTGTTCCTGACATTCTATATTAAATTTTAGTAACTTATATACGTTAATGCTACCAACATGGTTCTAAGCCTGCTGAGAGGTCCAAAATTAAATACATGTAACTTCTATACTATCATTTGTATTTCAACCAAATTTCGTGTGTGCTATGTGTACCATAACCGATATGACTGTGCATATTCTTTAGAGCAATCAGGGCTGCCAACTGTTAATAAATGGTGTTTATATATTTTATCCTCATATCAATATATCAGAAAGTATGCAAGCCAATATATCTAAACTTTGCACACGTATAGTACCTGGCATTCTAGATTAATTTGGAGTAACTAATATAGGCCTACGCCAGTGCTGCCAACATGATTCTAAGCCTACTGATAGGTCCAATTTTAAAATGCATGTAATTTCTATACTAACTTATGGATTTAATTCAAAGTTGACACAACAATAGATCATATTATTTCAGATTATTTCTGACCAATACATGTATGTTATTGTTGCCAACATGATTTTACGCGCGCTGTTAGATCCAATGTTTAACTGCATGTAACGTCCATGCTATCCATTGGACTTCAACCAAATTTTGTAATCTATACCTTAAGAGATGGAACTAAGAATATATTCAGTCACCAGGGCTGCCAACTCTAGTTCTCTATTAGGCTACATTATGCCAGGTATACAATATTTCGAACTAATTAGAAATTTCGATATTACCACTTAATTTCGTCATTATTCTAGATAGATCCATATAGATTAATCATTGGCATGAATCTTAAATTTTAAGAAAAGTAGGCTCTTTAGTTCGTCACGGAACTCCTTGCTTTTTGTCAGAGCCATTAAACAAACCCGGACCTCCGGGGCGACAGACAAGAATGCTAGCCGCTACACCACGAGCCATGTAGAGAACGCTAGCGGTTTAAAACTAACAAGTTTTACGAGACTGTGCTACTGAGACCTACAGTTCATCTGGAAGTTGAACCACAGGTATGTGAGTTTACATTTTGCATATTTGTCGCACATTGACCAGGATTCAAAGAGCGGCCGGCTAATTTAGACCGCCTTTGACACTCGAACTACAGTTTTATAGCTCATCAGTACTCAATGCTGTATGGCCAGAAGATTTTAAATTGCCCTAAAATGAAAGTATGTTTGTTTATCATGAGGAGTTTATTGAGTATTATTGAAACTATCGTCTACATTCCCTTATAAGAGTAATGATCGTCTATCGAATGCCTATTGAAAGGTGTTCTTGTGTATTCCCTAACACTGTCTGTGTTCTGTATCGAGCTCCTCCTTACATAAATGATCTGCCTACAATTTATTATTCTCCTCCACACAAAACATGACATATAGGATGTTCAAAACGTTTGCTTCAAAACAAGAGTAAAATATCTAATGAGCATCCACAGCGTCCACTTACTGAGATCTGAATACTTGTTTATCAGAGGTGCAAACTACCAGTTGCGTCATGTTAGAGTACCATATTCTTAACTTTGGGTACGTATCGTGGTGTCTTTCCTTTTTCGAAGGCAGAGCGATGCATTGCAATGAGTTAACACCCATGAACAAGTGAAGAACATAGACCCGGCACCCCTTTCTTTCCCTCAAATCCTGTTTTAACTTAAACATACCTTTGTTCAGGTTTGATATGTTCGTCGACTGTCCCTTCAGAAGGCTATGTTTATTTTACGCCACTGTGCCTTAGCTTTATCGATCCCACTCAGAAGCAAGGGTTATGTATCTGTGGTGTAACTACAACTTGGCTCTTTCTCCACTCATCAACTAGATAGCAGCACACTTCTTGTGTCTCTGGGAGGCAGTGAAGAAGGAGGCCATGGAAGATAAGTTGCTTCCCTGTTTAGCTGAGATGATGTTTTTAATTGTAGTAGTATTTGCTCTGACTGGAAGGGAAAGTAAGTTGTTAAACATGACTGCTAATGGGCGCAGTGAATCGCTACTAGCTGTAATATTATGGCTAGCACAAAATATTAGAAACCAGAGACTTTAAGGCTCTGCAGATATATAAGAAATGTGACAAATAAAACAAGCCAAGTACAGTCCATTCATTACGTAATTCGAATGAACCTCCATGAAAAGCTTCATCAACCCGTGCATAATTTTATGGTCTAATATACAGTATAACAAGTAGTTCCGTGAAGAACTATACAGCCTATTTTCATATAACCTACTTACGTTAATTGCCTCTATCTACATACAAAATTTCAGTTTGATTGCTGTAATAGATTCGTAGATATTGAGAACCGACTAAATATTTCGGATGGTCGCCATGTTGGATTTTATATAAGTTATGTAGGTCCTAGAGTTATGGAAACAATTGAAACAAATTAGATGCCAGTGAATTATCATTCGGATAAAGATTTACTGTACCAAGTTTCACTGCACTCGGATGGTTAAAATGCGAGAATCGTCCATGTGAATATTTATACTTCGCGTCACCGCCATGTTGGATTTGTGATCACCAGGTTATTTAAAGTCCTATAGGTGAACTAAAGTTCATAGCCCCTATGAACATAAAAAATTCAGTTTGATTGCTATAATAGATTCGTAAATATTCAGAGCCGTCTAAATATTTCGGATGGTCGCCATGTTGGATTGTTAAATGTATAGGCCATAGAGTCATGTACCATTATTGCGTAGGTTCATTATTCTAACTTTCACTTCGATCGCATGATTACGACACAAGAAATAAAAACATAATTTTAAAATTCGCAAAGCCGCCATCTTGAGGTTATGTAAACAATTGAACTAAATTAGGTACCAGTACATTACAATTTGTATAAATATTTCCTGTACCAGATTTCATTGCGTTTGGAACATTAAATTACGAGAAAGGTCTATTTAAAATTTTCAAATTTGCTTGGCCGCCATGTTCGTTTTGTAGTTAACCGGTTTTTGAAAGTCTTATAGATGAACATCCAGTATTGTCCTTTATCTCCTTACATAATTTCAGGGTGTTACCGCTAACAGTTTCAGAGATATAGAATGCCGGTTAAATATTTCGCACATCCGACATTTGTGGTTATGTAAACAATTGAACGAAATTAGATGTCGGTGCATTACAATGTGTATATACATATACTGTACCAAGTTTCATTGCGTTTGGTTGGTTAAATTGCGAGAAACGTCTATTTAAAAGTCGCAAATTCGCGTGACCGCCATGTTGGTTTTGTGGTTACCAGTTTTTCAAATGTCACATAGGTGAACTTCTAGTAGTTCCCTTTATCACCGTAAAAAAATTCCAGGGAGATGTCGCGAATAGTTTCGGAGATATTGAATGCTACTGAAATATTTCGCACAGCCGCCATGTTGGATTGGTGAGAGGTAACAAAATTTGTAGGGCATGGTCGGGGTCGTCCGGACTAGTGCTATGAACTTACCGAGTTTCATTGAAGTCGCTCCAGCCGTTTAGATTTTATTAGGGACACACACACACACACACACACACACTCCTCACACACACACACACACACACACACACACGCACACACACACGGACAAAAGGTGATCTCATAAGCCTATTTTTTTTTTTTTTTTTTCAAAATTAAAAATAGGCTAAAAATAATTTCGTATGACCTCGGTTGCCGGGTGCCGGGTGCAAGCTTTGTAATTTGACACCCAGAGGGTAGATTACATGTCAAATTTTTGTCGATCCTTGGAGCACTATGAAAGTCAAGGAGGTTAGATATCTAAGCTCCTTGACACTACAGCGCTTTCTAGTAGAGAAATGAGGAACTTTGTGTTGGCGGAAAATCCCGAGATTAATTTTGCCATTATGAACACGGCCTACTGAATTCAAATGGGTTCTTTAACATGCCAACAACGTATGACATGCGTGCCGAGATTTTTGTCGTCTTTCAAAAAATACTTACCACGGACAGGAGCGAACCTGCAAGCTTGGGGTTGGTTGTCCTGCACGATAACCACTTAACCAATCCAACAAGGTCTCATATTCTGTGCATGCTTGCATCTTTGATCAAGGTAAAACTTCATATCCAATCTCGAATGTAGGCCTACATGATGTGTACTAGGTTATGAAGAATGTTCACAACCACGCTTATGTGCATGTGATTCCTAGATTATATTGCCGGGCCTGGTGTGCACATAGAATGAATCTTCGTAGCCCTGTCGTGGAATTGTTAAATAAGACTAGACCGTATTCTTGAACCAAAAGGATCTGGGAGTGAATGGTCTCTTTACGACCACGTCTCCAGCAAGACAAAGGATGATGAATCGTAAGTAACAAACACTGCTACACCACGTTCATGACGGAAAGAAACTGAGACAATGTTAATGAGATGAGAATATGATCACTAAAATGTGTGAAGGCTAGAATTACAACTTCATATCTACAGTGTATACAAGCTCCGTGTGAGAGAACAATGATTTGGCTCATTAAATAGCCTCAAATGGCACAAAAGATCTGTTGATTAAGACTAGAAAATCAGACTTTCGTTGGAATTTTAACTCAAATCTTCTGCATTCCTCGCAGGGGTGGTATTCGTCTATACCTGTGTTTAGGGGCTGCGACAACGCGGTCCTGTAGCCCCGTGTACTTTGGGTGTGTGTAGAATCTGTCTGATAACCGGTGTTAATTGTGATGACTGTATTAGTGTGTGTTATCTCTTTTGAATTCATGTAAGGACTGCAGACGATAATTTCAAGTAGTTCCTACTTTCGCCACCAAATGCTACAGTCCACGAAACCTAGCTGTGAACTTCGCTACTACTAGGTGCCATCGCAACCAGCGCCCGGTGACGAATGATGAAACTTAAGAGCATTAATCAAACTTGACCTACACATTATGGCTTCACATAAGTGTAATTAGTAGAAGGTTCATTTGCATGCCATAAATCTATGACATGAGACTGCCGGCTTTTCTTCCCCTCCGTAGGAAGGAATACTGAGGTATTTTAACGCTCTTAAAAATCCGACGACTTCGGCCGGAAATGAAAAAATTAACGTGGCCTTAACTCAGGAACCAACCTGGTATTCGCCTGGAGTAGAAGAGGGAAACCACGGAAAACCACTTCCAGGATGACTGAGGTCAGAACCGAATCCACCTCATCTCAGTTTTGCCTCACGAGGCACCCCATTCCAGCCCTCAATCCAGAATTAAATTTCTTGACAGGGTCAGGAATGGATCGTTATCACGTTAAATCAATACACGTGTTTTCATGGTGTCTGTTTGCTAACTCTTGTGTAGAAGTGTAATTTAGCTACGTGACTCTTGCTAATTAGCTGACAGCAGAGGGTGGGGAACGACTCAGTGTTGCGTACAAGATCAAGGTCTCCTCTTTGTTCTTGCCCAGTCAATAATAATAATAATAATAATAATAATAATAATAATAATAATAATAATAATAATGATACAACCATACCAGCAAACGGGCCAGATATCGTTCTTGTGGACAAGGTGCAGACGAGAACCTTCCTCATTGATATTGCAGTTCCCTACTCCCATAATCTGCAAAAAACCTGCTGTGAGAAGATCACCAAATATCTGTTCTTGGCTGAGGAAATACGGCAAATGTGGAGACAGGAAACTGTAGTGGTTCTGCCCATAGTCATTTCTTCTGCCGGCAACATCCCTAAATCCTTGGCTCGCAATCTTGAAATATTGGGAATACATCCTGGTCTACATATCACCAAAAGCCGTAATCTCGGAGACCTGTTACATTGTTCGCTCGTTTCTCAATGTGTCACTCTGAAAGAAGTTGTCATACCGTCTTGCAAACAAGCCGACGATATGTTGATTTGTCCGACTTTTGTGGTTAAATGAATGCGATTGTAATAATAATAATAATAATAATAATAATAATAATAATATAATAATAATAATAATATGCTAATAATAATCATGTTTATCTTCCCCATATTATTCAAGTTTCAACGGGGTCAAGGATGACATGAATTTCTATGTTGTGGGGGACAGGTGACCTTACTGTTCCGCCCCTTAAAACAACATACCTAACTAACTCTATGTTGCGGGTAGTTTATACGGCTTGATGCACTTCCCGTCGCCAACCTCATGAAGTGTATGAATGTGAGGGAAACTTGACAAGGAGATGGAAGGAAGCGGCCGTGGCTTATTAGAAGGCACCGTCCCGGCATTCACCTGAGAAATAAAAATGAGAAAAAACTAGAAACCATTTAAAGGAGAAATTGAGAAGTTGAACTTAATATTCATCAAGACACAATAAATGACAGGAGTCGCTACCGTCTGACAGTTGAAACCAGGCCTTTCCTCACATGCATTACAGAAGTTCACGTTCAGCAAATGGTCCGAGGAACGTAAGATAGAGTACAGCAAGAAAATGAAGGATTACTAGTCCAATAGAAGGGCAAACAAGAAGTTCCGTGACGAACTAAAGAGCCTACTTTTCTTAAAATTAGGATTCGCTCCTATCTAGAATATTGACAAAATTAAGTTGGTAATAACGAAATTTCTAATTAGTTAGAAATATACCTGGTATAATGTAGCCTAATAGAGCACTACAGTTGGCAGCCCTGGTGTCTGAATATATTCTTAGTTCCATCTCTTAAGCCAGGTACAGAATACAAAATTTGGTTGAAGTCCAATGGATAGCATGCACGTTATATACTGTTAGACATTGGATCTATCAGCGCACGTAACATCATGTTGGCAACAATGTCATGCATGTTTAGGTCAGAAATAATCTGAAATATTATGATCTTTGTTGTGCCAATATTGGATGAAAACCATTTGTTAGTATAGAAGTTACATTTATTTTAAAATTGGAACTATCAGCAGGCTTAGAATCATGTTGGCAGCACTGGCGTATATTAGGTACTCCAAATTAATCTAGAATGGCAGGTACTAGACGTGTGCATAGTTTAAAGCATACTTTCTGATATATAGATATTTGGATTTTAAAAAATAGAGAGAGCATTTATTAACAGTTGGCAGCCCTGGTGGCTCTTAAGAATACAATCAGTCATATCCGTATATACTGTATACACATATTACATACGAAATTTGGTTGAAATCCAATTAATAGTGTAGAAGTTACATGCATTTAAAACTTGGACCTATCACCAAGCTTAGAATCATAATGGTAACACTGCCATGTAGTGTATGGCCTCCTGGAAATAACACTAAAATATTATTATCTAAGTATGTGCCAATTTTGGAATAGCTCCCATGCATACCTTCCAGGATATCCAACATGGAGCTCAAATTTCAACTGCGGTTTTTCAGCCGTTGATAGCACTGACATTATTTTCAAATATGGGCTTGAGATATTCAGGTATAGATCTTTACTCACACCAAATTTGGTTTTGTTTGCTGCAGCCGTTTAGGAGTTGATAGGGGGGACACACAGACAGACAGAAGGACCGACAGACAGCCACACATTTGCCCGGATCGATCTCAATGTAGGGTAAAAATGTCAGCACAAAAGCGGCCACCAAACAATCCACCCAGAACACCAGAAGTGGCTGACAACATCTAAAGCACAAGCCAAAGGTGGCCCAAACGACCAAAGAATAAATAAATAAATAAATAAATAAATAAATAAATAACCCACAGAGTAAACATGTACGATAAATCACGCACCATGGCTGCGATGAAAAGCTGCAACAAATCCGGTGATCGGTGGTTAGGTCGCTGGCGCCGACAGTGGTCGTCCTGAGTGTGTCATTCCAACCACTGCACAAAATGAGTTCTTTTCTCTTATGAGCTTGGACATAGCTGATGAATACAATTGTGGATGTGAAGCACTTACTTTTACTCTACTAGTGTTTCCCAAACTTTTGTGTGTGTGTACCACTTTAGGAGATGAGAATCTCTCGCGTACCACCTAATGGTTGGGAGATGTAGTAACTATAACCCCATCACCACTACGTAACAGACCAAACGATGGATTGAAAATTGTGTTCGTTAGAGGTAAAGTTCAAATAATAAAAAGTGTGTCCAGTTGTTTTATTATTTATTACAGTAAGTAGCCTATTCAACTCAAACATTCAGAAATGTCACTGTACAAATAATATTAATAAAAATACTCTTAATAATTAAACATAAAAACCAAAGTTCAACTAACAACTTCAATAATGAAGGGTGAGCTGGAAGATAGAAGCCAACTTTGGAATATCTGGTTTAACATTGCTGAGCCACAAACGAAGATCGTTTTCCACTGTAAGGAGCCTATTCCGGTATTTATTCTCGAGATGAACAAGTGAAGAAAATGCAGTCTCACACAAGTACGAAGTAGTGAAAAGCAGTAAAAATCTAACTGCTTTGTCAGCTATGTTTGCACAGTCTGCACACCTCTCAACCCAAAAGTTCACAACGGCCATTTTTGAAAATGCTTGCCTTAGTTCTGAATCACAATTCAATTCATAAAACTGCTCCGTATCTTTGGCCTTAAAGTCCTCCGGCAACATATCAATGTTTTTATATTTTTTATTTTTATATTTTTTATTTTTTATATTTTTCGTAACTTATGTAATATTTTTTATATTTTTCGTAACTTATCTAATATTTTTTATATTTTTCGTAACTTATCTAATATTTTTTATATTTTTCGTAACTTATCTAATATTTTTTATATTTTTCGTAACTTATCTAATATTTTTTTTATTTTTCGTAACTTATCTAATATTTTTTATATTTTTCGTAACTTATCTAATATTTTTTATATTTTTCGTAACTTATCTAATATTTTTTATATTTTTCGTAACTTATCTAATATTTTTTTTATTTTTCGTAACTTATCTAATATTTTTTATATTTTTCGTAACTTATGTAATATTTTTTATATTTTTCGTAACTTATCTAATATTTTTTTTATTTTTCGTAACTTATCTAATATTTTTTATATTTTTCGTAACTTATCTAATATTTTTTATATTTTTCGTAACTTATCTAATATTTTTTATATTTTTCGTAACTTATCAAATATTTTTTATATTTTTCGTAACGTATCTAATTTTTTTTATATTTTCCATAAGATCACCGCGTACCACTGCAGCAGTACGAACGCACCACCAGTGGTACGCGTACCACAGTTTGGGAAACGCTTTACTATACTATTTTAATACCGTATTTATTTTTAAAGGCGGTGGAGTAGCTCGCTTGCCTCTTATCGAGGAGACCCCGGGTTGGATTCCGCCAAAGATTGAATATTGATGAGAGTACTGCAGCCTCCTGAGTAGCTTCATCGTGTTGGAAGAAATTCTTCAGTGTTGCCTTAGTAATCTAATTTAATGCTTTGATTTATTAACATCATGTTGATTCTTTTTTTCAGGTTTAGGGAAACCCCCAGTACAATTGTGCCCAATCTTGTTGACCAACCTAAAACCATTAATTTCTATTTAATAGTTTCAGTAAATTTTTGCGGCTTAGGCTATACTTCGCCCCATGGCCTAAAATCAAGGTAGTGTGGCTGAGGGTGTCGTCGCGCCGGTGGACCACGCATCCCCCATAATACGCAGACTATGAATAGGGAAGTAGACATCCTGTGGGCCCAGTCACAGGGTTAGTTTTACCTTATGTTTAAAACAGAACAATATGACGTTTGGACATGAAATGGAGCACGGTTATACGTTCTATACATTGTCTATTCTTGCGGAGGTCAATGTTTTCAGCCCCCACTTTGTTGGTGCAGTGTGTGCAAGGTGGGCCCCGTCTGATTGTTAACTGGCTCTCGACCATTTACAGGACAATACATGTACTACTACTATACTACAATAACACAGGTTATCATAAATTTAAAAAGAAGTAGGTTGGCTCAGGTAAGGGAAGCATTTCTGCAGAAAAGGCAGCTTTTGACATCGAATATAGATTTAGGTATTAGGAAGTCATTTCTAATGGACATTGTCTGGAGCGTAGCGCTCTATGGAAGTGAAACTTGGCCCAGCAGAAAGAGAGGAGAATAGAAGTCCTGTATTTGAAATGTGGTGTTACTGGAGTATGATGAAGATCAGATGGGTAGATAGAGTAACAAATGAAGAGGTATTAAAGCGAGTGGGAGAGGAGAGATGTTTCTGGTGACGACTAATGAAGAGAAGAGGTAGGATGGTAGGACACATACTAAGACACCCAGGAATAGCAAACTTAGTTATGGAAGGAAGGGTCGAGGACAAGAACTGTAGGGGTAGGCCAAGGTTAGAATATGTTAAACAGATTGCTTCCGATGTAGGATGTGATATTTATGTAGAGATGAAACGATTAGCTCAGGACAGGGAGGCGTCAGAAGACTGAAGACTCAAACACATCATAAAACACACGACCCCTCCCCCAAAACACTCAGACCTAATGACCTCGATGTCATAACTCCCTGAAGGAAACAAGAAGAAGGTTTGTGTTTAATAATTGGAATTGCGAGATGGAGAGCTAGACCTTGGTCCACATTGGTGACAGCCTGGGTACTAATGGGTCCTTGGCTCATCCTCCACGCTTCATGTACCCTGGGTATTCACACCTGCAGGACTAACAAGTGCTACCGGGGTTGCCAAACACATGCAGGACACTTATAAGATTAGTATGCCAGGCTAGTGGTCAAGTTCAATGCGCAAACATGTTATCATTAAGCTTGCTTAGGACCGTGTTCTCCATAATTCGTAATTAAGGGTTATTTAGCTATGCACGAGCATTTCATCAAACAGAAACCTCGTTAACTTACCACTTTTTTTATTATTTATCGTATGGCTTTTAGTGCCGGGAGTGTCCGAGGACATGTTCGGCTCGCCTGAGTCTGTAGCTGCTTCCAGCGGACACCCTAAAGGGTGAGCTACAAGTTCCGTTCAATTTCAAGTAGTTCCAACTTTCGCCACCAGATATCAATGATACCTAGTGGCGAACGTTGGAACTTTGATAGAGCGTTCTGACGAAATCCAACCTAACAAATTTTGCTTTACACAAGTTTAGTCTGTGAAAGGATCTTTTACATGCCATAAATCTATGACATGGGACCGCCGGCTTTACTTCCCCTCCGAAGGAAGGCATACTGAAGGACTTTTAACACTCTTAAAAAATCCGACGACTTCAGCCGGGTTTGAACCCGCTATCTTGGGCATAGCAGTTCAGCATGCTACCGACTACGCCACCGAAGCCGCTTAACTTACCACTAACAAGGAATTACGTTAAATGGCCAAATCGGTCCACTCAACTCTCTAAAGCATCGTTTAAGTCGAACAAAACAGCTGAACTCTACCTCGTGCATCCTTGAATGGCGGTCTGTTTCCAAGTTTCACTCTTTCATCCATATGCATATAAAATATGGTACATTGGCTTTCATGGCCTGTGAATTAACACTCAGCAATTCTTCTAGGTTTGTGCCGTGTGTTGTGTGAGGTTTCGCCTAGGACACCAAGTTCACTCATCAGTGGGCTCATGGGGTCCCCGCCTAGACCTCCACAGGAGTAGTGAACTACGCGCAACCTCCCTTTTATGAATTGCACCTGCGCCTCTTTACTGCGAGAACTAAAAGCTCAAGCAGCCTTGACCTCCCTATGAAGGCTTCCAAAAAGATGGTATATTGGCTTTCACGGCCAGTGAATTAAAACTCAGCAATTCTTCTAGGTTTGTGCCGTGTCTTGTGTGGGGTTTCGCCTAGGACACCAAGCTGGCCGTGAAAGCCAATATTACATCCTTTTAGAAGCCTTCATACTGAGGTTTTGGGTGCTTGAGATTTTAGTTCTCGCAGTGAAAAGGCGCAAGTGCACTTCATAAAAAAGGAGGTAGCGCGCAGTTCGCTACTCCTGCGGGGGTTTGGGGGGGGGGGGACACCAAGAGCCCGATGATGAGCCAGCTTGGTGTCCTAGGCGAAACCACACCGCACAGGACACGGCACAAATCTAGAAGAATTTTAATATAATTTTTTTATGACAACGAAATTATAAAATATTTTTTCTTCTTTCTTAAAAATTGATTTTACCCTCCAGGTTGGTGGAACCCACGGACTCAGCGAGGGAACTCACCACTACCGCCTCTACGGGCAGTGTCCTAGAGCTGGGAACATCTGGTCGGAGTGGATACAACTGAGGAGGAGTAGAAAAGGCCATACACGTTTAATTCCAAGAAAGGGTTGGTTCTTAAGTTTAGGGGCTGCGACAACGCGTTCATGTAGCCCCGTGTACTTTGGGTGTGTGTAGAATCTGTCTGATAACAGGTGTTAATTTTGATGACTGTATTAGTGTGTGTTATCTGGTTTTTATTCAAGTAAGGACTGCAGACTTTTGAATTTTTCAAATAGTTCCTACTTTTGCTGCCAAACGCCACCGTTAACGATTACTAGTTCAGAATTTATCTACCAGACGCCACCGCAGTCGGCTCTTGGCAACGAACGTAGGAACCTAAGAGCGTTGTTAACATTCTTAACCTGTACAATTTAGCTTCACACAGGTGTAATTAGTGGAAGGTTCTTTAACATGCCATACATCTATGCCATGGGACCGCCGGCTTTACTTCCCCTCCGAAGGAAGGCATACTGAGTGATTTTTAACGCTCTTAAAATCCGACGACTTAGGCCAGATTTGAACCCGCGATCTAGGGCATAGAAGCTCAGCATGCTACCGACTAAGCCACCGAAGCCGCCTAATTCCAAGAAAGAAGAATACGGAAAGAAAGAGAAAGGATATCCAAAGTGGTATTCGAAATCCTTCCAGCTCTGTATAATGGAATCAGAAATTCAAACGCAACCACTTACGCTACGAAGACAACGGTGAGCGTGTCCTAGTTAGCTAATTAAACATTGTATAGGCCTACACACAACTGCCAGTTCTCCTAAATACTTTGTTCATACCATTTTAAGCTTTTGCCATGAACAAGGTCTTCTGCATTTCCCTTCCTTTATAACTATGTTCCAGAAAATCTCAAGCAAGCATAGCAAACAACGACCAGTGCTACACGCATTTTGATCTGTGCGCCATGTTTCTCCAGGGTGAAACCGAGTCTACGCATGCGCGAGAGCCGTAATAGTACATTATGCAACGAGCCTATAATGGCAATAATTAAGACACGAGTATGTTTATAAAACGAGAGAAGCGAGTTTTATAATTTCCATACGAGTGTCTTAATTACCATTATAGGCGAGTTGCATACGACTGATTATGTACGACGATAATTATAACGATTTTATGATCGAACATTAATATTCATAAATATCTGTCGAGATTTCACCAGTTTTATGTACTGAACAGAGGGCATGGGACGCAGACAATACCTTGTATTCGACCATGGCCTTCTCGAATACCCCACTATGACATTAGCCACGCAGTGAAATTTAAAATAGAAGGCCGTGGAAGTAAGCGCAGGTGCGGGCTATCCTTACCTAATTGGTCACACAACTGTTTATTGAGCTCTGATTGGTGGGAGATAATGAAAAATAGTGTTATAATGACCCTCATTATGATACAGTTTTCTGATATATAATATATACATTTCGACATCGTCGTACATAAAGCATATTTAAGTAATTATGAACCCGAATGACATCGTGAAATGCATCAACGATAATCACTCATTAACTCTCATATTTTTACGTTAAATAGGAATTAACTAACTAATCGTTGGTACAGAGTTGTTGAAAACGGCCTTAACCCTTTATATGCAGAATATTACAAAAGGTTTTTTGTTTGCAGCCTATTAATTTATTATATTTTTTGTAATTATTTGAGCATAATTTTAATTGTTTGGCTTAAAAGCTGAAGATGCCAACGACGGACTGCAAACGAGGAGATGTAGCAAAGTAACGGACCCTGTACGGCGGGATAAACGCCAGGAGAGAGAGTTAAGGTCTTATTTACAGTCATCATATTGCTCCTTATAAGGTTATATACTGCTGATACCCCGTCTTGAGGAAATAATTCATGATGAAAATCTATAAATGTGAAACAAAGATGATGGCATGCAGCCGAGAGAAATCAGACACTCATATGGACGTCAGATTGGCAGGTGTAAAACTAATGGAAGTAGGATAATTCTCTTACTTAGGAAGCAAAATAACCAGTGATGGACGAAGCAAAGAGTATATAAAGATTAGATTGGCTCAGGTAAAGAAAGCATTTCTACAGAACAGAAATCTGTTGAAATCACATGCAGATTTAGGTATTAGAAAGTAATTTGAATGGCTCTGTCTGGAGCGTGGTGCTCTATGGAAGTGAAACTTGGACTGTTGGCGCAGCAGAAAACAGCCTTTGAAATATGGTGTTACAGGAGAATGATGAAGAGTAACAAATGAAGAGGTATTAAGAGTAGTGGGAGAGGAGATATGTTTCTGGCGACTGCTAATGAAGAGAAGAGATCGGTTGGATAGGAACACACTAAGATACCAAGGAATAGCAAACTTAGTTATGGAAGGAAGACTTGAGGACAAGAACTGTGGGGTAGATCAAGGTTAGAATATGTTAAATAGATTGCCTCGGAAGTAGGGTGTGGTTGCTATGTAGAGATTAAACGCTTAGCTCAGGACAGGGAGTCCGGAGGGCTGCATCAAACCTGTCAAAAGACTGAAGATTCAAACAACAACAATATGGATATAATGGTAGGCCTACCTTTAAATGAATGTCCATTCATTTCGAAACCACTCCTAACAATGAATTACTGTACTTCTTCTCCCACTAAGCCAAGTCTCAGCGCATGGCATAGCCTAATTTCTTCAACTGTAAACCAGACGCTTGCCGGCTGTTTTAGTCAATAGAAGCTCATATTTGCATGCAATAAACATGTCATTTGAGCAGTGTTCTTGAAAAGGAGCCCTTTCTCATGGCTATTGCCGTGGACAATGTAACAATGAAGCTATAAACGGTGACCTAGGTTTTGTACGACCATGTTGAATGCCCTAACATAAAGAAACGTCTTCCCGTTACACAAATCAGTCCCGCGTTAGATGAAGATGAAGATGCACAGCCGACATCTGTTGACCTCGTAATTAAGAAAATACAGGCACACATGACGGTGTATTAAGGGAGTTCTTCATAGCACAATATTCGAACATCGTAAGCTCTACATCCCCATTCGCTTCTTTCTGTGTCCATTAAGTCAGAAGTCAGGAAGACCTCATCTTGGTATAGGGGATAGCATTCATGGCTGTCACCCCGGAGGTCTGAGTTCTATTCTATTCTATTCTAGGCTCTGCCAAGGAATTTAATTTAATTTAATTTAATTTAATTCTGGTCTGAAGGCTGGAATGGGTGTTGCAAAACTGATATGAGATGGGTTCGACTTCCACCTCAATCATCCTGAAGTGGTTTTCCATCGTTCCCCACTTCAATTCCAGGCAAATGCCGAGATGGTACCTAACATAAGGTGGCGCTAACTTAGGTTTTGGTGAAAAATATCAATTTTCTCTTTGTTGATGGTTTGGGTTCTCAACATATTGAAATATCATAGGAAGTCTCTTTGGAGCAATCATGTTAATCTATTTCCGAGATAAGGGTTAGCGAAGTTTGGCTACTTTGGCAAACATCTACAGAGTCTTTATTCATATGATTCTTTCCTCTTCAGGCAATAGGTGAACTAAATAGACTATTAACTATTTAATTAAATAGTAGTCACAACACTCATTACTTTATTTTACTACTGTATCTTTCATAGCATCAAATAGGAATCAAATTTGTGGGGAATAACAAAGTCAGTATATTCATAACTTCAATTATTACTATTCTTATGGAATAGGCCTATATATCATTTGGCCTCATAGGAACGTGTCCACTCTGGAAAGACTGAAAGCAGTTTAAATAAAGAAGGCGATAGGAATCGCAAAGACTACACGGTCAAGATTGGTTGGTTGTTTGGTTCCACAGTTTAGGGGCTGCAACAACGCGGTCATGTAGCCCCGTGTACTTTGTGTGTGTGTAGAATTTGTCTGCTAACCGGTGTTAATTGTGATGACTGTTTTAGTGTGTGTTATCTGTAATTCAAGTAAGGACTTTACAGGATCAATTTTCAAGTAGTTGCTACAGTACTTTTGATACCAAATGGTACCATCCATGACACCTAGCTTGTGGTCTTGACTACTAGATGGCATCGCAGTCAGCACCTGGCAGCGAACGTTGGAACTAATAGAGTGATATCAGTTCTAACCTACACACTTTGGTTCCTTTTTACGGGCTGCGACATCGTGGCCATGTAGTACAAATGTTGGCTTCACAAAAGTGTAGTTAGTTGAAGGTTCTTTTACATGCCATCAATCTATGACATGGGACGCCTGCTTTACTTTCTCTCCGAAGGAGGGCATACTGAAGGATTTTAACGCTCTTAAAAATACGACGATTTCGGCCGGGTTTGAACCCGTGACCTTGGGCATAGAATCTCAGCATGCTATGAACTACGCCACGATTAAGATTACTATATATATTAGTGAAAGAGACCTACTCATAGAAGACTTGAGGACTTAACTGACACTACCAAATACCAGCGCATCAGAAAACTTACTAAGGGCACCACACAGGATAAGAGAAGAAATATGCCAAGACATCTACGGCACAGGGACCATGATTGACCGAACTTGGACGAAAGAAAATTTCGAAATGTGACATGTCTTCATGAGAGTGGCTGTCCATGGCTTCCACCACATTACCTGCAAAAAATACATCCTTTCACGACTCAAATGAGAAATGCAAATGTAAACTACACCCTCTGTCTGTAAAGTTCGGTGAATGGGTCTATATTACGAACGGATTGTTGGCTTACCTGAATCAGCCGTTACTGTCATTCGAAGTAATCCCCGTGGATGGTTATGCACTTCTTAGAACGGCCGTACAAGTCCTGGCATAGTCTTCCTGAAGGATTGCCTTCAGTTCGGTCGTCACATTATCTACGTTGGATGTCCGAAATGTCCGAGAACCTCTGGTCCTTCAGGGCTCTTGGGCAACCCTGGATCCCGTTACTCCATACTTCGACGTTTGCCTTCGAGGTCGTACCTCAGGCACCAGGTCTCGTCGCCGTGACAATGGTTTTCCGGACCATTCCATTCCACGGAACATTCACCCTTCTCACTGCCACCCATCGAACAGGTGTGGACGTTAGGTTGCATAAATTCACCCTTCTCACTGCCGCCCGTCTATCAAGTGTGCAAGGCAAGTTGCATAAATTCACGCTTCTCTCTTACTTTAAATGAAGAGTTTTGACGACCCAAACTGAAGGCTATTCCTAAAGAAGACTATGCCATTAAATTTCAGGACTTGTTCAGTCGTTCTCAGAAGTGCATAACCATCCACGAGGATTACTCCGGAGGACAGCAACGGCTATTTCAGGTAAGCCAACAATCCGTTCGTAATATAGCCCATTCACCGAACGTTTCAGACAGAGGGTATATCTAAACAAACCTGTGATCGCTATCACATAGAATTATGTACCCAGAGAATTCTATTAATAAGTGAATATGCCAAGATGTGAAAGAGATCAGTAATGTAAACATTGGTATTGTAATATTGTTACCCTATTTGGTTATTAGGCTGCATTAAATAGTCTATATTATTTATAGGTTCAATTTAATGTATGTCCTACAGTTTTCACTGTAACAATAGGATCTATTGATTTATCAAGTAAACCCGGTCCGCCTTGGTGAGAGCGAAGCAACTTGACACACTGCACCACCACGCCTCCACCCCCAGAAAAGATAAAACAGAGGAGTTGAAGCAATGCTGGAGTAAAGTGATCGCCAATGCACTTCCCACCGGTAGGAGAAAATACACACTGTTGAAGTCATCACAAAAACACAGTTTACTAGCGGGCCTGATGACCAAATGTCCCAATTCCCTAAAATTAATTAGCAAGAACGTTCTTCGGCGAGACACTTTGCGCGGCATGTGTGCACTTATCTGTTATATGATCACTCAAGTGGAAGATATAACACACCTGTAAGAATAGGATAATATGATCCATAAATGATGACGTGGTCACCGAGTGTAACCTAATTGAGTAACATTGTATAGCCTGAATGTAGGCAGACAAACGAGGCAATAACAATGGTTCATTACCACGATAATACACACGATATGTCTTCAATTTAAAGCATTCTTCGGGACCTTGTGCTCTTGACCTATCTGATGCAAGGACGTACAATTACTCGTCAAAAGCAGTGAGACTTTGAAGCAAAAAGTTCAACATGATTCCGTCATCAGGATTTGAACCCGAGTCCACTGCATGTGTAATGAGACTCTGGACCCGAAAGTCCTGGATTTGAGGTGGGAAATGAAAGGCCTAGAATGTCCTAATACCTCCGGGACATTTGAGTAATAGAGGGCTTATTTCCAAACTGACGGAACTACACATTCTTCGGATTTCAAGCTGAAGTTTAAAATGTTTTCTCTCAATAGTACTTGATAGTGTAAACGTAGGCCTAATTATTTCCACAGTGGAGTAGGTTTATATCTTGGTTAAATTGGCATCCAAAAGGTATTTATATTTCCAATGTGGCGCAACTCCTTACTGTTTTTACGAGTATTTCCTAGGGGCTTGGTTGCGCAGCTATCAAGCTGTGTGCCTCTCACCAAGGTAAACCGGGTTCAATTCCCGGTCAATATATGTGAAACTTTCGAAGTGAAATGCCATCTCCTGTGGTTCGGATTCCACATAAAAATGAAATCACGTAAAACTACAAGCTTCATTTCGTTTTCATTTCCAAAGTGCCGCAAATCTGGCGTGACTACTTACCAGTTGTGGCGGTATCTGCTCTTTCGCCCGTTGATTTATTCTTTTTCTGCTGGCGAATATTGGTACAAATGGCGGCTTTTGATGAAGAACTTGAGAGACAGGTGACTCGTTACACGAGTAAAATGAAACAAGTGCCTGTGAAATTGCAGAAAACAAGTAGTTCCGTGATGAACTAAATAGACTATTTTCATATATCCTACTGGTCTTACTTATGACACAAGAAATGAAAACGAGATTTTAAAAATTGCACAGCCGCCATATTTAAGCTCTCATAAAATTCCATTAAATTAGACGTCAGTATATTAAGGCTACTATGAAAACATACCGCACCAAGTTTCACAGAGCTCGGTTGGAAAGTCGTGAGAAAAATCCATTTAAATATTTAAATTTCGCGTCACTGCCATGTTGGGTTTGTGCTCACCAGGTTATTGAATGATCCATAGGTGAACTCATGACACAATTTCAGTTTGATTGTTGTAATAGATTCGTAGATACTGAGAACCGTCTGAATATTTCGGATGGTCGCCATGTTGGATTGCTATATGTGTAGGCCATCGAGTTATGTTGCGTAGGTTCATTATTCAAACGTTCACTTTGATCGCATGATTATGACACAAGAAATAAAAATAATAATTTTAAGAGTTTGCACAGCTGCCATGTTGGGATTATGAAAACAATTGAGTGTAATTGAATGTCAGAGAATTAAATTTTATATGGACATTGGGAGCATTAAATATAGAAAGGCTGCAGGAGAAGACGATCTTCTTTGAGAAATCTGGAAAATTAAAGAAAAACGAAAAAGCAATTACCTGGCTCACAGAATTCTTCTATTCTATCATTCACTGTGGACATACACCCACGTGTTGTTCATCTAGTCTCACCGTGATAATTTGTAAGGGCAGAGGAGATCTAGCTGAATGTACCAACTATCGTCCTATCTGGCTCCTCTCCCACTCCATGAAGATATTCGAGCGTATCCTTGACAACCGGCTACGAAACTTAATCCAGCTCTCTGAAAATCAATGTGGGTTTGTGAAGGGATGTGCCACGATAGATGCCATCTTTGCTCTACGCCAGCTGATGGAGAAATCACGGGAGAAAGGAAGGCCACAACATCTTGCTTTCCTTGACCTTGAGAAGGCATTTGATCGAGTACCACTTCAGATGAATTGGTATGCTCTCCGCGATCATCAAATACCTGAAACTTACATAAGCTGGGTAAAAATGGTGTGCAACAACACCAGCAGCCATGTGAGATGCCCTGCAGGACTGACTGACAGCTTCCCTATAACAGTTGGCGTTCATCAGGGTTCAGCTCTGTCTCCACTGCTCTTTGTAATTGTAATGGACACCATTACGCGCAAACTTCAGAAATGTGTGCCATGGACAATGTCATATGCTGATGATGTGATGCTTGCGGCACACACCAGGAAGGACCTTGAAACCCAAGTCCAAACACGGTATGATCGTCTGGAAAGATTTGGTCTTCATTTAAATATTCACAAGACTGAATACCTTGAAACGATTTCATCTCCTGGAACTATAGAAATTAATGGAGCACCTCTCGCCAATGTGGATACATTTCGATATTTGGGTTCTCGATTACAGAGTGACGACTGTATAAATGAAGACTGCGAGCAAGAATCAATGCAACGTGGATGCGATTCAGTGATGTAACTGGTGTTCTTTGTGATAAGAAGATGCCCATCCCCCTAAAATCACAGATATACCGCTCAATGGTGAGGCCAGTTGCATTGTATGGTGCGGAGTGTTGGCCAGCCCCTAAAAGTGCTGAGCACTCGCTACATGTCATGGAAATGCGAATGCTGAGAAGATCGTTAGGCATTTCTCTGTTTGACCACATCAACAACACAACGATCCGTTAATTAGCTGGTGTTGCTCCAATCTATGAGAAAATGCAGGAATGGAGACTTCGTTGGTATGGCCATGTCGTACGAGCACCGCATGGTTCAGTCATCAGCTCAGCCAATCATCTCGCTGTTGGAGGCCAGAGACACCGTGGGAGACCTAAGCTAAGATGGCTAGACACTATAAACTCAGATCTATGATCAAGAAGCCTAAACCCACAGGAAGCGCTTCATCGAAGGAAATGGCGAGCATTGACCCGAAAAGCGGACCCCGTTCTAACGGGAACACGCTAAGAAGAAGAATAATAATACGAAGATTTACCGTACCAAGTTTCACTGCGCTCGGATGATTAAATCGCGAGTAAATTCTATATAAATGTTTCAACTTCGCTTGGCCGCGATATTCGTTTTGTACTTAACGGGGCTATGAAGGTCACATAGATAAACTTCTAGTAGTACCCTTTATAATTTGCGGGTGATTATTGTCACTGTTGCGGGGATATAGAATGGCAGTGAAATATTTGAATATGTTGGATTGGTGAAACGTACACTATTAAAATTTGAAAGGCACGGTCAATGTCGGACGGGGTATTAGTATGCATTTACCGAGTTTCATTGAAATCGCTTCGATCGTTTAGATTTTATTATGGACACACATACACACACACAACCGCACGGACAAAAGATGATCTCATAGGCCTATTTTCATCATAAATGAAATTTGGCTAAAATTAAGGGGGAAAAGAGAAAACCTAGCAAGGAAAAAGTATGTCCTTCTTTTGAATTTTTGAAAACAATTCAACAAATTCGATACCTCTATACTTAATCTAAATCAAGATTCATTGCGCAACGTTTCACTGCTCTCGGATGATTAGGTCTCCAAATAAGTCATTTTAAAGATTTGAAATTCACTTGGCCACCATGTTGTTTTTGTACATATCAGGTTTTTACAAGCCACCATTAGACAAAATTTCACTTTGAATCCTGCAATAATTTCGGTGAGTACTGGTGAAATATTTCAAACTACTGCTATGTTGGAGTCATTTCAATGTAAACAAAATAATTATAAACCTGTAAGTAAATATTATTATGGCGTTTAGTATACAAACTTTCAATTCGAGCGCTTGAATATGACACGAAATATTTTAAATATTAAATTTAGCACTGCCGCCATCTTGAATTGTAGAAAACAAATTACCATACCAAATGCTAATATAAAAGCTCTGAATAAGGAGTCACTGCGCCCGGATAATTAGACGGTTATTTTAAATATTTTTAATCCCGATGCCTACGAGTTGTTTCTGTGTTTATATGGTTTTAAGAACTGTGCACTGAATAATCCTGCTTAACCATACCAAAAATTAGTTTGATTTTTGCAATAGTTTCGGAGATATTGAGAACCGGTAAAATATTCATTATGATTGCCATGTTAGGTTGCTTTGTGTAGGCCTGTAGACCAGGGAGTTCTGTACCAGTAGATAAATATTATAGCAGTGGTTTTTTATACAAAGTTTCACGTCAATCACTTGATTACGGACACGAAATAAAAATTTGTTTTACAATTTCAGACAACCAGCATCTTGAATTTTTGATTTCTGATATTACAGTCGACACCAATATATTGAGCTTTTAATATAGTTCTACCGTGTCAAGTTTCTCTGTACTCGGACGGTTACGGCATCAGAAAAGCACATTTTAGTTTTTGAACTTCGCGTGGCCACCAGTTTGTCTTTGTGCTTATCGGGTTTTGAATGTCACATACGTGAACTTACTTTAGTGGCCTATTAACATTCATATTTCAGGTTGATCGCAGTAATATGTTCGGAGAGATTGAGAACAGGAAATATATTTCAAGCAGCTGCCATATTGGATTGGTGATACTTATTACGATTTGAAAAGCACGATCCAGGTCAAACGGTGTAGTAGTAATTCCTTACCAAGTTTCATCGAAATCATTCCAGCCAATCAGAACTTAATGTAAGTAATACTTACGGCTGGATCTGATCTACCATGTCCAAAGCATTTTCCTCGACATCTATTGCATGCACACGTGGTGAAGTTTCATGTGGTCCTCAATTGATTAAATGTGTGAATGTGCCCATTGCTAAGGTAATGCACTTGTAGCAAGACGATGGTGCAGTGAGCTGTTCCAACACGCACACACACACAGACAAAAGGTGATATCATAAGCCCATTTATCATAAGATGAAAATACGCTGAATTGTTGCACGCAGTTTATTCCGAAAACCATTCATTCCAGAGTTCCGGTCCATCCTGAGAAGGCTGGAGTTGTACGTACCATCAGCAGTAGTAGGACATGATGACAAAGTATTTAAACAATGAGTATGCCGATATGCACCTTGTGTATTGTGTAATAGAAGGTAAAGCACTTGCATCAAGACGACGGTACAGTGAGCTGTTTCCAACGTGACCTCTACAAAATACCAGACATGTGCAGCTGTGGACAGCCGTACGATATTCCTCGTGGGCCACATGAAGGTCAACCACGTGTGTAAGCAATGCACGTCGAGGAAAATGTTTTCGACATGGTATATTAGATTCAGCGGTAAATAACTTACTTGAGAGATTAGTACAGCTCTAAGAATTGCGCAACCTACTGCATGACGAATGCTCCGGAGACTACAGTAAATACACACATCAAAAAAAGTTTTGCATCACCTCGGTTCCCAGATCTCCGGCATATAGACGTTGACTGTGTATATTGTATCAAAGATACAGTCCCTTTGACTGTTCATAGATGTCACTAAAACTGCTCAAAGATGTAAACAACCATGCATGAGCAGGGCCTATTAGACGGAGGGGGTACGACAGCCGATCAGTTCCAGTCATTCCACCAGGACGAAGGTACGCTGCTCATGTTGTCTGTAGTTCTACCATGCCTAGAAGGTCAATACCGCAGTTCGATCGCGTCCGCATTGTTACTTTGTGTCAAGAAGGGCTCTCAACAAGGGAAGTTTCCAGGCGTCTCAGAGTGAACCAAAGCGATGTTGTTCGGACATGGAGGAGGTACAGAGATACAGGAACTGTCGATGACAGGCCTCGCTCAGGCCGCCCAAGGGCTACTACTGTAGTGGATGACCGCTACTTACGGATTGCCGCTCGGAGGAACCCTGACAGCAATGCCACCATGTTGAATAATGCGTTTCGTTCAGCCACAGGACGTCGTGTTTCAACTCAAACTGTGCGCAATGCGCAACTTCACTCCCGACGTCCATGGCGAGGTCCAGCTTTGCAACCCCGACACCATGCAGCGCGGTACAGATGGGCCCAACAACATGCTGAATGGACCCCACAGAATTGGCATCACGTTCTCTTCACCGATGAGTGTCGCATATGCCTTCAACCAGACAATCGTCGGAGACGTGTTTGGAGGCACCCTGGTCAGGCTGAACGTCTTAGACACACTGTCCAGTGAGTGCAGCAAGGTGGTGGTTCCCTGATGTTTTGGGGTGGCATTATGTGGGGCCGACGTACGCCACTGGTGGTCACGGAAGGCTCCGAAACGGCTTTACGATACCTGAATGACATCCTCCGACCCATAGTGCACCCATATCGGCAGAATATTGGAGAGGCATTTGTCTTCATGGACGACAATTCTCGACCTCATCGTGCACATCTTGTGAATGCGTTCCTTCAAGATAACGACATCGCTCGACTACAGTGGCCAGCATGTTCGCCAGACATGAACCCTATCGAACATGCCTGGGATATGTTGAAAAGGGCTGTTTATGGACGTCTTGACCCACCAACCACTCTGAGAGATTTACGCCGAATTGTCGTTGAGGAGTGGGACAATTTGGACCAACAGTGTCTTGATGAACTTGTGGATAGTATGCCACGACGAATACAGGCATGCATCAATGCAAGAGGACGTGCTACTGGGTATTAGAGGTAGTGGTGTGTACTGCAATCTGGACCACAAATGCTAAAAGTCTAGCTGTATGATGGTACAACATGCAATGTGTGGGTCTCATGAGCAATAAAACGAGCTGAAATGTTGTTTGTGTTGATCTCTATTCCCTTTGTATTTAAAGGTTCCGGAACTCTTGGAACCGAGGTGATGCAAAACTTTTTTGATGTGTGTATAAGAGTTGGCACCTGCAGACTATCCTTACCTGAACAGCTCTGCCAGTGGTTACTACGGATGCTGTTTACATATGAGTCCTTGTTTACCCGTGGAGGCATAACAAACTCTCATGGCATGCACCAGCTTGCTCTACGATTGTATGAGGATATCAATGGCTGTTCTCCATTAAGGTCTGATATGATGTCCTGGTGAATCAGTTAATCTAACCTCAGGTTCTACCTCCGCGGATGAATGGGTAAGACTATCTCGACTTTTTGGTACGAGAATTACTTGATCTGTTGCACGATGATCCTCTTGCAACACGAGCCAGCTTATGGTTTATGTGCAATGGTGCTTCTGCACATATAGTCACAGGGCAAGGTTGTATCTCAATACTGCATATCAATGGATAGGTCACGCAGGGCAATTTACTTGGCCACCCATATCAACGGATCTGAACTCTCTGAACTACTTTGAAGTCGTTAGCATATACCTCTGCTGTACCGAAGTGTTCAGATCTCAGAAAGTACGCGCTGCAGGACCCATGTAAAGACATTCTATTTTTGTTTCGATGCATACTTCACCTCCTAAAACACAGGATAATTTTTTGATGTGTAACATCTTTCCGCTCGGTTGATGGATTTACTTATTTAGCGTATGGCTTTTAGTGCCAGGAGTGGATATTTTTGGGGAGTGATTTTGAAAAAAACAAAAGGGACGGAAGTGGGATTGACGGAAAAGGGTAACAGGAAACAATGAGTGCGCGCGCTGGCGGAGATTGATACCATGACATACTATCGCATACGGTTTACTCCAATGTTTGGAGGCCCCATTACAGCTATTCCAACAATAAATCATCTTCAAGTTGTCGTTCTTTGGTGTGAAATTTTGCATTATATCATATTTGCTGAAAACAATTATGATTTATTAAGGGTCTGTTTTTCAATCTCGGGATAAAAGTGATGGGCATCCACTCCCCGAGAAACATGCTTTTCAATGCAAAGCTATGCGAACTCTGGTGTCAACTGAATGAAACACAAACCACATGGTCAAAGTCTTCGTATCAGTATTAGCCTACTTTCGATTTTTGCAAAAAATGAAAGTAGACTTATGAGATCAACACAGGGCGAAAAAAGTGTGTCTGTCTGGTGTGTGTATGTGTGTGTGTGAGTCTGTGTGTGTGTGTGTCTGTGTGTGTGTGTGTGAGTGTGTGTTCTCTGAATGTCTGTCCCCCCCTATCAATTCGAACACGGTGAATGCGAATTGAACGAAATTTGGTACAAAGGTAGCACTAGCAAAGGACACCTCAGTGTCATGTTTTATATCGCCGCCATCTTGACGGAAACGTAATGGCGGCCACACAAATGTTCAAAGCTTAAATCAAATTACGACTAACCTAATCATCCGATCTCTACCAAATATTGCAACAACATACCTTTATGGGGGGAGCATCCTTTGACCAAACTAATAAGTCATCAGCGTAATAGTTTGCGGATGGCGGCCATCTTTGTGTGAAAATCGATTCCCCCTATTAATTCGAACACGGTGCAACCGAATGGAACGAAATTTGGTACAGAGGTAGTACTAACAAAAGGCACCTCAGTGTCATGTTTTATATCGCCGCCATCTTGACGGAAACGTAATGGCGGCCACACAAATGTTCAAAGCTTAAATCAAATTACGATTAACCTAATCATCCGATCTCTACCAAATTTTGCAACAACATACCTCTATAGAGGAAGCATCCTTTGACCAAATAACTAGGTCATTAGCCTAATAGTTTGCGGATGGCGGCCATATTTGTGTGAAAATCAATTCCCCCTATTAATTCAAACACGGTGAAACCAAATGGAACGAAATTTGGTACAGAGGTAGCACTAGCAAAGGGCACCTCAGTGTCATGTTTTATATCGCCGCCATCTTGTCAGAAACGTAATGGCGGCCACACGAATGTTCAAAGCTTAAATCAAATTACGATTAACCTAATCATCCGATCTCTATCAAATATTGCAACTACATACCTTTATGGAGGGAGCATCCTTTGACCAATCTAATAGGTTATTAGCCTAATAGTTTGGGGGTGGCGGCCATCTTTATGTCAAAATTGATTCCCCCTATTAATTCGAACACGGTGGAACCGAATGGAACGAAATTTGGTACAGAGATAGCACTAGCAAAGGGCATCTCAGTGTCATGATTGATATCGCCGCCATATTGACAGAAACGCAATGGCGGCCACACAAATGTTCAAAGCTTAAATAAAATTACGATTAGCCTAATCATCCGATCTCTAGCAAATTTAGCAACAACATACCTTTATGGAGGGAGCATCCTTTGACCAAACTAATAGGTCATCAGCCTAATATTTTGCGGATGGCGGCCATCTTTGTGTGAAAATCGATTCCCCTTATCAATTCGAACACGGTGAAACCGAATGGAACGAAATTTGGTACAGAGGTAGCACTAGCAAGGGGCAGCTCAGTGTCATGTTTTATATCACCGCTATCTTGACGGAAACGTAATCGCGGCCACCCAAATGTTAAAATCTAAAATGTAATTACGACCAACCTAATAATCTAGTCTCTACCAAATTTTGCATCACCATATCTTTATGTGGGAAACATATTCAGACCAAACTGCAAGAACATCAGCCCAATAGTTTGCAGATGGTGGCCAAGTATGTGTGCAAATCGATTCCCCCTATCAATTCAAACACGGTGAAACCGAATTGAACGAAATTTGGTACAGAGGTAGCACTAGCAAAGGGCACCTCATATTCATGTTTAATATCCCTATAGCACGTTGTATTTCAACAAGCTACTACAACCAACATTCGATCATACTCCTTGAAAAGGACAAAGAGTTATAACAATACCCATGCATTTAGGAGAAAGTAGGCTATATGTTCTTTACTGAACATCTTGTTTAAATGATGATATGCTTTAATATGAAACATTGTAACTAGTCAGCAATGCCGGTATTATGTTTCTGCACAATGGCTATTCAGATATTAACACACATTGCGGTAATGCAGTTATCAATATAATCTACTGTATATTGACGTGTTTATACGGGAACTGGGATAGTCTTTCATGGCGGTATATGAAAATAATTGACCGTCTTGTACTCTAAATATCTGTGGTTGTAATAGCTGCGATGATAGCGTCTTGGTCTGCGAATCATGAGGTCTCAGATTCGAACTCCAGTCCCGAAAATTATTTTTGCTACCAGATTAGCGATTTAAACGATATTTATCATAACAGTATGCGTCATTTTAACAGAATTTACATGAAATTACGATTTCTCTAATTTTAATTACAATAGTTTGCACGGAGCAGGAGTTGGGAAATTTGATTGTATTGAACATTATTTCTAGTAGGCTAGTCTATAGATAGGCTAGAGACTATGGCTTCATTCCTCCTCTTAATTTACAATATAATATGTGATGTTTGTTCAAACAAGTGTGACAGTAGCATATCTCCAATTCAATCTATACATTCATCATAGTACCATTATGAAAATGGAGCGTAAATTAACATTTTAAGAATGTCCAAGCTGTGTAGTATACGAGTAGGATAACATGTCAGATTACTTCACATACATTTCATCTCAATTTCATAGTAAGATAACATGTCAGATGTTACACATCATATGCGACTACTGTAAGGCTCGTATCTTTTTTTACCATCCTGTTTACTCAATCTCCATACTTGACGCAAATTCTAACTAATTCATGACATTATTTATATTACCTCATGACCAAGCCCAGAGGCAAGCTGTTTGTGTTCTTGACGCTAATAATTTACATTTGTAGACGGGCCCACATTAGCACATCAATGTGGCCCCAAGTTCACAAGGAATTACTGGTAATTGTTTGTACCTACATGTCAGTAGCTGAGCGTGACGTCAGAAGGTCCTACTGAATAATCGGTGTTTGTCTGAACTACAGAGTTGCAAGCACGCGTGCGAGCACACGTCAATAGCAACTGTTCTGCTAATTGACCACCGTGAAATCTACTGGCTCGCTACCTGTATTTATTATTCATGTCATGTTAGACCAGTGGTTATTAGACTTCTTCTAGGTGTACTGCCAGTTCTATTTTGCTTCCTTCTTATAAGATAATTCTTCAAAGAGTGGCATTCCGATTCAATTAACATTTAATGTAGGCTATGTTTCACAATAGTGTAAGCACATCGGTCCAGACTAATACCTAATGTCATTTCTTAGATATTTAAGTGAGTTAGCTTACTGGTGGTAAAAGGTGAATTTCTGCTTTATTTTCATGGATATACGTTATATTTTTCAACTGTCGAACTGAGTTTCTTTTAATGTGTAAGACCCAACTATCCGGTTTGAGAGTTCCATCCAGCTGACAAAGAAGGTTGATTTTAAGAAAAGCCAAATAAATGAGACAGCTCTCGAATTATGAGGTATAGAAGGAAGGAAGGAAGGAAGTAAGGAAGGAAGGAAGGAAGGAAGGAAGGAAGGAAGGAAGGAAGGAAGGAAGGAAGGAAAGAGTGCCGTGAAAATAGATGCAAAAGAGAAGATGGCCCGTTCCAAAATAAACGGAAAAAGGAAATAAGTAGTTCCTTGTAGAATTAATATAGTTCATTTCTCTATATTTATCACAAAACTCTCCCTAGAATTAAATTGATTTTCCATGTGATGGACTAGAGTATCAATTATTGACCTCCGTGGCCGATGATCGCGAGATTAACGGTTACGTAAAACTACAAACTTCAATTTGTTGACCTACATTCTGACAAAATTCCCGCATCCAATGTATTTCTTTTTATCACGAACATTTTTGGGTTACATATTTCCACATCCAACGCATTTCATTCTTCCAGGAATACTTGTGCCTGCCTAGTTCATGTGAGGCTCACCCTTCACTTTAATAACCCCAATTACATTACTTTTATACATATTACATTACTTGCAAGCTTTCTTCTAATTCTATCTGGGGAACTGTACTTTCCATCATCACTAGAAGCATTTATTTTGCTTAAAGCACATAAACCTTCTCCTGTTTAACCACAAGGAGCTTTATCTACTATAGTCCGCTTCCTGATGTAGCAGCTAGCATTCTTGGGTTTGATCCCCGGAAGTGCCAAGCAATTTAATTCTGGCCTGAGAGCTGGAACGGGGTACACTCATCCACGTAAGGACAAACTGAGAAGAGGCGGGTTCGAGTCCCAACTCAAACATTCGTGGTTTCCCACTTCTACGCTTGGCAAATACCTGGTTAGTTCCTAAGTTAAGGCCACGGCCGCCTCATTCCCAATACTCACCTGAATTACAAATACATACACACTCTACCTCAGACGTCACAATAACACAGGTTATCAGACAAATTCTTTCTATACACACACCCAAGTACACGGGACTAAATGTTTTCTCTTTATTGTTGTCTTAAGGGACGAAACTACGAGGTCATCTGCCCCTGGGACTTAATGACCACGATATCCGAGCCTCTTAAATGAAACCGGCCGTGGTGGCCGAGAGTGCTAACACGCTACCTCGTTCCTCGCTGGCATCGGGAGAGCGTGGGTTCGAATCCCACATCGGCCGTCCTGAAAATAGTTTTCGTGGTTTCCCATTTTCACCACCAGGCAAATGCCAGGACGGTTCCTTTCAATAGGTCCACGGCCGATTTACCGTCCTGAATAAAAAAGCACATGGCCATGGCTGCATTAATAAAATTATTAAATGAAACTACATCAGGCTGTAGTATATCAGATCTATCCATAGTGCATAAGTGTTTTCTGCAGAAATGAAACATGTGCATTACTTGTTCCCTTACTGCATCAAGTGCTTGTCTCTCTTGCTTATTTCAGACACTTCTACTCATGGAATTTACAATTTCTGTAGAAAACGAAGTGGGTAGGTTCAAAATGCCATTTCCTGTTAAAAACGAGTTTCGTAAAAAAAGAGATCATTTTCCCTTCTGCATTTAGTGTTTCAGTTGTAGTCCAGCATGCCATTTTCCACAGTGATAGGCTAATTCAGAGACGAATTAGGAGCATTCATGTTTGAGGAATTGATTTGCTCATCCTCTATGATTTATGGAAAGTACTGTAAGATAAGGTTTTTAAATCTATAAGTTTCTAATCTTGGTAGAGGTTTACTATTCCACGATCACTGAGATTAGGGGCAGATCACCTGATTACAACAATCACCATCATGGAGGCGGCCATAGGATCCCCGCATATGGCTGGAGTAGAATGGGAATCCTTGGAAATTACTTTTAAACCAAAGGGAACCTTTCGTACATGCATTGAATTTTTGGATTTTATAATTTCTACGCTATAATAAAGGGGACCTCCCCCAGGGCATGGGGTCAAAAAATTGATTTTTGGTTTACTATGAAATTTGATAGTTGAAAATGTACCCTACAAGAAGATATATATTTTTTAAATGATACCTTCATATTAGAGCATTTAAAAGCCATTTAAAAGTAAGGCATTATGTGCTGCCCCGCCCACTTTTTTCTAATGCGATTCGATACCGACTTTATCCCTACATTTAATGCCTTAGGGAAAGTTTTTCTTGGCAGTTTTGTAGTGGTTATACTTCAGATTGTGCACAGCGATGCTCATTTGTTTGTTTCTGTTAGTAAACACATGGGGGTTGAGCGGTAAAATAAGTATATCAAGGTTTTGTGTGGAATATTGTGAGTGCATTGTGTATAAATTCAATAAAGTTTAGTCTTGTGCATACACAATGGCCAAACCAAAAGGTGTATTCAAGAAGAGGCGATATAAAGCAAACCAGTTCAATAAGATTGCAATTTGTGAGGTTATGGTACAGGATATTAACACTCCAGGACCCGGAAGTAAGTTAGAAGTTGTGACCAGTGCATCAAAGAAAAAAAAATGAGAAGCTAGGCCTAAAGCTGGAGAAAGCCATAACAGAAATCAGTGAGGAAACTATGCAAGATGCAGTAAAGGAAATTGTGAGAGGTAATGATGGTTGTACTGACATAGCCATTGCATTGGATGGAACCTGGCAGTAAAGGGGACATCCTTCCCTAAATGGTATTTTTACAGCTACTAGTGTAAGGTGGTTGATGTTGAAATACTCAGCAAATACTGCCAGACATTCTGACAGATCATGGATCTGCACAGACACTCCTCAATATTCTTTATTGCTAAATACATATATAGTTAGAGTTTATATTTATTCAATCGGAAAGTGCCCAGATATATAGAGTAGAAGTTAGTACCTAGGCTGTTGCCTGATGGCCTTGTGTTACATGAAGTGAAACCGACTAAGAAGCGACACGGCATAACGTATTTGTTTGAAACGAATAAGGATCTAGGTGGCGGCGAAATGAGATATAGATACTCTGGTAAAAGTTTGTTAGTTGATTGTTTGGCATCGAATGGATGCATTCTGTTATATAATACGACGAGTTGCTACAAGTATTTGTGAATGTAATTGTATTCTAGAAAGGATTCACATTCTCATATATATAACGGAGAAGTATCCGTAAAGGGATTCTTCATAAAAGGAACCAGAGATATCATATGTGGATGAAAATAAAGAACACCTATAAGAACGATATGCCCCAAATATCAAGTAAGACAAGGTTAGCTAAATGGAAATGTAATGTACGGCGCTTTCCGGTTAGTAAAACATAGTTCGATTCATGAAATATTATAAATTTACCTTGCAATTACAAAGTGATGAGGTTATTTCATTAGTTACTCTTTATACGTATGACTAGCAGTAGTACCCGGCTTCGCCCGGTGGAATGATGATAATATTTCAGTCTCCTTAACACTCAACGTCATTGATGAAGATGATACTGACGACGACTGCTATTGAACGGGTATAATAAACTTACGCTCTAATAGAAATACATATTTTTAAATTACCGGCGAGTAAGACTGTGGTGTTGCCTAGTAGTATAATGGGCGTAACATCTAGGTCATTTTCCCTTTTGATGAGGATGACAATGAAGACTACTACTACTGAACGGGTATATTAAACTTACAAACTAATGGAAATACACATTTTATAAATCACTGGCAATGAAGACTGTGGTGTTGCTTAGTAGTATAATGGACGTAACATCTAGGTCATTTGCCCTTTTGATGAGGATGATAATGAAGACGACTACTACTGAACGGGTATATCAACCTTACAAATTAATGCAAATACATATTTTTAAAATCACAGGCTAGGTAGACTCTGGTGTTGTTTAGTAGTATAATGGACGTAACATCTAGGTCATTTGCCCTTTTGATGAGGATGATAATGAAGACGACTACTACTGAACGGGTATATCAAACTTACAAACTAATGGAAATACACATTTTAAAATCACAGGCCATGAAGACTGTGGTGCTACTTAGTAGTATAATGGACGTAACATTTAGGCCATTTGGCCTTTTGATGAGGATGATAATGAAAACTACTGTTGAATTGACACGACAAACTTACAAACTACCGTGATAGAAAGGAATATTTCAAAATTCACAGGCTATGAAGTCTTATTGTGTGTGGTGATTAGTGGTATAATGGGCGTAACATCTAGGTCACTTGCCCTTATGATAATAATAAGGTAATGAAAAATGACTACTAAACGAACATGGTGTATTTTTAAATCTGATATAGGCAATTTAGATTTCTACCTTCGATGTCTTCCAAAGTCTGAACGTTATTTTCTGGCTTAGGCCTATACTCGATGCGTGTAGTGAAAGAGCTTATCGAGTACTGCCCGGGTCCAAGCTGCACGAATCGCAGATGATGACGATATATGATGACAGACGTTCGGGGGAGTTCCCGGTCCTATTCACATTGACCGGTGAATCACTCATTCTTTCGTAACACTACAGTGGTTTGAGCCAAGACCCTGTATGAACATCAGCATAGTCAGCAATACCAGGTAACACGGCGGGGTCTGGACATTTCTCTCATGTCAACTCGCGATGAATCAGCAAGCTATTCTCACACCTGGCCCCCTCCTCCCCACTCCACCCACCAGGGTCTCTAAACTTGTGGGACGTGAGTTTGCGACCACGGGACCCCAACTGAGTCCGGCATTGCTTCTATTTACTGGTGCCGGGCTCCTTTCAGTTCTCTTTCCTGTCAGCCTCCCTTGGTCAAACTCTTGTTCTCTTCCGACCCCGATGGTATCAGGGTATCCGAGGCCTAGCGACTCTTTCACTTTCCCGCCTTAATTGGCCCTTGTCTAATCATTCCTGATAGCCTCAATCTTCGAGGTGTCAGCCTTCTTTTTCTTTTCTTAATATCTCATGTCTTCTGCTCAAGACCCTCAAGGAGGCAGGGTGTGTGTAGCCCCACCACTTATGGTGCACCCTGGATAGTGCTACATCCTCAAGGGCTCATGGCTGGTGAGTTCGGGAGATGGCAACACTGAGGGTTTCCTGAACGGGTCCGGCTTTAACCCTTTTTTCCATTGCCTATGGGACGGACCCTCTCCTCTTTCCGGGAATGGAGTGGTCTGTCCGCAATTTCAAGCAGACAGTGTTACTCGCAGGGTACCAAAGGGTAAGTATACAAATTTTGGTTCTGAACGGTGAAACGGTGTAGATTTGTGCCAAAGGGCCTAAATGCAGGGAATGGGGTGATCTGTCCGCAATTTCAAGTGGACAGGGTTACCCGCAGGGTTCGAAAGGGTAAGTATACAAATTTTGGTCCGGATCGGTGAAACGATATAGATTTTTGCCAAAGGGCCTAAATGCAGGACATGGGGTGGTCTGTACGAAATTTTAGGTGGGCAGTGATATTCACAGAGTTACAAAGGGTAAGTATACACATTTTGGTTCAGATCGGTGAAACGGTGTAGATTTTAGCCAAGGGGCCTAAATGCAGGGAATGGAGTGGTCTGTCCGCAATTTCAATCAAACAGTGTTACTCGCAGGGTACCAAAGGGTAAGTATACACATTTTGGTTCTGATCGGTGAAATGGTGTAGATTTGGGTCAAAGGGCCTAAATGCAGAGAATGGGGTGGTCTGTCCGAAATTTCAAGTGGACAGGGTTACCCGCAGGGTTGCAAAGGGTAAGTATACAAATTTTGGTTCGGATCGGTCAAACGGTGTAGATGTTTGCCAAAGGGCCTAAATGCAGGAAATGGGGTGGTCTGTCCGAAATTTTAAGTGGGCAGTGTTATTCACAGGGTTACATAGGGTAAGTATACAAATTTTGGTTGAGATCGGTGAAACGGTGTAGATTTGGGCCAAAGGGCCTAAATGCAGGGAATGGGGTGGTCTGACGGAAATTTCAAGTGGACAGGGTTACCCGCAGGGTTCCGAAGGGTAAGTATACAAATTTTGGTTCAGATCGGTGAAACAGTGTGGATTTGTATACATAACAGACAGACAGACAGACAAATATTGAGCTTTATATATATATAGATTTCTAGCAAAGGGGGAAGAGTGAGTTGCCATACAGCAAGCGTATTGTCCTGTTGCCCGGGAGTAAAGTCTCATGTATTTTATATTCTATTCTCATTATAGTAATGAGTGGCGCTCAACACAATTTATTTACGGGTCAGAACTACTATTACATGTAGACATTTAGAAGAGGAAGTTGAAAAATCAGCACACAAGGAAAGTTGTGTTGCTAATTATGAAGGCACAAGTGGGAGGATGGAGGTTTCAGGAGTGCAGAAAATGTTTAGCCTACTTTTCACATTTTGCAAAAATGAGGAAAAAGTAGTCTTATGAGATCGATCCGGGAAAATGTCTGTCTGTCTGTCTGCCTGCCTATCTGTCTGTCCTTCTGCTGTCTGTCTGTCTGTGTGTGTGTGTGCCCCCCCCCCTATCAAATCCTAAACGGCTGCAGCAATCGAAACCAAATTTGGTATGAGTAAAGATCTATACCGGGACATCTCAACGTCATACTTGAAAATGATGTCAGTTCTACCAACTGATGAAAAATCGTAATTGAAATTTCAGCTCCATGTTGGATATCCTGGAATACATACATGGGAACTATTCCAAAATTGGCACATGTATAGATAATAAGACACTTCAATTTTATTTTCAGGACGCCATACATGACAGTGTTGCCAAAATGATTCTATGCCTACTGATAGATCCAATGTTTAAATGCATATAACTCCTACACTATCAATTGGATTTCAACCAAGTTTCGTATGTACTATGTGTACATAAACTGATATGACTGAGCACATTCTTAAGAGCAACCAGGGCTGCCAACTGTCAACAAATGCTCTCTCTATTTTTTTTTATCCAAATACCAATATATCAGAAAGTATGCGAGCCAGCAGCCTTAACCATCGCACATTTATAGTGCCTGATATTCTAGATTAATTTGGAGCAACTAATGTATGTCAGTGCTACCAACATGATTCTAAGCCTGCTGATAGGACCAATTTTTAGTTACATGTAACATCTATACTATCAATTGGATTTCAACCAAATTTCGTATGTGCTATGTGTACCATAACATATATGACTATGCGTATTGTTAAGAGCAATCAGGGCTGCCAAATGTTAATAAATGCTGTTTATATTTTTTTACCCTAATATCAATATAGGCTATCAGAAAGTATGCAAGCCAACAGCTCTAAACTTTGCGCACGTATAGTACCTGCCATTCTAGATTAATTTGGAGCAACTAATATATGTCTGTGCTACCAACATGATTCTAAGCCTGCTGATAGGTCCAATTTAAAAATACCAGTAACTTCTTTACTAACAAATGGATTACATCCAAAATTGGCACAACAACAGATCATAATATTTCAGATTATATCTGACCAACTCATGCATGACATTGTTGCCAACATCATTTTATGCACGCTGATAAGTCCAATGATTAACTGCATGTAAAGTCCATGCTTTCCATTGGACTTCAATCAATGTTTGTGTTCTGTAACTTAAGAGATGGAAATAAGAATATATCCAGTCACCAGAGTTGCCAACTGTAGTGCTCTATCAGGCTACATAATGCCAGGTATATTTCGAACAAATTAGAAATTTAGATATTACCAACTTTATTTCGTCATTATTCTAGATAGCCTAAGTCCATATAGATTAATCATTGGCATGAATCTTAAATTTTAAGAAAAGTAGGCTCTTTAGTTCGTCACGGAACTTCTTGTTGCACATTCAGTTGAGACGAGGGGTGTTCGCTACACAGAATACCTTTGGGATGGGGACAGCAAAGCCGTCACCAATGTAGTTAAGTGCAAGCCATATGGTGATACAGTGATTCATAAGCTGGAGTGTGTAGGCCACGTACAAAAACGTTTAGTAACAAGGCTGCGTAAACTTACTGTTGATACAAATGGGAAAAGACTTGATGATGGCAAACTTTTCACTGGGAAAGGTCGGTTGATAAAGGCTGAAATAGACAATTTACAGAGGTATTTTGGACAAGCAATTAGAAGAAACAAAAATAAGTTTGACAAGATGAAACGGGATATATGGGCAATTTACTTCCACAAAGCCTCAACGGATGAGGAACCATGCCATCATTTATGTCCTAAGGGCGAGTCATCGTGGTGTCCATATAACAGGGCTGTCATAACAGGAGAAGCTTATTCCCACAAGAAGTTCCGTGACGAACTAAAGAGCCTACTTTTCTTAAAATTTAAGATTCATGCCAATGATTAATCTATATGGACTTAGGCTATCTAGAATAATGACGAAATAAAGTTGGTAATATCTAAATTTCTAATTTGTTCGAAATATACCTGGCATTATGTAGCCTGATAGAGCACTACAGTTGGCAACTCTGGTGACTGGATATATTCTTATTTCCATCTCTTAAGTTACAGAATACAAACATTGATTGAAGTCCAATGGAAAGCATGGACTTTACATGCAGTTAATCATTGGACTTATCAGCGTGCATAAAATGATGTTGGCAACAATGTCATGCATGAGTTGGTCAGAAATAATTTGAGATATTATCATCTATTGTAGTGCCGATTTTGGATGAAATCCATTTGTTAGTATAGAAACTACAGGTATTTTTAAATTGGACCTATCAGCAGGCTTAGAATCATGTTGGTAGTACTGACATACATTAGTTGCTCCAAATTATTCTAGAATGGCAGGTACTATACGTGCGCAAAGTTAAGAGCTGTTGGCTTGCATACTTTCTGATAGCCTATATTGATATTAGGGTAAAAAAATATAAACAGCATTTATTAACATTTGGCAGCCCTAATTGCTCTTAACAATACGCATAGCCATATATGTTATGGTACACATAGCACATACGAAATTTGGTTGAAATCCAATTGATAGTATAGATGTTACATGTATCTAAAAATTGGTCCTATCAGATGGCTTAGAATCATGTTGGTAGCACTGACATACATTAGTTGCTCCAAATTAATCTAGAATGTCAGGCGCTATACGTGTGCGAAGGTTAAGGCTGTTGGCTCGCATACTTTCTGATATATTGGTATTTGGATAAAAAAAATAGAGAGAGCATTTATTGACAGTTGGATGCCCTGGTTGCTCTTAAGAATACGCTCAGTCATATCAGTTTATGTACACATAGTACATACGAAATTTGGTTGAAATACAATTGATAGTGTAGGAGTTATATGCATTTAAATATTGGACCTATCAGTAGGCATAGAATCATTTTTGCAACACTGTCATGTGTGGCCTCCTGAAAATTAAATTGAAGTATTATTATCTATATATGTGCCAATTTTGGAATAGTTCCCATGTATATATTCCAAGATATCCAACATGGAGCTGAAATTTCAATTACGATTTTTCAGCAGTTGGTAGCACTGACATCATTTTCTAGTATGACGTTGAGATGTCCCAGTATAGATCTTTACTCATACCAAATTTGGTTTCGATTGCTGCAGCCGTTTAGGAGTTGATAGGGGACACACACAGACAGACAGACAGACAGACAGACAGAAGGACAGACAGATAGGCAGGCAGACAGACAGACAGTCATTTTCCGTGATCGATCTCATAAGACTACTTTTTCCTCATTTTTGCAAAATGTTGCACATTCAGTTGAGACGAGGGGTGTTCGCTACACAGAATACCTTTGGGACGGGGACAGCAAAGCCTTCACCAATGTAGTTAAGTGCAAGCCATATGGTGATACAGAGATTCATAAGCTGGAGTGTGTAGGCCTCGTACAAAAACGTTTAGTAACAAGGCTGCGTAAACTTACTGTTGATACAAATGGGAAATGACTAGATGATGACAAACTTTTCACTGGGAAAGGTCGGTTGATAAAGGCTGAAATAGACAATTTACAGAGGTATTTTGGACAAGCAATTAGAAGAAACAACAAGAAGTTCCGTGAAGACCTATACAGCCTACTTTTCATGCCAATGATTATTCTACAGAATATGAACCTATCTAGAATAATGACGAAATTAAGTTGCTAATATCGAAATTTCCAATTAGTACGAAATAATGTATACCTGGCATAATGTATCCTAATAGAGCACTACAGTTGGCAGCCCTGATGACTGAATATATTCTTAGTTCCGTCTCTTAAGGTACAAAATACAAAATTTGGTTGAAGTCCAATGAATAGCATGGACGTTACATGCAGTTAAACATTGGATCTAACAGCGCGCGTAAAATCATGTTGGCAACAATGTCATGCATGTATTGGTCAGAAATAATCTGAAATAATAATATTGTTGTTCCAATTTTGAATGAAATCCATTAGTTAGTATAGAAGTTACATGCATTTTAAAATTGGACCTATCAGCAGGCTTAGAATCATGTTGGCAGCACTGACGTATATTCGTTACTCCAAATTCGTCTAGAATGCCAGGTACTATACGTGTGCAAAGTTTAGAGCTATTGGCTTGAATACTTTCTGATATATTGATATTAGGGTAACAAAAATAGGGCAGCACATATTAACAGTTGGCAGCACTGGTTGCTCCTTAGAATACGCATAGTCATATCTGTTATGGTACACATAGCACATACGAAATTTGGTTGAAATCCAAATGATAGTATGGAAGTTACATGTATTTAAAGTTGGACCTGTCAGCAGGCTTAGAATCATGTTGGTAGCACTGACGTATATAAGTTACTCCAAATTAATATAGAATGTCAGGGACTATACGTGTGCATAGTTTAAAGCTGTCGGCTTGCATACTTTCTGATATATTGGTATTTGGATAAAATAAATTAGGAGCATTTATTAACAGTTGGCAGCCCTGGTAGGTCTGAAGAATACGCTCAGTCATATCTGGTTATGCACACATACAACATACGAAATTTGGTTGAATTCCAATTGTTAGTATAGAAGTTATATGCATTTAAATATTGGACCTATCAGGAGGCTTATAATCATTTTGGCAACACTGCCATGTTTAGCCTCCTGGAAATTAAACTGAAATATTATGATCTGTACGTGTGCCAATTTTGAAATAGCTCCCATTCATACTTTCCAAGATATCCAACATGGAGCTCAAATTTCAATTGCGATTTTTTAGCAGTTGGTAGCACTGACATCATTTTCAAATATGGCCGTGAGATATTCAGGTATAGATCTTTACTCCTACCAAATTTTGTTTCGATTGCTGCAGCCGTTTAGGAGTTGATAGGGGGGGACACACACACAGCCAGACAGACAGACAGAAGGACAGACAGACAGACAGACAGACAGACAGACACACATTTGCCCGATCTCATAAGTCTACTTTTTCCTCATTTTTGCAAAATGTGAAAAGTAGGCTAAAAATAAGTTTGACAAGATGAAACGGGATATATGGGCAATTTACTTCCACAAAGCCTCAACGGATGAGGAACCATGCCATCATTTATGTCCTAAGGGCGAGTCATCGTGGTGTCCATATAACAGGGCTGTCATAACAGGAGAAGCTTATTCCCACAAGAAGTTCCGTGACGAACTAAAGAGCCTACTTTTCTTAAAATTTAAGATTCATGCCAATGATTAATCTATATGGAATTAGGCTATCAAGAATAATGACGAAATAAAGTTGGTAATATCTAAATTTCTAATTTGTTCGAAATATACCTGGCATTATGTAGCCTGATAGAGCACTACAGTTGGCAACTCTGGTGACTGGATATATTCTTATTTCCATCTCTTAAGTTACAGAATACAAACATTGATTGAAGTCCAATGGAAAGCATGGACTTTACATGCAGTTAATCATTGGACTTATCAGCGTGCATAAAATGATGTTGGCAACAATGTCATGCATGAGTTGGTCAGAAATAATTTGAGATATTATCATCTATTGTAGTGCCAATTTTGGATGAAATCCATTTGTTAGTATAGAAACTACAGGTATTTTTAAATTGGACCTATCAGCAGGCTTAGAATCATGTTGGTAGCACTGACATACATTAGTTGCTCCAAATTATTCTAGAATGGCAGGTACTATACGTGCGCAAAGTTAAGAGCTGTTGGCTTGCATACATTCTGATAGCCTATATTGATATTAGGGTAAAAAAATATAAACAGCATTTATTAACATTTGGCAGCCCTAATTGCTCTTAACAATACGCATAGTCATATATGTTATGGTACACATAGCACATACGAAATTTGGTTGAAATCCAATTGATAGTATAGATGTTACATGTATCTAAAAATTGGTCCTATCAGCAGGCTTAGAAACATGTTGGTAGCACTGACATAGAATAGTTGCTCCAAATTAATCTAGAATGTCAGGCGCTATACGTGTGCGAAGGTTAAGGCTGTTGGCTCGCATACTTTCTGATATATTGGTATTTGGAAAAAAAAAATAGAGAGAGCATTTATTGACAGTTGGATGCCCTGGTTGCTCTTAAGAATACGCTCAGTCATATCAGTTTATGTACACATAGTATATACGAAATTTGGTTGAAATCCAATTGATAGTGTAGGAGTTATATGCATTTAAACATTGGACCTATCAGTAGGCATAGAATCATTTTTGCAACACTGTCATGTGTGGCCTCCTGAAAATTAAATTGAAGTATTATTATCTATATATGTGCCAATTTTGGAATAGTTCCCATGTATATATTCCAAGATATCCAACATGGAGCTGAAATTTCAATTACGATTTTTCAGCAGTTGGTAGCACTGACATCATTTTCTAGAATGACGTTGAGATGTCCCGGTATAGATCTTTACTCATACCAAATTTGGTTTCGATTGCTGCAGCCGTTTAGGAGTTGATAGGGGACACTCACACACAGACAGACAGACAGACAGACAGAAGGACAGACAGATAGGCAGGCAGACAGACAGACAGTCATTTTCCGTGATCGATCTCATAAGACTACTTTTTCCTCATTTTTGCAAAATGTTGCACATTCAGTTGAGACGAGGGGTGTTCGCTACACAGAATACCTTTGGGATGGGGACAGCAAAGCCGTCACCAATGTAGTTAAGTGCAAGCCATATGGTGATACAGTGATTCATAAGCTGGAGTGTGTAGGCCTCGTACAAAAACGTTTAGTAACAAGGCTGCGTAAACTTACTGTTGATACAAATGGGAAATGACTAGATGATGGCTAACTTTTCACTGGGAAAGGTCGGTTGATAAAGGCTGAAATAGACAATTTACAGAGGTATTTTCGACAAGCAATTAGAAGAAACAAAAATAACTTGGACAAGATGAAACGGGATATGTGGGCAATTTACTTCCACAAAGCCTCAACGGATGAGGAACCATGCCATCATTTATGTCCTAAGGGCGAGTCATCGTGGTGTCCATATAACAGGGCTGTCATAACAGGAGAAGCTTATTCCCACAACCATTCACTTCCTATCCCAGTTCTAGAAACTATCAAGCCCATTTTCAGAGACTTAGCTAATCCTGAACTACTCAAAAAGTGCCTTCATGGGCAGACGCAGAATCCAAATGAATGTTTTCACAATGTTATTTGGAACCGCATACCTAAAAATGTGTTCATTGGTATGCACACCATGAGAATAGGGGTCTATGATGCTGTGTTGACATTCAATTGTGGGAATATAGGCAAATGCTGGGTCCTGAAGAAACTAGGTATTAGTCCAGGCAAAAAAATGGTCAGTATTCTTCAGGAGATGAATTCCCAAAGACTTGCACAGGCAGAAAAATCAATGTCAGCTCTTGCTAAAAAAGGAAGAATGGCATCAAGAGAAGTCAAGAAGAGGCTTGACGACAGTCTGGAAGCAACAGAAGACCTGTCTTATGGAGCAGGACTCTTCTAAGTAACTGTAAGTTGAGATATCAGTCTCATATTTAGACAAATATCTTTAATGGCTGTTTCCTGAAAACCTACTTTTTATATATAAATGCCCCATTTACTCAGAAAGTTTTTAACCTAACCAGTAAAACTTTCTGAGCCTATGAACTATGTTTGTATGTTGACCTTGAACCTAAAAAATTGGGAATTATTTCTTTGCATGTCTTATAAAAAATTGCATTCATGCTTGAAATTCCTTAAAATTTTATTAATATTTCTAATTAAAAATAAAATACTCTAAAAATATAATTCTATTATTCTCTTAGGTTTAGTTGTCCCTTTGAAGGTTTATAATGCTTTGCCAGAAACTTTTGTGTATGTAAGTGTTATAGTTTCCAAGGAAACGGGTTTTTAAAATGAGTTCTTACCTTGTTTAGATAGTCCGGGGGAGGTCCCCTTAAACAATTATGGATTCAGCTGTTTTGATAACAAAAATTGCCTGGAACTCACCGAGATCAACAATGAATCTGTGTTTCATTCACCATTGGCGCTTCAGATAGTAATAAAATGTATTGGTACTAAATCCTACTACAAAAGGTGATTAGAAACTAAGGTTACGAGGCTGATATTCCTATAGTTTCGTCTGTTATAGAAAAAATAATAGTGTGGGGGTAATTCGAATACAATCGGTTGGTATTTACGCAGAGTTCCAGGCACCCGCCATCTACAGCGCTAGTTGGAAAACTGGTCTCGCGAACAGTCCGTTCAGTTATTCGATTTCTGTGGGCGAAACATGTAACCGCGGCCAGGACTTCTCACCGAGGGCGACATCTTCCTTCATGACAAAGTGCGACCTCATACAGCCCAGAAGACCACCAAGATATTGCAACGGTTTCACTGAGATACCCCTCTACAGCCCGGACATCGCTCCAAACGACTTTCACCTGTTTCCTCATTTGAAGGAGCACCTACGAGGTCGACGATTCGCTTCAGACGAGGAGGTGAAACACTTCGCGACAATGTGGCTGAACACGCAACGACAGGATTTTTACCATGAGGGATTATTCAAACTCTTCCCAGAGGAGACAAGTGCCTAAACTGATATAGAGACCAGGTCAAAATAATATACAGTAGGCAATGTACTGTCAGTTGACTGTATTGGTTGTATGAAATAGAATGTACACGCTTCACTCCAGGCTTTGTAACCTTAGTTTCTGACCGCCCCTCGTGCATGAACACGATGCTTATTGTAATAAATAAATATATACACAAATGAATAAATAGAAAATAAATAAATAAATATATGAATAAATACTTTGGAAGATAATTCCTCCCCTAACAAATCACAACTTTATTTGCAGAATGGAAAGTCCGCTGAAAGAAAGCACTACCCCAGGTGGTAGCTCGAAAGAGAAATCCACCATTGCGTTATGCAATGCATCGGGACCTAGGGTTCTGGGGAGTTCCAACAACTGCAACAAAGACGAGTCGGAGCGTCTTGAAATACCTTCCAAGCTGAGATTTAAACATAAGTACTTCATTGGGACCATAAATGTTAACTCGCTCCTCAAAGTAGGAAAGCAAAAAGAACTTGAAAAGCTTTTAGACAAGAATCAAATCCAGATCCTAGCTGTGCAAGAGACCAGATTCTTAGACAAGAATGTTGTGGACACTGAACACTACAGAGTATTTAAAGGAAAGCCAGCAATAAAAATAATGGGAAACATGCCTCTACTAGGGACTGCCTTTTACGTAAACAAAAAGATAGTGACTAGTGTCACAGAATTCACATCGAAATCAGAAAGGCTATCGCTACTTACATTCAAGTGTAAAAACAAGAAGTACACGCTTATCAACTGCCATGCTCCCATTAATGAAGACAACAAAAAGAATCCACAGAAGGTGGACGATTTCTGGGATCTCTTAGACACTGAAATCTTGCAGATACCCGAGAAAAACATAAAAATTCTCCTGGGAGATTTTAATGCACAAATAGGAAAAGAGAGAAAATACAGGGACATCGTGGGAGATTACCCAGCGCATAGGAGGACAAACAGAAATGGGGAAAGGCTCATAAGACTCTGCAGAGCATACCAGTTTAGAATAATGTCAACAAATTTCAGGAAACTCCCAAGAAAAGCGAAAACCTGGGTATCCCCAAATCCAAATTTAGGGGAATTCCAACTGGACCATGTAGCGATATCAAGGAAAAACGCAAAAGAGGTATTGAATGTCAAGGTGATTAGAAACGGTGACTTCGATTCAGACCACTACCTTTCCAAAGCCAAAATCCGCTTCCTTCCGCTACGACAAAAGAGAGACCCACCTAGAATAACCAAATATAACATGAGCAAATTGAGTATTTCCCACGACATTGTTAAGAACTTTAGGGAAGAAATCCGCAGCACCAAAAAGGAAAGTTGGCAACAACTCTGTACAGGAATCAATGACGCCGCAAAGAAGACACTGGGGTTGGCAAAGAGGAAAAGAGAAATCTGGTGGAACGAACACTGCGATGTAGCTCTCAGTAAGAGGTCTGAGGAATGGAGAAGATGGAAATCTTCTGGAAAAAGAGAACACTTGGAACAATTCAGACAACAGAGGAAAGAAACATCCAGAATTTTCCGTAGGACCAAGCGATCTTTTGAAGCAGCACAGTTAGAAAATCTTCAGAGCAACTTCGTTAAACACAACTCCAGAGACTTTTACCAGACATTCAGAAACAAACTTAAGGGTTACCAAGCCCCAAGTATGAGTTTTAGAAATGAGCAGGGAAAAATTGGACTGAACAACCAAGAAAACTGCGAAATACTAGCTGGATACTTTCAAGATCTTTTGAACTGTCCAACCCCCACTTCTAGATTAGAAATAGCAGACTCACCAGAAAACTCAAAAGAGGATGCACCACCAACAAAAGAAGAGATCAGGGATGTCATCAAGAACCTAAAGAACAACAAAGCAAGTGGAGAAGATTCGATAACAGCAGAAATGTTTAAATGGGCTGAGCCAGAAATTCTAGACGACCTTCACAGAATCCTTGGTGCAGTCTGGGAAACCGAGAAAATTCCAGAAGAATGGAAAACAGCGCTGATCCATCCGCTCCACAAGAAAGGGGATAAGCAAGACGTGAACAACTACAGAGGTGTGTCCCTCCTTTCAATTGCTTATAAAATTCTCTCCAAGATTCTTCTAAACAGAATAGAAGATACGCTGGACAAACAACTAGGCGAGTACCAAGGAGGGTTTAGGAAAGTACGCTCCTGTGTTGAGCAGATCTTCAACTTGAAATCAATAATCCGTCACAGACTGCCGAGTAATAAGAAAATTGTGGTATCCTTCATAGACTTTAAAAAGGCATTTGATTCAGTGGACAGAGAGACCTTAGACAGGATCCTAAGGGAATTAGGAATCAAAACCAAACTAGCAAATATAGTCAAAGAGACCCTAACAAACACAACTTCCAGGGTGAAGTTCATGGGAGAGCTTTCTCGGCCGTTCGAAATTAAGACAGGATTCAGGCAAGGGGATGGCCTATCACCAATCCTTTTCAACTGTCTCCTAGAGAAGGTTGTGAGAATTTGGAACTCGGAATTGGAGAGTCGAGGAATAAACCCAATCTGACTTGGGAGGAAGTCGGTAGGAATTAAAGTCAACTGCCTGGCGTTTGCAGATGATTTTGCAGTACTATCGGAAACCACGGAAGAAGCAGTCATACAAATCAACCTCTTGGAAAAGATCGCTAGCCAAACAGGACTAAGGATATCAGTTGAAAAGACAAAATTTATGACAAATGACAAACATGGACCAAAGTTCCTTGACACGGAGATAGGACGGATTGAAAGGGTAAAAAAGTTCAAGTACCTAGGAGAGACTATACAGGAGAATGGGTTAGAAAAAGCAGCTGTTGGAGATCGAATTATAAAAATGGAAAGAGCGTATGGATTAACAAAAAATATCTACAACAAAAAGTGCATCTCCTGGAATGCCAAAATAAGGCATTATAACACTGTCGTAAAAACAGAGTGCCTCTTTGCCAGTGAATGTCTCTCGATGAACTATAGCCTCGAAAAGCTAGAAGTCATGGAAAGGAGAATTCTTAGAAAAATCATGGGTGCAGTTCAGACTGAAGATGGATGGAGACTGAGAAGCAACGGAGAAGTCTACCAGAACGTGGAAAGAATCTCCGCGTCTATGCGGAAGAGAAGGCTGACATTCCTCGGACATCTCTATAGAATGAACAACCATAGATTAACTGTAACGGCTACCTTTGTCGTTGGATATCGCTCTACAAGTTGGGCGATCATTTATAACGTTTCTACAGATATTACACTCAAGACTCCTTAAAACCACCTCATCGTTCTTATTTAGCATTGGCCTGTCTAGACAGACGACATACACTTTATTAATTTAGATTTACTGGGCGCCAGTTATCGTAAAGATAACACATTAAAATTTTATTTAGCCACGGCCGCTCCCTTCCTTGAGCCAAGATCTATCATCGGAGCGTAGGGCAATAAACTTGCTCTATGAGATACTCTTTGCATTCCAACTATCCTATATATTCAACTCCCAATGAACAAGACATTTTAACTAATACTGGTTTATTTACAACAAAATTATTAACATTTGATCTGAGGTTTCGAGCTGTGTACAATATGTGCATTAATATTCCCTAATTGCGGGGCAATATTGACTGTCTTCTCGCTAGCGCTGATCTTCTGTGTTGATAATAACTCGGTCCACATACCTGGTGCCTTGTGGTTCAAAGTCCATCTCGTTGGTCTGCTTGCAGTCTAATTTGAGATCTTACGCCAACACACGTTTATTGACCTTTGAAAACATATGTTTTCTTGTTGTTGTTGTTGTTGTTGCTGCTGCTTGTTTCTGAGTTTGATCACCATGGTAAGCAAATTTGAACAAACCAGGCTAATGGAATTCACTAAGTCCCATCTTACTGAGGGACTGACAGAGTCTACGACTCACAAAGTCAATGAGTGAGTGCGTGATCGAATATGTGAATGACAGAATAGAATCTATAGAATAGCCAGTGCTGAAGTCGCGCTGGGCTTTTATACACTCTGAATGGTCCCGATGTTTCGCGGCATAAATTTGCCCGCGACCCATCAGACCAATTATAGCAAAGCATTTCTCAGTCCTCAAGCGACGCTAAAACTTCTCCGAGCGGGAATACAGGCCCGCGTACTTCAAATATTCCACTCAGAACCCGCTATTCCTCTCGTTGCGCATATATATATTCCGCCGAAATCTTTCTCCAAGCCCTTGTCTCCAGTCAGCGTGGCTTCGTTCCAGAAATACATTTTCTTGCAATATGTTGCTTCACCGTCCGTAACTTCTTCCAACCATGCCCGTCCTGTCTTTACAATTTAACTAATAAAACAGCCCTAGACCTCTATAAAAACCCTGTTTCTTAATCTAAGCACTTGACAATATTATATATGACTATGGTAATGACGTGAATATGGTATGGCCCCTCCCTTGATATTAATGGGTGAATAAAACGATATAACTTTGATATTTCAATAATAATAATAATAATAATAATAATAATAATTACACAATGATATTAAAAATAATAATAATAATAATAATAATAATTTGTACCGTAATCAAGATTACGTTACAAAACGTCCCCATGGTTTCATAAAGAATGTAATGAATGATGAAATCACAAATCTTCCCTTTAAAACTTAACAGGAAATACACTGAATATACATATATGACCCTTCAAATTACATACATAATGATTATACCCTTTTCATTTTCCTTGATTGATCTGCACTCTTCTTACAATGTTACATAAACATTCTGATTGTCCTGTGCAGTCATACAGGATTTACATGCTACATTTGTTCTTGTAGTCCCTTACAATAACAGAACACAATATATATTGCTTCTTGTTTCACGCAACACAAGTGATTTATCTCCCTTCCACCAATTCCTTAGAGCCACGACACGACTCTAATTATAACCACACGGCAGTCTGCCCTTCTTGCAGCACTTGCTCTTTTCTATGATATTTCCTCAGATTGAAAATGTTATATGTACCAATGACACAATTTTCCTGATCTTTCAATAAGTAGGCATTCTTTCCTATCCTCTTCGAAACGACATAAGGTCCAGTAAACAATAAAAACAACTTTGACATTTTCCCTTCCAATGCACAAGATGGCAACGGCTTACGTAACAATCGTTGCTACAAACTTCCGTGTACTTCCTACCTCTCAACAAAACACTGGCTAGCCTGAATAACGTCACATGAGTCAACAATACATACCTGAAATAACTACCTAGTGTCCTACCTAATTTCCTAACTAACGATGAGCAACTACTACTAAAATCTACTGTTGAGAACCACTTCCGCCCCTGAAAACGTTGAACTAAATCCTCCACTGCTTCAGTTCTCAGCTGGTCGCTTTCGACTCTAGTATTTAACATTCTGCCGTCTATGCACAGTCTCACTGAATTGTCTTTCTTGGCTACTACAACTAATGGATTTAAACTATGGCTAGCTGAAGGCTCAATTATGTCGTTTTCCAACATTAATTCTATCTGTTCTTCGACGGCTTTCATATATTTAGTTGCGACAGGATACCTAGGCCCTACGAAACTACTTGTGTCTTTAACGACAAAACTATGCTCATATAAGTGTGTTGCTCCGGGGTTTGAGCTGAAAATTTCCTTATATTTTATTAATACCTCATGTAACTGATGACCTTGCACCTCATCCAGCTTACATTGTGACAATGCATCATGGATCTTACTCTCAAGTTCAGACTCCATTGCAACCTGACACACCTTAAAAACTTTGCTCCCACTAGCATCTCCGCGGTCTACCTCATTTACTTCAGGAAACTCATCACTCACAACCACGTTGCTTTCTTCCTCAAACATACACACTTTCATCTGTTTGTCAGTCTTAGACACCTTATACGTAACCTGAACTTCTTTATCCTGCCAAAATAAACATATCCTGCCAAAATGAAAATCTAATTTAACTTGATATAATGATAACCATTCCGCACCGAGAATCACCGGATATACTAAATTTGGAACTGCCAAACAGGGCTGAAATTTAACTAACTCACTAATGTTAATTGGAGAGCCTCCGTGGCTTAGGCGGCAGCACGCCGGCCTCTCACCGCTGAGTCCGTGGTTCAAATCCCGGTCACTCCATGTGAGATCTGTGCTGGACAGAACGGAGGCAGACAGGTTTTTCTCCGGGTACTCCGGTTTTCCCTGTCAAAATTTCATTCCAGCAACACTCTCCACTATCATTTCATTTCATCTGTCATTCATTTAATCATTGCTCCAGAGGAGTGCGTCAGGCCTCGGCAGCCGGCACAGTTCATATCCTCGCCGCTAGATAGGGGCTTCATTCATTCCATTCCTGACCCGGTCGGAGACCGGAAGCAGGCTGTGGATTTTCATTTTTCACTAATGTTAATTGGAACTGCGACTTGCTTAGATATTTTCTGAGACCTACTACCTACAGCTGTGACAATGAAAGTGGACTTAACTGGAATTATATCAACATGAATACCTTCTCTCATTACATCTTCCAAAAATCTTAAATTTATACAAGAGTTTTCGCTTCCACTGTCCAATAAAACATCAACTTCTTTACCCCACACATTAAGTTTAATTACTGGTGACATAATCTCATTCTCAACATTATCTAAATTTCCACCATTTAGGTCATAAAGCAGTTCTTCTCTAACATCTATATTAAAATCTCCTAAATACTCAATATTCCTAGGACATTGAACTGCAATCACTTCGGGCTGTCTGTTGACCTCACTGCAACCCGTTATTCGTTTAAATTAGGCCTACTTGCCCCTGGTGTAGATTGTTGTTGTTGTTGTTGACCTGTACGTCTGTCTGGCCTAGTACCTTCCCCTACTCTGTTCAAATTCTCGTTCCTCGTATTTGCTGTGCGTCCCCCATTGTCAAGTCGTCTTTCGTAATTCGCATTCCTGCCTTGTTCTCTTCCCCTCTCTCTCTCACCCTGCCCGAAATTATCTCCTCTACTTATTGGCTTGCGTTCGGTCCTACTATTTTCAAGAGAGTCAAAGTTTTCCAATAGCTTCTCGAACCCGTCAATAGTAGTAATATTCTGCATGAAGAATGCTTCTTTAATTATATCAGGAAAATGCCTTAATAATGTTTTAATTACCTGTGATTCAGTCTCTAAACCTTCTAAATTCTGGCATATAAGTACATGCGCTAAGAAATACTCTGTGTACGAAACACCATCTCTCCTTTGGTACTTCCCAAAAATAATGTTACATCTTTCTCTTTCTTGCACATTTTCATTCCAGTACTTGGCTATGAACTTCTCTTTAAATTTTCTAAAACTAGTCATCTGGTATTTATACACACTGAACCATGACCTTGAATCCCTAACAAAAGATTTATCTAGCATCTCAAGTACTTGTTCCCATTGAACGATCCCCTCTTCTAAATCTTTAGCGAACTTCTTTTCTACTGTTTTTAAGAATTCCATTGGGTTATATGCCTTGCCTGTGAATACTGGCAAATCTGCCTCTTTAGTTAGAAATCTACTTAAATTTCCTATTTGTACATTACCGCTATTTGTTGCTATTTGCTTCTGACATCTCTGCAATTTCTCCTCCATTTTATCTGTCTTACTCGCTACTTCTTCACTGATACTGTTAAATTTACTGTTAACCTCTTCCCTAATTTCTTGATTATCGCTCTCTAGTTTATTTTCTAAATTACCTATTTTAGCAATATTATTATCACACTTGACCTTCATACTGTTGACTTCTCCTTCTAAGTCAACCCTAACCTTACTACATTTAATTTTCACTTCCTCGTCAATTTTATCAACTCGCTCCGACACTTGTTGCATTCTGGCGTCAACCTTAAGTGACCATGATTCTTCCACCTCACTAATCCTGCTTTCTAACTTATTGTGAAATTCTCGGCCTACTTCATTAATTTGTTTATTGAAGTTCTCTGTAGCTTCATCAAACTTCTTACGTTGTTCATCTAGCTTCTTACTATGCTCAGTGAACTTAAGATCTATTGATTTCTCTAATTGATCACTACGCACGTCAAATTTCTTACTTTGTTCCTCTAACTTTGCACTTTGCTCGCCTAACTTAATATCTATGTTTCTGTTCTGTTCTGTTATCAGCATCGTCAGGTTTCGAAGCCAGGAAGGATTCTCCCCCTCATTACTCTGGATGTTTGTAGCCCCGTCTTGTTTATTTTCCTCAGTTTCCTGATTATCGCTTACTTTTGACATCTCATCATTGGTACCCTGCACATCTAATTTCGACATTTTAACTGATCTTATAATACTACGGTTTCTCAAATTTATGTTCCCCAAATTATCCCTGTTACTCATTACCCAAAAAACAACTCATCAAAGGAACACTCCTAATTTATAACCGTAGTTCCCTAACTTGATATATGCCTCTTTATTGAAAAACTCGGAATGAATGCAAAGAGTACTCGTTTATATCGTACATGAAAACAACTTTAAACTTTAACATACTTGAAATAAACTGGATTTATACATAATATCCATTCACTTCAGTACGATATTTCGTAGCCCCACATTGGTTGTGCCATTTGTAACGGCTACCTTTGTCGTTGGATATCGCTCTACAAGTTGGGCGATCATTTATAACGTTTCTACAGATATTACACTCAAGACTCCTTAAAACCACCTCATCGTTCTTATTTAGCATTGGCCTGTCTAGACAGACGACATACACTTTATTAATTTAGATTTACTGGGCGCCAGTTATCGTAAAGATAACACATTAAAATTTTATTTAGCCACGGCCGCTCCCTTCCTTGAGCCAAGATCTATCATCGGAGCGTAGGGCAATAAACTTGCTCTATGAGATACTCTTTGCATTCCAACTATCCTATATATTCAACTCCCAATGAACAAGACATTTTAACTAATACTGGTTTATTTACAACAAAATTATTAACATTTGATCTGAGGTTTCGAGCTGTGTACAATATGTGCATTAATATTCCCTAATTGCGGGGCAATATTGACTGTCTTCTCGCTAGCGCTGATCTTCTGTGTTGATAATAACTCGGTCCACATACCTGGTGCCTTGTGGTTCAAAGTCCATCTCGTTGGTCTGCTTGCAGTCTAATTTGAGATCTTACGCCAACACACGTTTATTGACCTTTGAAAACATATGTTTTCTTGTTGTTGTTGTTGTTGTTGCTGCTGCTTGTTTCTGAGTTTGATCACCATGGTAAGCAAATTTGAACAAACCAGGCTAATGGAATTCACTAAGTCCCATCTTACTGAGGGACTGACAGAGTCTACGACTCACAAAGTCAATGAGTGAGTGCGTGATCGAATATGTGAATGACAGAATAGAATCTATAGAATAGCCAGTGCTGAAGTCGCGCTGGGCTTTTATACACTCTGAATGGTCCCGATGTTTCGCGGCATAAATTTGCCCGCGACCCATCAGACCAATTATAGCAAAGCATTTCTCAGTCCTCAAGCGACGCTAAAACTTCTCCGAGCGGGAATACAGGCCCGCGTACTTCAAATATTCCACTCAGAACCCGCTATTCCTCTCGTTGCGCATATATATATTCCGCCGAAATCTTTCTCCAAGCCCTTGTCTCCAGTCAGCGTGGCTTCGTTCCAGAAATACATTTTCTTGCAATATGTTGCTTCACCGTCCGTAACTTCTTCCAACCATGCCCGTCCTGTCTTTACAATTTAACTAATAAAACAGCCCTAGACCTCTATAAAAACCCTGTTTCTTAATCTAAGCACTTGACAATATTATATATGACTATGGTAATGACGTGAATATGGTATGGCCCCTCCCTTGATATTAATGGGTGAATAAAACGATATAACTTTGATATTTCAATAATAATAATAATAATAATAATAATAATAATAATAATAATAATAATAATTACACAATGATATTAAAAGTAATAATAATAATAATAATAATAATAATTTGTACCGTAATCAAGATTACGTTACATAACTAAACAAATATTCGACTATCTCTGGAAGAAAAAGACCACCACAACATGGATTAAGGAAGTTAGGAAAGATTTATAAAAGTTAAACATCACAGAATCTCAAATGCTAGAAAGAAATGTATTTAAGAGCAAAGTGAACAATCTGGAAGGGTTTCAAGATGAAGGAAGACCTAAGAGAAGTGGACGAACTTGGACAGAAGACCAAAGAAAAAATGCCAGTGAACGCATGAAGGAATATTGGAGACAGAGGAAACTCCAGGCAAAGAATAAGAAAAAGAAATAAAGTTGTTGCGTGATCCTAAGTGGTCAAATCGCTTGAAGAAAAAAAAATGAATGAATAAATAAATATATGGATAAATAAATAAATATATGAATAAATAAATAAATAAATAAATAAATAATTAAACATATGAATAAATGAATAAATAAACAGAATAATAAATGAATAAATGTATGAATACATAAATAAATATATGAATAAATAAAAAATGAATAAATGAATGAATATATGATTAAATAAATAAATATATGAATAAATACATGAACGAACGAATGAATTAATGAATAAATAAATAAATAAATAAATGAATGAATAAATGAATAAATGAATGAATAAATGAATACATGAATGAATGAATAAATGAATGAATGAATGAATAAATAAATGAATGAATGAATGAATGAATGAATGAATAAATGAATGAATGAATGAATGAATAAATGAATGAATAAATAAATAAATAAATAAATAATTAAATAAATAAATAAATGAATGAATGAATGAATGAATGAATGAATAAATGAATGTATGAATGAATGAATGAATGAATAAATGAATGAATGAATGAATAAATGAATAAATAAATAAATAAATAAATGAATGAATGAATGAATAAATGAATGTATGAATGAATGAATGAATGAATAAATGAATGAATGAATGAATGAATGAATGAATGAATGCATGAATAAATAAATAAATAAATGAATGAATAAATGAATGAATGAATGAATTAATGAATAAGTGAATGAATGAATGAATGAATGGATAAATAAATAAATGAATGAATAAATGAATTAATGAATGAATAAATGAATGAATGAATGGATAAATAAATAAATGAATGAATAAATGAATGAATGAATGAATGAATAAATTAATAAATGAATGAATGAATAAATAAATAAAGAAAAAAATAAATGAATGAATGAATGAATGAATGGATAAATAAATAAATGAATGAATAAATGAATGCATGAATGAATGAATGAAGAAATGAATGAATGAATGAATGAATAAATAAATGAATGAATGAATGAATGAATGAATGAATGAATAAATAAATAAATAAATGAATGAATAAATGAATGAATGAATGAATGAATGAATAAATAAATGAATGAATGGATAAATAAATAAATGAATGAATAAATGAATGAATGAATGAATGAATAAATGAATGAATGAATGAATGAATGAATGAGTGGATAAATAAATAAATGAATGAATGAATGAATGGATAAATAAATAAATAAATGAATGAATGAATGGATAAATAAATAAATAAATAAATGAATGAATAAATGAATGAATGAATGAATAAATAAATAAATGAATGCATGAATGAATGAATAAAAGAATGAATGAATGAATGAATGAATGAATGAATGAATAAATAAATGAATGAATGGATAAATGAATGAATGAATGAATGAATGAATGAATAAATGAATGAATGAATGAATGGTTAAATAAATAAATGAATGAATAAATGAATGAATGAATGAATGAATGAATGAATGATTAAATGAATGAATGGATAAATAAATGAATGAATAAATGAATGAATGGATAAATAAATAAATGAATGAATAAATGAATGAATGAATAAATAAATGAATGAATAAATGAATGCATGGATAAATAAATGAATGAATGAATGAATGAATGGATAAATAAATAAATAAATAAATAAATGAATAAATTAATAAATGAATGAATGCATGAATGAATGAATGAATGAATGAATGAATGAATAAATGAATGAATAAATGAATGAATGAATGGATAACATAATATCATAATATCGTATGGCCTTGGGTGCCGGGTGCAAGCTTTGTTATTTGACACCCAGAGGGTAGCTTGCATGTCGAATTTCGTTGTTCCTTGACTATGAAAGTCAAGGAGGTTAGATGTTAGATATCTAATCTCCTTGTACACTATAGCGCGTGCTAGTAGAGAAATGAGGAACTTTGTGTTGGCGGAAACTCCCGAGATTAATTTTGCCATTATGAACACGTTCTACTGAATTCAAATGGGTTCTTTGACATGCCAACATCGTATGGCATGCGTGTCGTATTTTTTCCGCCTTTCAATAATCACTTACCACGGCCAGGAGCGAACCTGCAATCTTGGGGTTAGTAGACCGACACGCTATCCACTCACCCACCGTGGCAAGCAATGAATGAATGAATGAATGAATGAATAGATAAATAAATAAATAAATCTCTACTTAGTATAAAACAAAGTCCCCGATTCTTGGTTGTTACGGGTAAACTCGAGAACCACTGGATGGATTTCAATGCGGTTTTCATCAATCTGTAAAGGATATCACAAGGTTGATTTCTGTAGAAAATAATTTATTTACGATCAAAGGAAGCCGAGCAGTAACGAGTTCAGTGGAAAAGTCGAAAAGAAACCTGGCGTCCGAGCTCATTGTAAGCTTACGCTGGGCAAACCGTAAAAAATATCTAAATACTATGAGTGTAAGAATTGTTCAGAACGAAAAGTTCTACAAAAGAGCCCGGGAGAGCATGTGTCTATCTTCAATACATCGCCCACTATAAGTGTTTTAATATCTTCCAACCATGTCCATTCAACTACTGAGGCGACAGTTTACGAGGTAGCTAAGGGCGAGTCTATCATCCCTGTTACAGCCTAGCTAGCGGGCGAACCTATTGCCCCAGATACAGCCAGCAGCAAACCGTTGAGTCGTGTTGAGTTAAAAACTTCAGTGAAGAATGGTTGTGTTTGGAGTTTCCCTGGAAGTGCAACTCGGCTTTTCTTCATTTCGCCTGTGAACTTTTCGATCCGTGAAATTCACAGTCAAGTTAAGATTGGACGGAATGGGGATTTGTGTTCCATGCACCTCGCCATTCTTAAATTACGTCTGACAAGAATTTGTTGCACATGCATCTCCATGATAATATAATTAATAGTCCAGTCAGTGATTTTAACCCATCATGCCGAGACGTAAAACGGATATTCTGTAGGTCGTAGTTCATTGACATTGGAAAAAAGCGCTTATCACGTCATGCATTCATAACTGTTCCTGGGCGAAGCCGGGTTGGGTTGCTAGTATATGAATAAATAAATAAATAAATAAATAAATGAATGAATGAATAAATAAATAAAAGAATAAATAAATGAATAAATGAATGAATGATTAAATGAATGAATGAATAAATGAATAAATAAATGAATAAATAAATAAATGAATAAATAAATGAATGAATGAATAAATAAATGAACGAATGAATAAATGAATGAATAAATAAATGAATGAATAAATAAATGAATAAATAAATAAATGAATGAATGACAGAATGAATGAATGAATGATAAATAAATAAATGAACGAATGAATGAATTAATTAATAAATGAATAAATAAATAAATGAATGAATGAGTGAATGAATGAATAAATAAATGAATAAATAAATATATTAGTTATTTAATCACGTAAATACATGAATCAATTTAGTAAATAAATACAAAGAGCAGTTAGCTGCTCCCAGTGTTGATGAGTGAGTACACGTATTTGAAGAATAGTTCCAAAAAGGGGAACATTTTTACAAACCACAAATGTGGTCCTCTAGTTGGGAAATCCCAGAAAGCGTCCACTTCAAATCAAATCTTGACGCTCAACGGTACAACTATAGCACTGGTTACCAGACAAGTGCAAGGACGCTAGCAGAAGTCTGGTCTACTGACACTGACAACACGTGTATTCTCCTTGGAATGTGCAGCTCCGTGTTTTTGGTATTCTTGACCTAATACGCTTAATGTATTCTGGGTGCTCTGATAAACACGGTGCACGGGGGCAGTGGCCTTGTGACGGCCGCCTTGGGCAACCAGCTGTATCGACACTGTTCTTAGCGTGGTAACCGGGTTTGAGCCCTGGACCCCGCCTTCTGTTGTTTCGGTTTACGTCTCAAAGGACCAGAGTTTGATTTTACACTCACCATCAGTAAATAAATGTATTGAATTCTGCTCTAAGTGTTGCCTCATGATGAAAAGCTGAGAAGAGGTGGGTGTCATCCTGGAAGTGGTTTACCGTAGGTTACTACTTCTATTCCAGGCAAATGCCACGGCCGCTTCCTTCTCAATCCTCCCTGAATACAAATCCACACACACTACGACAGGAACCTCAATTTCACAGGTTATCGGACCAAATTTAGACACATCCAAGTACACGGTGCTAAATGACCACGAATTCCAAGTCTCTGTAATGAAACAATTGTTGCTGTTGCTTATTTTAGGGGCTGCGACATCCTGGTCATATAGCCCAGTGTATTTTGGCGCATGTGATAACCTGTGATTGCTGTAATAGTGATTGTATTTGTAAATTGGGGATATGATTAGGAAGGAGGCGGTCGTGGCTTTAAGTTAGGAGCCATTCCAGCTTTTTCCTGGAGTATAAGTCGGGAAGCCACGGTAAACCCTGTCCAGGATGGCTGACGTGGGAATCGAACCCTCGTCTTCTCAGTTTTGCCTCACGAGGTTAAGTGTACCCCGTTCCAGCCCTCACATCTGAATTAAAGGCAGAGCCGTGAATCGAACCCGGACATCCAGGGCGACTGCCAAGAACGCTAGCCGAAACACCACTAGGTGGTCAGATCCAACGAAACAACAACAGCAACTAATATGTTTGAGCGCAGCGGCAGTAAAGGAAGCCATTTGGACCCGGAAATTGTTAGATGATATCAGTTGTCGATCTAAAAGTCTACACCAATTGTCAATGAACAAGCAAAGAGCTGAAAAAGAAATATGCACGAAATCCTGGAATTGCATGACATCGACATCCGTTATCGTTACATTAGGTACAATCGTGTTGAGGACAAGATTGATGTATGGTACGAGGGGGGATCAAAAAGTCTTACCCCTAATTACAAATATACGTACTCTTCTACGTACCTCACACTATGTTTAGCCTACTTTCGATTTTTGCAAAAAATGAAAGTAGACTTATGAGATCACTACAGGGCCAAAAAATTGTGTCTGGCTGTGTATGTGTATGTGTGTGTATCTGGGATTTGCTATGTCTGTCCCCCCTATCAATTCAATCACGGTGAAACCGAATAGAACGAAATTTGGTACAGAGGTAGCACAATCAAAGGACACTTCAGTGGCATGTTTTATATCTCCTCCGTCTTTACGGAAACGTACGACAACTTAATCATCTGATCTCTACCAAATTTTTCAATATACCTTCATGTGGGAAGCGTCTTTTGAGCAAACTTAAAGATCATCAGCCCAATAGTTTGAAGTTGGCTGCCGTATATGTGTGCAAATCGATCCTCCCTATCAATTCAAACACAACGAAATCAAATCGAACCACCTTTGGTACAGAGTTAGTACTAGCAAGGAACAACTCATTGTCATATTGTATATCGCCGCCATCATAAAAAAATGGCTCCCACCCAAATGTTCAAAGCATAAATCAAATTACGACTTAATCATCCGATATTTACCAAATTTTGCAAAAATGTGCGAAGCTTCTTTATTCCAAACTTCAAGGTCATCAGCCAAATAGTTTCAAGATGGCGGTTGTATAAATCATGCAAGTATTATAGCCTAACCGTAACTTACGATTCAACAAGTTCCGGTCATTTCACTGGGAGAGTCTGGACCACCCACCAACAGTCCGGACCTTACCCCTAGTGATCTCCACGTTTTTGGTCCACTGAAGAAGTTCCTTACAGGACAGCGATTTACGTGCAACGATGACGCCAAGACAGCAGTCCGACAATGGTTCCACAGTCAGCTGGCTGAATTCTACCACAGAGTCATCTCAAATTTAGTGCTGCAATGGGACAAATGTCTGAACAAATGTGGAGACTATGTGGGAAAATAGTGTAAGGTACCGTACGTAGAACAGTACATCTATTTGTAATTACCCATATGTATATTTTTTGGCTAATGAAAAATAGGGGCAAAGACTTTTCAATCTGCCCTCGTACATTCAAACTGAGCCCCAGAGAGCGGATATCGGTACTAAACCCACTTGAAAGATATATTAAGACCTTTTATGTTCTTATTTAGGTCAGTCAAGCATGGGTGCATTCAAACAGGGGATTAGAACGCTCCAATTCTTGTACAGTCGATATCTCAAATCGTCATGATTACTGTCTGCCCTTGTAATCTGTACCCATGACGTCACTTCTCAAGTGACAATAATGTTAATGAAAATACACACTGTCCGCTTAATTCCATTACACACAAACCCAGCAACTGCCAATCGCTATAGTCCAGAGAAAACTTTGTAACAAATCCCGATACATTTGTGTGCTATGGTTGTATTTGCGATACTGTTTGGAACTGTAGTGGAAATAACTAATGCAAAGCTCACTGATGAGTCTAATCATTTCCTCATGCATAAGGCTGATGTCTACGCAGTTCAATATTGAAGCGACATAACCTCGTAGTGGTATTAGCTTTTCAAGGTACGAGTGTCGACGGTCGAGGTGAGAACTAATCTTATTAATTCTTCACGAAAGGTATTCCATCCTTATATCACTATCACAAGGCAAAATATTGAAAATACATACAGATATCATTTGATTCACATACCTTCTAGGAGTCATTAAATTTTCATTTTTCGATTTCCGTCGGCTTTGCTGCAGCGGAAATAATTCCTTTTACTACCTATAACAGTTAATTCTTACGATTCGGCGCCATCTTACATTGACGTCACACAGTACGTCATACCCGTTGTCACCCGTTGCCAACTTATCAAATACAAAATACACCATACGACACCACCACTAAGAAATCTGGATGCGTTAGGCTGTAACCATTGTCAAAACTATTGATCTGGACGCGTTAGGCTGTAACCATTGTCAAAACCATTCATCTGGACGCGTTAGGCTGTAACCATTGTCATAACCATAGATCTGGACGCGTTAAGCTGTAACCATTGTCTAAAACCATTGGATTGGACAAAACGAAGGATCAATTTCACGGCGTGGGGTTGGTATTATTGACTCCTTGACAGAGATGGCTGTCAGAGCTGCAATTTCAACTATACCAATAAGTCGTGATCCTATTAGGGATGGCTGGGTGGGTTATAGACAGCGGAGGAGTAACATCTATTACTGCATCATCTCCAAATATTTTCCCGACTATTGATTCAGGTAAAATCGTTAATTTCAGTAGAAAAACTTTTTTACAAAGGAATACCGCACCAAAAGTTTCACTTTTTTTTTATCTTTGCTTAGTTGACAAGTACAGTCGCGCGGTGGTTTTACTCTCCGTGGTGACATGTGCTCCTGTTACGCTTAACTGTGCATTATTATTATTATTAGTAGTAGTAGTAGTATTTATGAAAGTTGCTCGTCGTCACTCGCAGCTGAGAGAGGCCAAGATTAAGAAAGTTAGATGCGTTAAATACTTGAGTGAAAGAATACAGGAGAATGGGTCAGAGAAAGAAGGTCTCCAAGACCGGATAAGAACAATGGAAATGGCTTACCAATTGACGAAGGATACTTACAACGAGAAAGTGTTATCTTACGGAGCTAAACTAAGACACCCAGACACTGTCCTGAAACCCGAATGTCTGTATGCAGCAGAAACCCAAATAAGTATTTTGGTTCAAAGGAGAGGCTAATGCATACTGGTTTATTAACAATCCTTTTTGCAGCAAGGAAGATAACCAATAAAAAAGAGAATCAAAATCAAAGATACACGGGGACATCCACAGCCTTCTCAAACTGTATCTGACGGTGCTGCCCTCTGGAGGGTTACGTGAGTAACTGTTCCAAATAGCTATCCTACGGGGATAAACTAAGACACCTTGACACTGCCGCCAAACCCGAATGTCCGCATGCAGCAGAAACGTGGACAAGATTGGGAAAGGTGGGCTTGAAAATGTCAGAAGAAAAGAGAGAACAAGTAGTTCCGTGAAGAACTAAAGCCTATTTTCATATATCCTACTTATGTTAATTGCCTCTATCGGGGGCGTGGTGGCTCAGCGGTCTAGCTGTATGCCTCTCACCAAGGCGGTCCGGGTTCGATTCCCGGTCAATGCATGTGAGATTTTCGAAGTGAAATGCCATGTCCTGTGGTTCGGATTCCACGTAAAAAGGAGGTCCCGTGGCTCATGATCTCAAGATTAACGGTCACGTTAAACTACAAGCTTCCTTTCCTTTTTAATTGCCTCTATCAACATACGAAATTTCAGTTTGATTGTAATAGATTCGTCGATATTGAGAACCGTGTAATATTTCGGATGGTCGCTATGTTGGATTTTTATATAATATAGTCTCTATGAACATAAGGAATTTCAGTTTGATTGCTGTACAAGATTCGTAGATATTGAGAACCGTCTAAATATTTCGGATGTCAGCATGTTGGATTGTTATATGTATAATCCATAGAGTTATGTACCATTAAAGGAAAATTATTGTGTAGGTTCAATATTCAAACTTTCACTTCCATCGCATGATTACGACACAAGAAATAAAAACTTAATTTTAAAATTTTGCACAGCCGCCTTCTTGAGGTTATGTAAACAATTGAACTAAATTAGATGCTAGTGCATTACAATATTTATAAACATTTAATGTACCATATTTCACTGCGCTCAGATGGTTAAATCGCGAGATTTGTCTATTAATTTGTTTCAAATTCGCTTGGCCGCCATGTTCGTTTTGCACTCAAAGGTTTTTAAGACTTACAAATATAAACTTGTAGTAGTGCCCTGTATCACCGTACAAAATTTCAGGGTGATATCAGAAATAGTTTCGGAGATATTGAATGCGGGTAAAATATTTTGCACAACCGCCATATTGAGGTTGTGCAAACAATTGAACAATGTCTGTGCATTATAATGTGTATAAGCGTTTGCTGCACCAAGTTTCATTGCGATTGGATGGTTAAATCACGAGAAAAGTCTATTTAAAGGTCTCAACTTCGCCTGGCCGTCATGTTGGTTTTGTAGTTATCAGGATATTGAAAGTCTCATAGGAGAAATTGTAGCAGTGACCTTTGTCACCGTACAAAATTTCAGGGTGATATCAGTAATAGTTTCGGAGATATTGAATGTTGGTGAAATATTTCGCATAGCTGCCATGTTGGATTGGTGAGACGTCGGGGTCGGCCAAAATGGTGCTATGATCTGAGTTTCATTGAAACCGCCCCAGACGTTTAAGGGTTATTTGGGGGACACACACACAGAGAGAGACACACACAGACATACACACATACGCACACACACACATACACGGACAAAAGGTGATCTCATAAGCCAAATTTTTTTCTTCATAAAATGAAAATAGACTAAAAATGCTTAAGAAAATCCTGGGCCCAAAGATAGAAAATGGAGAGAGAAGTCTAAGACCAGAAAACTGAAGGTAAGGTTGAACTGATGAAGGAGAGACGATTACAGTTCTATGAGCACCTCCTGAGATGGACGGCAACAGGCTGAACAAATAATTTTCGAATTTTTCAGGAACAGAAAGACAGAGCCCAAATGGTTGCGAGAAGTGAGAACGGACCTAGCCAATAGGGGTGTACCATTGGACTCGTCAGTTGGTATGACTCACCTAACCAAGAGTCTGCTTCGGTGGCGTAGTTGGTAGCATGCTGAATTGCTGTCCCCAAAATAGCGGGTTCAAACCCGGCCGAAGTCGTCGGATTTTTTAAGAGCGTTAAAAATCCTTCAGTATGCCTTCCTTTGGAGGGGAAGTAATGGCAGTGGTCCCATGTCATAGATTTATGGGATGTAAATGATCCTGCCACATACTAAACTTGTGTGAAGCTAAATTTCGAGGTTAGATTCCGTTGGAACGCTATATTAAAGCTCCAACGTTCATCACTAGGTATCATTGACATCTGGTAGCGAAAGTTGGAACTTGTGGTTCACCCTATGGGTGTCCGCTGGAAGCAGCTAGAGACTCTGGCAAGCCGAACATGACCTCGGACACTCCTGGAACTAAAAGCCATACGATAAATAAATAAAAAATTAGACGAGCCTTACAGTAGTCGCATATGATGTGTAACATGTGACATGTTATCCTACTATGTGTGTCCCGGGAGCGCAAATCCCTTGTTGACAGTGAACTCTCTTGGTCATTGAAATAACTACTTGTATAACTCCACAACTCCAGTGCCAAATCCTGTTATTTGCCGTAGCGGAAGCAATCCACTGCCTACTTGATGCGAGCTGCGCTCTATACCGGCCAGTTAGTGAACCCATGCCAGCGATGTTAATGAAAATGGCCTCGTTTAGCCGATAGAGCGCACAGCCAAGTATAGGCGCGATTAAAAATTAGGTGTGCGGAAAGTATTTTAATTCTTTTTCTCCCAGTGATATGTTTAGACCAACGACGTTTCAATTATTGCTAGTAGTCGGCGTTAATATACTGAATTCCTACGTTGATTGGAGTGTTTGTTGATGCGATATAGATTCCACATAGCCACATGGCCGACAGTACATCGAGTGCTTACATTAAATAAAAATACAGCAAAAGTATGAAGATTTAATAAATCGTAATTGTTTTCAGCAAATATGATAAAATGAATATTTTCACACCAAAGAACGGCAACTTGAAGATGTTTTATTGTGGGAATATCTTAAATGGGGTCTCCAAACCTTGAACTAAACTGTATGCGATATACATTCCCCATAGCCACACGCCCTACAGTACGTCGTTGTACCGATCTCCGCCACCACGCGTGCTTATTGTTTCCGTCCCATGCACTTCCGTCCCATCCATTTCCGTCCCTTTTCCAAAATCAATCCCACAAACATGTCCAGCTACTGAACCCTTCAGAATAGCAGTGTTTTATGCAAGAATCTTAGATCAAGGGGTCGCGTTCAGTTCATAGTGTGGTGTTTACGTCCGCCAAACTACGTGCTTTTCTGAGGCAAGGGTTATAGGATGAAAACTATAACTAAGAAAGAAAGGAGACAAAACGTAAGATAATAACAAGATTTAATAACTAATTTGTGCATAAAAGAATAAAACAAACAAAAATAAACAAAATCCTCCCTGAATTTCCCCTGACAGGAATATTTATCACTTTGAGGAGTCAGATGGATCTCCCCTTTTCTAATAAAATGTGGATCCTAGTTCCACTATCTTGCATGTGAATTTATGTTCGCGTGGTGACTATCTACGGGAAATGAGTACTTGGATGATCATTCGTTCACAACGGGTTAACAGCCACGGTGCTCACGAACAATCATCTCGTAAAATCAACTTTTATGGCTATGGGCATAACATTAATAAAAATCCTTAAATCTAACTCTGACACACATATTACAACTCTACTATTTACAGGCATCTCTCTGAGATCCTTATTAGTGTGGTGACACACTTATCCAAATGAGCTGCCACAATGGCCAGATACTCAACAACAAGGAAACACAGCGCCGCACGTGACTCACGAGTCACTGACATGGACAAATAAACAAAGAATAAACCAACAACAACAAACAACCTGAGTGGTTAAGATTACTTTATATTAGCAAAACTGCATGTTAAAGATACGCTTCGAAGGTAATCGTGTTTCGTAGGCAACTCCCATTTATTTAAACAATTTTACCATTGATCAGTTTCTCACATTTATATTTATTTTCAAGTAATTGGGAGCCAGACGTGCACTCCACTTTAATGAGCTCTGCTTGCGAAACTCAGTCAGCCCTTGTGACAACAACTCACCCCTTTCCACAATACCAGTCATGTCCCCCATCCAGTGTATATAAATAGCCGACCCGCTGAACTGTTATCTCAAGGAATCAACAGCCGCTAACATCTCCTCCCACTAAACATATGGTCAGACAATAATCACATATCCATAATTGTCCTCACAAGGATACAATATGAATCTGGTACCAAGCTGACAGAAATCAGTCTCTGCTGAAGTTCCCGCTTGTAATACCACCAAAAAAAAAATACTCACAGTACACACATCTGGGACTGACATAACTCCTTTCACATGGGTCTGCTGAATTAGAGCTCGCAAACATTTAACACAATATTTAAAACCTACGATAGAGCTGAGTACTCTTCGTCACAAATTACATTGCTCCAACAGGCAATAATCACACTGAATCTGATCAATAATAATTCTCAACAACAATTAATTACCCTCCAATCTACTATATAATTAGATTAATTCAGTCCTACTTCTGAAACACGACATATCTCCGAGAGACGTTTTTAACCGCACTTCGTAACCTAGGCGAACACGGCCGTTCACATAGATACGTTAGTTAACACAACACAAAGAAAAGAACCTTCCATTAACTACCATTGTGCGAGCTGATTCCAAACAAAAGTGTGCCAGATCAAAACAAAATATACTACACTAATCACACAAGCAAAGTATTTACAAAAAATATGTCCCATAAACCATAAGTTAACTTAATAAATAATAAAATATTATTTGTACTCATCTCGTGTTGTAGTCACCCGTCAAAGAACATCAGACGCCATTCCCCAACTGGATGGTTCTTTATCTCATAGCAGCCATCTGGACGGACTGTTGAGACTTCCACACTTCTTCTGCATTCATTGATGTCATCCTTGCGCTGATACAAAAATTAGGTTATTATACACTTTATGCCTGACTACTAAATTCGCTTGTTCAGGTACTAAATTCCCTGTCACTGTTCGTTGGCGAATTATCGACGCTACTGTCCCTATAACTATAGTACAAAGACTATCTGTCACTGAATTTAACACTTTTCAATGAATCTCTTGTGTCCTTGTGACACGGAAATAAAAGTCTATCTCTTCAGACGATCAGAATCAAAGTCCTGTGTTCTCGACACACGGAATAAAAGTCAATGTCTTGGCTCTTCGACACACTTATAAATGAACTGGCCCTTGGGTCTAGATGGAGGGGGATTTTATGTAAAAATTTCTCGAAATAATTGTGATACAGGAATGAAATACATATCACTGAACTCGTAATATTGCACAGGTCAAGAATATGCCCATTAATCCAAGAATCGATCGTAGAGATTTTGTCTAGGCGATTTCCCGCGTGAATGCTAGCCACCGCGTACCCCAGCCGGAGTTGGCGCGCAAGTAGGCATTCTCTTCTCATTGGTTCTCCATTTCCTAATAATTTGGCGGTTTCTAGTAGATCTTGGCGTCTTGGGAGTGTCTATTTTCTTCATCAGCCATTCACGTTACTGCATCATATTTCTTCTAGGCGTGAATATCACAATGAACATACCAGAACCATGTCTCACCGCGCGTCGCTTCTAAATTTGAGGTAGCCACACCTGTCCTTGTGATACATAGCTAAGCTATTTCTTTTCATAGCTCAAGTACTTAGCCTTTTGTTAAACTGATGCAGGTATGTCCCTACTGTCTCCAACAAATGCTTGAAATTTCCTCATCACTGTCTGGCTACTTTCATGATGCTGGTTGAAATATTTATTAATTGAAGAAATAAAATAGTAGAATCATTTAACCAACATAGGGTAAAGGGTTCACAACTCTCCCACTCACAAAATTTCGAACTTAGGAATAAAGTCGACAATTTTACAATACTTCCGTAGGCCAATTTGTTTTATTTCCAGAATCACCCCTTTTTCTTACTTGGTCTAGGCGCTCCTGTCTTCAATGGCATTTACTCGTTTTCATTATCCTGCTTGTCTCTCCCCCTTCCAATCTTGCGTGACGCTCGAATGCCTGCGACAACACCTTACTCGCCTCGTCAATGTTTGTCAACAACAAGTCTACTTCCTCCTTCATCACGTGCCGTATTCAACTGCTCCCCGTTGACTTTGTTGATAGTAGGACGTCCGTATATTCAAACAGCGTCATATTTCGGCGCTACCATGGTTCACTTCGACGATATTTCTTTAGGTTGGCAGCGTTGTAAACTGACATTGTTCCTGTGCTCAATTCTTTCACTCTGTAAGCATTATTTCCAAGGTTTCTTACGATAGAATAGGGTCCTATGAATTTTTCGCAGAACTTACTAAAGATTTTCTTTTCTGGGTCCGATATAGCAGGTCGTTTTACCAAAACGAGCTGGTTGACTTCAAGATCACCGTGGAACCTCTTATTTCTTACTCGCCGTAATCTGCGGTCTGCTTGTTTCCTCATGTATTCTCTCGTTCGTTCAATTCTCAGGTCTGGTGCTATCATGGGATCTTGTGGACAGTTAATGATGCTTTTCCACGTTCTTACTGGATACTCGTTCTTGTGTAGGACCATAGGGATTTGTCCTGTTGACTCGTGCCTGGTAGAATTCATGCATGTCTCTACGTCCTTAATTTTATCGACCCATTTGTGGTGTTCGTTCGGAATGAAGATTCTCAAATATGCAGTTACAGATTTAATTACTCTCTCGCTTGGATTTGCTTGGGCATGTCGGATACTGCTTAAAACATGTTTTATACCCATGTCTTCCATTCCTTTCTTGAATTTGGCGCTTGTGAAATAACTGCCGTGATCTGATAATATAAACTCTGGTTTTCCAAGGGTTGGAATAACTCTATTACGAATGCGACTGAGTACCTGCTTCGATGTTGTTTTCTGAATAGGGCATAGTACTACAAACTTAGAAAATACATCAATGCACACTAGCAAATGACGGCAACCTCTCCTTCCCTTCGGAATTGGACCAAGACAGTCCACCGTCAGTAGCTCACATGGTTTCTGAGGTAGCAATGGTCTAGGATATTGCCTCAGTAAATAATTATTTGGCTTTGTTCTCTGACACGGGTCACAAGTTGTAATGACGTCACATATAGTTGTTCTCATACGTGGCCATGTAAATGTCTCTCCTATTGTCGCTTCGCACTTGTCTAAGCCCACGTGACCGTAACTTTCGTGCGTATGCCATGTCAATCCTCGTTGTAACGATGCAGGTACTAATATGCGTAACTTGGTGTGGTCATTATCTACCCATTTGTGCAGCAAATTGTTGACATAAACATATCTTCCTTCTTTGGCTTTCGCTTCTCGAAATGCAGGTGTTCCTGTAGGTAGTTGCTTTTTGAAGTAATTAATTAATAGCATCATCCATGGTTCCGCTTCCTGTTCTCGCTGTATCTCACGTAACTCCTCCAAGAATTCCCGGTCCTTCGGTGTTAACTCCAAGTGTTGTACCATCGCTGTTTCTTCATTATCAGGCTCTGGGTTCCTGCTGAGTGCATCCGGTATCACGTTCATCTTCCCTGGACAATGTTCAATTTCAATGCTGAACTGCTGAATGTATATAGACCAACGTGTCACACGTTCGCTTGCCATTGACGTCTTAAACAAGAATGTTAGTGCCTTGTGGTCAGTTCTGACAACAATAGGGTAACCATAGATTATTCGTTTCCATTGTTGGAGCGCATGAAGGATGGCCAACAATTCTAGCTCGGTTACAGTATAATTTCGCTCGTGCTTACGCAATTTTCGGCTGACAAATGCCAAATATGTTTTGTGCTGCAGGTTAGCTGGATCCTCTTGGTAGAGCATAGCACCTATCCCAATTAGTGAAGCATCCGCTTGGATTATGAATTTGAGCTTGAAATCTGGATAGCCTAATTTAATGCAGTTTTCCAATAGCTGTTTTGTTGCTTGGAATGCCTTCTCACATTCCGCGTTCCATGACCATTTGTTATTTTTCTTTAACATTTCTTGCATTGGAGCTACAGTCTCCGTATAACCTGGACAGTTTTCTTTAAAGAATCCCGTTACGCCTAAGAAAGCCCGAATGTGCTTGACTCTCGTTGGTGTAGGGAAATTCTTTATCGCATCAATCTTAGCTGGGTTTGGCATCACTCCCTCCTTGTCAATGACGTGACCCAAATATAAGATCTCGCTCTTGAAGAAATGCGATTTCTTCAGGTTTACTTTGAAATTCGATGCTTTCAAGTTGCCCAATACTTTATCTAAATTTTCCATGTGAGTTTCAATGTTGTCGGATGCCAACAGAATGTCGTCAATGTATCGCACCGTCATCTCCTTTACTTCCTCGGTTAGGTTCCGGTCCAGTGCTCGGATTAAAGCACAGCCCGCTGTTTTGACTCCAAAAGGCATTCTGACGAAACAATATGTCTGGTTATCGAATAAGAAGCCAGTTAGAAGCTGTGACTTCTCATCCAATTCAAGATGATGGAACGAGCTCGTCAGATCGACTGATGAATAAATGCTCTTGTTTTTAAAGCCTTTTAATACGTCTCTGATAATTGGCGCTCTGTCATACTCAGGAAAAATGAGTCTCATGTTGATATTTCTGGCATCTAAACAAAGTCTAATAGATCCATTTGGTTTTGTGACTGCCAAAATCGCATTTAGATAAGGTGTAGGTGTCTTCCTTATCACTCCAGCTTCTAACATCTCATCAATAATAATTTTAACTTGACCACGATATTTTTCAGGAATTGGGTACAATCTGCTTTTGAAAGGTGACCAGTCCTCGACTTGCATAGAGTACTTGAAATTTAAAATTTTCCCAGGTACTGTATCAAATACGGTTTTGTGCTTCCTTAAAATCTCTTCCAACTGTTTTCTGTGTTCACCCCCAAGTTGAATGTCATTGAGCCGCTCCTGTAGTAACTCTTCAAATTGTGCATCACTGTCATCTCCTTCTGTTAATAAAGACCATATCTCCTGGGATTCTATCTCCTCATCTAGTTCCACAACAGCCCCTTATATGATGTTATCTTCCGCCTTTCGTACCTCCTCTTCCGTCTCTTCTGATATTGCTTCCAATGCCCAAGAATTTATATCTCTTCCGGTAGTGATTTCATCCATATGCTATCCCACGTTTTTCAGCTGGTCATATTCTCTAAAACTGACTGTATTCTTGTGTAAATCTATCACTGCTTGATAGTCACAAATGAAATTTGCACCAAGAATTATATTGAAATTCATCTTTGCCATGATAATGAATGTTTGCCCAAAAGTGTGTTCCAATATGTTCAGCTCTAAGTATGCCTGACGTTTACAAGTAACGGTGCGTTCAGGAATAACACCCCTCACTTCGAGCTGTGGTACCGGAATTACAGGAATATTCTGAGTCCGTCCCAACTCTCGAACCAAGGCCTCCGATACTAGACTGATCTGTGACCCTGTATCCAATAAACATCTTATATTAATTCCACCAATCCTTGCGTAAATAATGGGTAATTGCCTAATTTCATCGTTCCGTGGTTTCACCGTCTCCTCCAGGCAATCTTCTGGTAAAGCAATCCATTCTTGTATGTTCGCTACTATCCATCCATCTTCAACTTCCGACTGTTGTTTTTTGAGACTGTCTCCTTGATCCAAAATTAACATTTTTTTTAGCTCCATTTCGACTCCCATCATCCTTCTGTCGCTCATGTCCTTGATATTCCTCTTGTCTCAGTAGACTTCCAGCTTCCTCAGTATGTGTATCTGGGTTCTTTCTGTTCCCAATGGCCTTTTCCCATCTTCCTAGTTCTCCACCTTGATTAGCGTGTAACTCCTCTAAGTAATTTTGTGATTGAGCGTGCCTATCATCCCAGTCATCTCGATAGTTACGTTGATCTCCTTGATTTTGATCTCTCCTTCCTTTCCATCGTTGATTGGCATTATAATCACCGTATCTTCCATAAGGCCTGTCATTCCTTCGATTATCACGCCATTGTTGATATCCTCTCTGTTGGTATCTATTGTTGCCCTGGTATCTATTGTTGTAGTAATTTTCGTTACGCTGATATGGTCTGTTTTCCCCTTCTTCCTGGTTTCGCCTAGGTGTGGAGGTGCTCGTATTAGTACCCTGCGTTTTAGTATTTCCTTGTTTTGTTTTTACGACCTCTGTAGTGTTGACTAATTCCAGCTGTCTTCCTCCTCTAAAATGACTATGAGATGTGGTCTCATCTATTTGCCGTAATATCTGCTCTGCATGTAGGGCCGTACTGACGTTTGCTGCGACTAGCACTTGCTGTACATTAACTGGCATTTGCCTTGCTATTGTCATCACCAAATCTGATTCGTTTAATGGGTAATCCAGATCGCGAAATTTTAGCATTTGCATGTTAAAGAAATCTGAGTATTTTGTCTGCTGGGTAGTTTGGTATTTTCTAGAGTAAAGCTCCATTCTTAAACTCTGTTGTATGGCGGGAGACCAGTATTTGCGCAGAAACGCTAAGTTAAAGTCTGACATGGTTCCAAATGTATATTTGAAACTTAAAAACCAGGTGAGAACATTCCCTGATAAAAATCTCTCCATCATTCTCAATCTACGTGCTTCAGGTACTCCAGTGTCATTGAAATGGTCTTCAATCTCTTTGATAAAGGCCTTAGGCGTTACCCCTGAATTTTCGGTGTATTTCTGCGGTTTGTAGTCATTTGAGCGAATTACTTGAATAAGTTGTGTGGGCTGATGACCGTCCTGTGGTGTTGAGCTTCTATCTACGTTCTTACGAAATCCTTCCGTGTTTGTTGTTAATGGGCTCTCTGCTTGATTCTGACTTCCTGCTGTGCTGGGTTGGGAACTATGTGAGTCATCCTGCTTGTCTTTCAATGCTCCCGTTTTAAATATAGACGATTGTTCTAATGAGCGAAGTTCGGCTTTAATGATCCTGTCTGTCTGCTCTTTAAGTCTATTTTTTACCTCTTGCTCCAAAGTTTGAATACGCGTGTGGTTTTCGCCTACTGTTTTAATAATGGTGGATCTTTCCTCTCTAGAATCAATATTCATTTTCTTCCAATCTTTCCTGATCTGTTCTTTAATCGTGCTTATTTTTTCTTCAATTTGGCTCTTATTTTCATCCTGATTATTTTCTATCTGGCTTAGCCTTTCGTCTAATGTACTCTTAAATTGTTCTTGTTCAGTTTCTAGGCTTTTCCACTGTTCCGCTGATTTTATCTCTAGACGGTCCATATCTTTAATTATGCCTGATATGTTCTCATCTACTGCTGATATTTGTTGTTGAATGACCCTGCCACTTTTCTCCATCTCCTTGAATCGACCTTCCAACTTATCCTGGGCTATTTTGACCTCGCTTGTATTCATTGTGCATGCTATTTCAATCTGCTCTAATTTAGCTAACACCGTTTCATCGAGAATGCTAAGTTTTTTTATCGAAAATACTCTCCATTTGTTTAATCTGCTCTAATTGTTTCTCATTATTTTTGCTTACATCAAGGGCCAGTAATACCATCTGTTGGTTTGTGTGCTCTTTCATCTCTGCGGTTAACGAAGCTAATTGGTTCGTGTTTTTATTATTTTGCGCCTCTAACTGTGAATTTATAGTGTCATTAATTTCACTCTTTAATAACCTAGCTTGTTCCGCCTGATATTCATTTTGCTCAATTCTACTGTTATTTAACTGTGTCCGCAATGATTCACTTTGTTCTAACAGTTTAGCATTTAGCGATTCACTTTGTTCTGACATCTTCGTATTTAGCGATTTACTTTGCTCTAACAGTTTAATATTTAGCGATTTACTTTGTTCTGACAGACTAGTGTTTATTTGTTCAGATAATTTTGTATTCAACGCTTCACTTTGCTCTAACATATTAGTGTTTATAGATTGACTCTGTTCTGATAATTTAGTGTTCAACGCTTCACTTTGCTCTGCTAATTTAGTATCCAACAATTCCTGCGTTCTCCTCGCTGCACTTTCAATGATCTCCTGGATCTGCGCCACCGTTGCCATGTTTTACAATATATATGAGACATATGGGAAATGGCATACGCCAATGCCCTTTGACACGCACATAAATCCAATGCACATTTAATTTCTTTATTCTACTCAGTTCATTTATTTTTACCTTTAATCCCATTAGTTGATTGCATCTCTGAGTAGTTCTAGTTTTACTCAATTTAATTTTAACCCCAAGCACATATTTAGTCATTAAACAGTTATCTTGATCTGATATTAACACTGACTAATTAACAAAGTATTAATTGTCATTTTAGGCTACAGCCTCCTAATATTTCCATGAGTTTGACTTTCTACACAAATCTAGTTTTAACTTTATCATTGGGCGCCCGGTATCACATCTTAATTTTACTTTAATTTAAAAGACAACAACGTGAACCGTATTTTACTTTGCAAACTCCTGATTTTAATTTATCTTTCACACATTTGGCGGTATCCACTTCGCCTCAACTACTTTTAATAAAATATCACTTCCCGGTGATTAAATACTGTCATATCTGCCTGCACTTGCGGCATGCCAGTTTTACTCAAATGCGCCACTATTGACATGTGTAATCTCCCCGTTACACCACAGTGAATAGCCCCACCGTTGGCCGCCAGTTTTCACCTATGAACCCTTCAGAATAGCAGTGTTTTATGCAAGAATCTTAGATCAAGGGGTCGCGTTCAGTTCATAGTGTGGTGTTTACGTCCGCCAAACTACGTGCTTTTCTGAGACAAGGGTTATAGGATGAAAACTATAACTAAGAAAGAAAGGAGACAAAACGTAAGATAATAACAAGATTTAATAACTAATTTGTGCATAAAAGAATAAAACAAACAAAAATAAACAAAATCCTCCCTGAATTTCCCCTGACAGGAATATTTATCACTTTGAGGAGTCAGATGGATCTCCCCTTTTCTAATAAAATGTGGATCCTAGTTCCACTATCTTGCATGTGAATTTATGTTCGCGTGGTGACTATCTACGGGAAATGAGTACTTGGATGATCATCCGTTCACAACGGGTTAACAGCCACGGTGCTCACGAACAATCATCTCGTAAAATCAACTTTTATGGCTATGGGCATAACATTAATAAAAATCCTTAAATCTAACTCTGACACACATATTACAACTCTACTATTTACAGGCATCTCTCTGAGATCCTTATTAGTGTGGTGACACACTTATCCAAATGAGCTGCCACAATGGCCAGATACTCAACAACAAGGAAACACAGCGCCGCACGTGACTCACGAGTCACTGACATGGACAAATAAACAAAGAATAAACCAACAACAACAAACAACCTGAGTGGTTAAGATTACTTTATATTAGCAAAACTGCATGTTAAAGATACGCTTCGAAGGTAATCGTGTTTCGTAGGCAACTCCCATTTATTTAAACAATTTTACCATTGATCAGTTTCTCACATTTATATTTATTTTCAAGTAATTGGGAGCCAGACGTGCACTCCACTTTAATGAGCTCTGCTTGCGAAACTCAGTCAGCCCTTGTGACAACAACTCACCCCTTTCCACAATACCAGTCATGTCCCCCATCCAGTGTATATAAATAGCCGACCCGCTGAACTGTTATCTCAAGGAATCAACAGCCGCTAACATCTCCTCCCACTCAACATATGGTCAGACAATAATCACATATCCATAATTGTCCTCACAAGGATACAATATGAATCTGGTACCAAGCTGACAGAAATCAGTCTCTGCTGAAGTTCCCGCTTGTAATACCACCAAAAAAAAATACTCACAGTACACACATCTGGGACTGACATAACTCCTTTCACATGGGTCTGCTGAATTAGAGCTCGCAAACATTTAACACAATATTTAAAACCTACGATAGAGCTGAGTACTCTTCGTCACAAATTACATTGTTCCAACAGGCAATAATCACACTGAATCTGATCAATAATAATTCTCAACAACATTTAATTACCCTCCAATCTACTATATAATTAGATTAATTCAGTCCTACTTCTGAAACACGACATATCTCCGAGAGACGTTTTTAACCGCACTTCGTAACCTAGGCGAACACGGCCGTTCACATAGATACGTTAGTTAACACAACACAAAGAAAAGAACCTTCCATTAACTACCATTGTGCGAGCTGATTCCAAACAAAAGTGTGCCAGATCAAAACAAAATATACTACACTAATCACACAAGCAAAGTATTTACAAAAAATATGTCCCATAAACCATAAGTTAACTTAATAAATAATAAAATATTATTTGTACTCATCTCGTGTTGTAGTATCCCGTCAAAGAACATCAGACGCCATTCCCCAACTGGATGGTTCTTTATCTCATAGCAGCCATCTGGACGGACTGTTGAGACTTCCACACTTCTTCTGCATTCATTGATGTCATCCTTGCGCTGATACAAAAATTAGGTTATTATACACTTTATGCCTGACTACTAAATTCGCTTGTTCAGGTACTAAATTCCCTGTCACTGTTCGTTGGCGAATTATCGACGCTACTGTCCCTATAACTATAGTACAAAGACTATCTGTCACTGAATTTAACACTTTTCAATGAATCTCTTGTGTCCTTGTGACACGGAAATAAAAGTCTATCTCTTCAGACGAACAGAATCAAAGTCCTGTGTTCTCGACACACGGAATAAAAGTCAATGTCTTGGCTCTTCGACACACTTATAAATGAACTGGCCCTTGGGTCTAGATGGAGGGGGATTTTATGTAAAAATTTCTCGAAATAATTGTGATACAGGAATGAAATACATATCACTGAACTCGTAATATTGCACAGGTCAAGAATATGCCCATTAATCCAAGAATCGATCGTAGAGATTTTGTCTAGGCGATTTCCCGCGTGAATGCTAGCCACCGCGTACCCCAGCCGGAGTTGGCGCGCAAGTAGGCATTCTCTTCTCATTGGTTCTCCATTTCCTAATAATTTGGCGGTTTCTAGTAGATCTTGGCGTCTTGGGAGTGTCTATTTTCTTCATCAGCCATTCACGTTACTGCATCATATTTCTTCTAGGCGCGAATATCACAATGAACATACCAGAACCATGTCTCACCGCGCGTCGCTTCTAAAATTGAGGTAGCCACACCTGTCCTTGTGATACATAGCTAAGCTATTTCTTTTCATAGCTCAAGTACTTAGCCTTTTGTTAAACTGATGCAGGTATGTCCCTACTGTCTCCAACAAATGCTTGAAATTTCCTCATCACTGTCTGGCTACTTTCATGATGCTGGTTGAAATATGTATTAATTGAAGAAATAAAATAGTAGAATCATTTAACCAACATAGGGTAAAGGGTTCACTACCGAGCGCGACAAAAATATCCAGATACCGAGTGGAAAGATGTTACACATCAATAACCTGACCAAGACGCTTGGCAAGACTGCTATGATGCCACAAGCAGTGCCAATGTCTTGGTGAAGTGCGCCATACCAACGTTCCCCAAACCTATTGATTATTTTAAGAGAAGACTGACATTTTGTGTAAATGCATGTTTACCCCTTATTATTCCCGTTTTCCAACGGGGTCGGGGATGTGATGCGATGAAAGTCTTTGTGGCAGATCGTGTTAACGGCCGGATGCCCTTCCTGACGCCAACCTCATGAGAGGAGTTAATGGGAGATGAAATTAATGATGGTGAATGAATCTGGGCAAGGATGTGGAAGGAAGCGGCCGTGGCCTGTCAGAAAGTACCGTCCCAGTATTTGTCTGGAGTTGAAAATGGGAAACCACGAAAAACCATTTCAAGGATGGCCGACGGTGGGGCTCGAACCCACGCATCTACCAAGTCAATAGAGAGCTTGTCCCCATGATCAAACGCTGCGCATAAGCGAGCGTAGTCACCACTGACTTTTTGTGTAAACACTACGATGTAATTACTCTAAGAGCGTTTGATATTATTGCTGGAAATTTTCTGTAATGCCTACAATTTGCCAGCGGGGAATTACTCCCATTTGCAAGTAACTGAATGAATGAACAGACGAGCCCAGTGGAAAATTGGGGCAATACTGAATTGAGCCAAACGAATCAATTTTTCCAGATTTTTGAAATTTTATAATATTGTATTACGATCATTGGGAGTAAAAAATATTCAGTTTCCTTTGGAATACACTTATTCAAATACAATATATATCCATGCAAAAGTTCATCTTAATTGATTCAATAGTTTTTGCATGAAAGAGAAACAGACAGGCAGAATGTATTAGTGCAGATGATACATAGAGCACATTTGCTTGACAACTCGCTGTGTGAAGCTTTGCTAAATGGAACAAAAACAGTATTGGCCCATTTTAAACATATCCGTGACGTCCATACGCTCCTATCAATATTGTTTCAGTTTCAATTCAGTGCTTGTTGAGATGTCAGAGTTTACGAATGACGAATTGGGAGCGGTTTGTGTAATTATAAATGAAGAGGAAGAAGACCAGCGAATGCTAGAGTGGGTACATGAGGCACAGGAGAACAGGAAACGTGTTGGAAAACTCACTGCCATGAACAAGGGACTAATTAACGATGCACATAATTTTTGGAGCATTTCAGAGTGTCTGAAAATTGGTAGAACGGAAGTTCATTTAAAACGTGAAGACACCCGCTGGTGGATGGCAATAACACCGACTTCGTACTACAACACGTTCGTGAAACAGTAATAATATCATTGGAGATGATGCTGACACATGAAATACGGACAAATATGGATGCATCAGTCAGATTCAAAGGAACGATATCAATAATCACTGGCCGGATACTGCACGGATATGAGTAAACGGGTCTTACATGTCACATGATTGCAGTGATTTACCGTGTTAGGTCTAATGGCTCAGACACGTGACGCATGGAAGTACGAGTAGATAAGCAAAATGATTCTAAAAAAATACAACTGGGTACTTTTGACGTAAGTCCACGCGTATAGCCGAAAAAAATATGGCAATATTATGAAACAGGGCCGCAGAAAGCCATGCAACGCTGCAAATTTCTTTATGGCTATAGGTACTTCCGACGAAAAGTTCCTCCACCTGTTGTGTCAATTTTAAATTGATTGATTACTTTCAATCGGTTAACACGACTCTATGCACAATTTTATTTGACGAGGAATATGTGAATATATCTACATGTGATTAATTATTGCACAGATTACAAGAGAGGGTTATTATTATTATTACTTAGGATGAGTTTCCTAAGAACAACAGTGGGAATTCAAACTACCGATGCAAAGGCAATGTTTCAATTGTGGATAACTAAAGCCCCGTTCCCCTTCACTCTGGATGGAAAAGGGTATCTGACACTGTACCACCTGGCTATGACAAGGGATGGTTAACATGGAAGTCTCTAAAATTTAGAGATGTGTTGAGATTAGGAGTGGGAAGATCCGGGGTTAATCTGGCTTGATGGGCCTACACTAAGGGAGATAACACCAAGTGCAATTGTGGAGCAGATCAGACAATAAAACACATGTTCCACTGTCAACTGTGTCCAGCATCCAACACAAAATGATCTACGTCAGGCCTCAGAGAAGGCACTGACAGTGGCCAAGTTTTGGTGCAATATAATATTCTTTCTGTAACTGTGTATACATGTATGTTTCTGACACGATAATAATAATACTAATAATAATTATTATTATTATTATTATAAGTCACAGGTTGAAGAAAAATGGTATTGGTTAATAGATCTACTTTCAATCTGACCATTTTTAAAGTCACGCACAAGGTAGATGCATGAGTTATTATACTCTATTTTGAAGTAGAACTTAGCCTTTATTCGCGATAGGTAAAGTAGTCAATAGTGCGTTTCTACCTTAAAAGACAGTATGGAATTAAGTGTAGTATTTGCCTCTCACTCGCACTCCCATGTTCTGCAATTAGCTTCGTCCTCCTCCACCCCGGCGATGTTGCCATTTCCCAATAATTGAAAGTGGCAAATGTAAGTAAATGTTTGCGTGGTCTTATAGAGAATTTTCCGCTCTTTATGATGATGTAAAAATAAAAGCCATAAATAATTAACACATGGCCCAATTTTCACAATTACGATATTTTAGCATGAATCTATATTTTTGCAGATATAAAACTTATCACGCCATAGATAACGAACTAATGATCGCAACAAATCAATAATTTATTTTTAGATTGCCTGATGTTGGTAGAAGATACCCTATTTCTCTGGGCAGTCATTATTTTCATAATAAGAAAGTTATGATTTTTTTTTCTTAAATGTTACTTGAAAAATCTGGGATGGCGTCACAGAAAAGTTACGTAGCGATAAACTTTTTTGCTGTTGACTTTACGTTGGTGACTATACGTGAAGAAATGTTCATTAATGTCTTAAATAGAGTTTAAAACAGACCAGAGCTCGATATCAGATAGCATTCATCAGTTATCGCACTTCGGTTAGTCCTCCCGCCCAGCGCAGCGCTGACGCAGCGAACGTTTGTTTTCACGCAGGTGACGCGTATATCTCCGACTGCGTTTGATCGAGGCTAGATGATGGTGTGAAGTTAAACTGTGAAATTAAGTGAAGCTTGTATTCTTTATAAATTATCCGCCTCGTTGCGTAGTGGCTAGCATATTTGGCTGACACTGTGCTGTCACCGTGGAGGCCCTGGTTTGAATCCAAGCTCTGCCAAGCAATTTTTTCTGGTCTGAGGGCTGGAACAGGGTGTACTCAACTTCATGAGACAAAACTCAGAACAGGCGGGTTCGATTCCTACCCCAGCCATCCTCGAAGTTGTTTACGGAGTTTGCCTTTGTTCGTCCCGGGAATGAACAAGGGTTCGTTAATGGTGCAGAGTTAACGTTTCTGTGCCAAAAGAACACGGCAGCCGCCCACAACGAAATGACAGGTGAAGTATATGAAAAGTGGTTCGCCGAGCAATTGTTGCCCAATGTTCCCGAAGGATCTATCCTAGTAATAGACAATGTAGGCTATCACAGCAGACAAATATGTTCCTTGCTTGCCACCATACCACACCAATATACCACAATGAACTTAACCCCATAGAAATGGTCTGGGCGCAAGTGAAGAACTAGGCTATATAAAATTGAACAACGTCTCATTCAAGAACCAAGAAATGAATAATTTAATTTCGGCTGCATACCACCACTTGACCACACAAAATTGGGTAAATTACGTGGACCACAAGATATATTATTATTATTAGTAGTAGTAGTATTATGCCATATTATAATTTATTATATAACCTACGAATTTCGAGAAAATGTTATAATATTATCATATTTATGAATAATTAAATTATAAATTATTATAATGTGTGCATTTAAATCGCGCTCTGAGGTTCGATGTATCATATCTAAATATTGTACCGTCGTTCACTTCTAGGCATGCGGTACAGTTATATACAACAAACAAATATTTTCGAAATTTCCTGAGTGTTGCGTAAAAGCACGCCTGTATACGAGTTATGTTACATCATGTGGCCGGCCTTGTAGAACTTGGTATATGCAGCAGATCTGGCATCAGCGCGCTCCATTTAATGCGTACTGTCTTTTAAGGTAGAGACGCTCTACAGATAAATGTAACGAAATAATGGGTATTAGGCATTTCATAATAAATATAAAACTAAAACCAAAAGGCCAATCTTCAGACTGAAGGAATGAAGATGTTTCTCATTGTCTGCATAACGTCCATACGGCATCTTTCAACTCCGCGACATCGAGAGTGATCTTCTAAGAAACATCAGACACCATAGTTAGAGCCCTGCGTGGATAAACAAAACGTTATCCGCAGCCGTCCTCCCCTCCATTCGCACGATTTTTATCCACATCCGCACGTTTGTTATCCGAATCTACTGAAAAAAAAATGAAAATCCACAGCCTGCTTCCAGTCTCCGACCGGGTCAGGAATGGAATGAATGAAGCCCCCATCTAGCGGCGAGGATATGAACTGTGCCGGCTGCCGAGGCCTGACGCACTCCCCTGGGGCAATGATTAAATGAATGACAGATGAAATGAAATGTTAGTGGAGAGTGTTGCTGGAATGAAATGTTGACAGGGAAAACCGGAGTACCCGGAGAAAAACCTGTCTGCCTCCCTTTTGTCCAGCACAGATCTCACATGGGGTGACCAGGATTTGAACCAAGGACCCAGCGGTGAGAGGCCGGCGTGCTAAGCCACGGAGGCTCCCCGAATCTACTGACATTGCAATAATAGTTTTAAGTATTAAGGCACACATTTAGACATTTGAGGAGAAAGTCGATTCCGGGCGGCTTCGGTGGCGTAGTTGGTAGCATGCTGAGCTTATGTGCCCAAGATCGCGGGTTCAAACCCGGCCGAAGTCATCGGATTTTTAAGAGCGTTAAAATCCCTCAGTATGCCTTCCTTCAGAGTGGAAGTAAAGCCGGCGGTCCCATTTCATAGATTTATGGCATGTTAAAGAACCTTCCACTAATTATACCTGTGTGATGCTAAATTATATAGGTTAAGAATGTTAACAACGCTCTTAGGTTCCTACGTCCGTTGCCAGGAGCCGACTGCCGTGGCGTCTAGTAGCTAAGTTCTGAACCAGTAGTCGTTGACGGTGGCGTTTGGCGGCAAAAGTAGGAACTATTTGAAAAATTCAAAGTCTGCAGTCCTTACTTGAATAAAAAAAACAGATAACACATACTAATACAGTCATCACAATTAAAGCTTGCCACGGTGGGTGAGTGGATAACGTGTCGGTCTACTAACCCCAAGATTGCAGGTTCGCTCCTGGCCGTGATAAGTGATTTTTGAAAGGCGGCAAAAATACGATACGCAAGTCATACGATGTTGGCATGTTAAAGAACCCATTTGAATTCAGAAGGCCGAGTTCATAATGGCAAAATTAATCTCGGGAGTTTTCCACCAACACAAAGTTCCTCATTTCTCTACTAGAAAGCGCTATTGTGTTCAAGGAGCTTAGATATCTAACATCTAACCTCCTTAACTTTCATAGTCAAGGAACAACGAAATTCGACATGCAAGCTACCCTCTGGGTGTCAAATAACAAAGCTAGCCCCCGGCACCCGAAGCCATACGATATTATTGTTATTATGATTATTATTATTATCACAATTAATACCGGTTATCAGACAATTCTACACACATCCAAAGTACACGGGGCTACATGACCACGTTGTCGCAGCCCCTATACTGAGGAACCAACCAACCAAAGTCGTTTCCCTAGGCTATGTGTGCCATGTGCTATGTTCAAAATTAATGTTATACAGCCAGAATTGCAACCCTTTTTAATTCGGAGTGTTAATTATGCTTAATGACATAACTTGAATGAGATAAGCTTGAAACATCATCTTAAATAGGTCGTGGAAAGGACATAACGGAAAAAATATGATATGCCGTAAACATCCGGGTCCTAGTAATGATATTCGACAAAATCGGATTGTATTCTAAAAGCTATCCTAAAATTTACTCGAATCATTATCCGCTGCTTATCCGCTAACCACACAGCCATGCAAACTATATCCGCTTGGCGAAATATTTTGTGGATATTCGTGGGTTTATCCACGCAGAGCTTTAACCGAGGTATCATGAAGCTATTAGCGAAAGCTATTCAAGTCCATTATGACGTAATCTGCATTACTGAAGGAGGGAGCAACAGACATCATTGTACTGCACAGGGAACGTGACAGAGATATGCTTTGAGAAGCAGTCGGCCGTCATAAAAGTAAAATATATGAACGAACCATAAACTACTTCAGATAGACCTATAATATGAATGGTCTCGTGGCATAGTCGTGCTCGTTAAATCGTGCAGCATGGCCACGAGGGCAGCTGCAGCACAGGATCGAATCCGGCGCTGACAGCAGCTATCCTGAGTGTGGTTTTCCTCCGAGGTTTTCCGCACTATCTCCCGGAAAATGCCGGAATATTTCCATATTTAAAGTCTCGGGGCATCTACCTTATCCCTGCGCCTAATACAGTTACACAATACTACAGTCATCACAGGAATACAGGATATCAGACAAATCTGGCCACTCAACTCTCTAAAGCATCGTTAAAGTGGAGTGAAACAGCTGAACTCTACCTCGGACATCTTGCAATGGTGGTTTGTTTCTAAGGTACACACGAACTTTCATCCATATCTTCTTCTTCTTTTTGCGTTTTGCCCATTATAGAGCGCGCTTGAACTTGTTTTTCGGCTTGATGATATTCGCCTTCCTATCTTCCCAAAATCTCTTCATGAAGTCACTGTGCTGCTTCTTCCGTTCTTCTGTCCACTTGGTTCCAGTCCTGCCACTAGTTTTCACCCTAAACTTGTGCTTTGTTACTGCGGTCCTGAAGACTTTGCGGTTTCTCAGAATATTTTCTCCGATGTTCAACTCTTGCAGGTCCTCTCTTGATTCATCCAGCCAGGCTATCCTTGATTTTTGAGAATTTATTACATTGAATAACCTTTTTGTAAGTCTATAATCGTCCATCCTGAAGAGGTGTCCATAAAATGTTAAACGTCTTTTTCGTACCGTGTTGCTGAAACTATCTGTGTGACGGTATAGGTCTGAATTTCGTCTTTTAATCCAAATTCCGTTTTCTTGTGTGGGGCCGAATATTTTTCTAAGAATTTTACGTTCTTGCTTTTCTATATTTGCAATTTTAGAATGACCTCCTAAAGCTATGGTTTCTGAAGCATATAGAGCTTCCGGTAGTACAACTGTTTTGTAGTGTTTCAGTTTTGCATTATGTGACATTACTCTTTTATTATAGTGATCCCATGTTAGTCTGAATGCTCTATGAAGTTTTGAGGCTTTTTCTGTGTTAGCCAAACTGTCCAATCCTGAAGGAAGAATTATTTCTCCAAGGTATTTAAAAAATTCTACTTGTGATATTGCTCCATACGCTGTTTCTATTCCATATCAATATATAGTTTATGACAAAGAAATTATGAAAGATCATACATGTTACTAAGTTTTAATAGTAAGAAAGAAGAATACGGAATTTAAAAAATTAGCATATCCGAAGTGGGATCCGAACCCCTTCCAGCTCTCCATAATGAAATCAGACTGCACCGCAACCGCTTACGCTACGAAGACAATTAGGAGAAGCATGTTACTGCCAGTTCTCATGAAAACTTAGTTCATATCATTTTAAGCTTTTGCCACGAAATAAGGTCTTTAGTTATTTATTTATTATTTATCGTATGGATTTTAGTGCCGGGAGTGTCCGAGAACATGTTCGGCTCGCCTGAGTCGGTAGGTTCTTTCAGCGGACACCCATAGGGTGAGCTACAAGTTCCGTTCAATTTCAAGTGGTTCTCACTTTCGCTACCAGATATCAATGATACCTAGTGGTGAACATTTGAACTTTGATAGTGCGTTCCGAAGAAATCTAACCTAACAATTTAGCTTCACACAGGCTTAGTCTGTAGAAGGATCTTTTACATGCCATAAATCTATGACTGGGACCGCCGGCTTTACTTCCCCTACGAAGGAAGGCATTCTGAAGGATCTTTAACGCTCTTAAAATATCCGACGACTTCGGCCGGCTTTGAACCCACTATCTTGGGCACAGCAGTTCAGCGTGCTGCCAACTACACCACCGAAGCCGCTAGTATTTCCCTGTTCCAGAAAATCTCAAGGAAGCATCGCAAATAACAAACAGTGCTACACGCTTCTTGAACTATCCGCCATGTTTCTCTAAGATGAAACCGAGTCTACGCTTGCGCGAGAGCCGTAAATCTTATTTTAGTACTTGCGAACCCGAATGGCCTCGTGAAATGCATCAACGATAATCACGCATTAACGCTCGTATTTAAGTTAAATAGGAACAAACTAAGTTAGTTAGTTATTGTTGTTTTAAGGGTCGGAACTCCGAGGTCATCTGCCCCTGAATTAACTAACTAATCGTTAATAAAGAGATGGTGAAAACAGCCCTCAGTGCTGCACGTTTCCACATTGTATGGTGTACCATGTAGTGGTTTCCCTACTTGTCTTTCAGTAAAATGCTGGGATGGACCTTGAAACATCAGGATAACACAGATTACCAGAGAATTCTTTCACACACCCAAGTACACGGGGTTGAAAGACCACGATGTCGTAAGCCCCTGAGTGAATTAACAACATATCACCTTAATGTACAAACCAACCGATTGTAAATAACCGCACTCCTTAAAATTTAAATCAGTTAGACGTTCCATTCATTTTAAAGAACAGAGTTGGGAATCCTCACCACAAAACAGGCATTTGCAGTAAAATGGTCTGACCTTTCTCCACTGAGTTTTAAATGGCCAATATTCCATTCAGATCACCCATTGTCTTTCAAGCTACGAACCCCTTCAGTTACATTCAATTGAAAGACACCGACAGTAGTGGCTACGCGGGCTAAAGCTCCGCGTTAGGTCAAGGGGCCAAGCTCTCTGCTGACTCGGTAGACGAGTGGGTTCGAGCCCCACCGTCGGCTGTCCTTGAAATGGTTTTCCGTGGTTTCCCATTTTCAACACCAGGCAAATGCTGGGACAGTACCTTCTGACAGGCCACGGCCGCTTCCTTCCACATCCTTGCCCAGTTTCATACATCTTCATCCTTTCCATCTCTCATCCCGACGCGCAGGTCGCCCACGGGCGTCGACTAGAAAGACCTGCACTCGGCCTCTCAGGAGGCTACACGAAAAAAAATAAAAAATGAAAGATATTCTCCGCATTCATCACTCAAAATATGCAATAATCTAGCGATCCTTCCAAAACCACCTGCCATTATTAGCCTATCAGTATTACCAGATTGGGTATTTTTATCGTGTGTGTCCAGACACGTAAGCCTGAGCTCGCCATAACACTGACAATAAATCGGGTACAGTATGTAAAACAGTTGCATTTCACTTTATTTCTACGAATTTAAGGCCAACTCTTCCTCATACGGTTTACCCTGCGGGTAACACTGTACCCTGTCTACTTGAAATTTGGACAGCACTGTCTATTCCCTAGAGTTAGGCCCTTTATCGCATCCATAATCATCTTCACACGTCGCTTTACTCACTGCTGGCGTCGCGTCGTGGCCTCATGAACTAATAAGCGGACGGTTACCAGGTTTCTCACTGACAGCTAAAGTGGAGTGTTAGGTCATGGGGCCAAGCTCTCTGCTGACTCAGTAGACGCGTGGGTTCGAGCCCCAACGTCGGCCGTCCTTGAAATGGTTTTCCGTGGTTTTCCATTTTCAACACCAGGCAAATGCTGGGACGGTATCTTCTGACTGGCCACAGCCGCTTCCTTCCACGAGCTCAAGACAGGGAGGCATGGAGTACTGCATCAAACCAGTCAAAAGACTGAAACAACAAACAAGCGAGCGTAAGCTTAAAAGGCGCACCGACGTTGGTTTTATTTTTCTTCGACTTGCTTCACGTAAATCGCGTTTTTTGTATAAGAAACTGTCAGTGTACTTGGGGTCCTCGCTATTCCGCCCCTTTAAGCAACAACTAAATAGTGTACGGCTTCTTAAAAATACACACATTGTAATTACAGTGATTCTAAAATGAAAAGAAAGTTAGATTCCGAATTTAACGCCCAGGTGACGTCTGTGTTATCTGTGATAACACGGTCTTCATTTAAACCATAAGAGGCGGAAGCTTAGGCCTTTTAAAAGCAATATATTGTTGCCAAACGAAGCCAAATCTACTACAGATCTTAATATTTCATCTCTCCTAAAGCACTAATAAACTTCAACCTACTTAAGGTCTTCTATTTTTAGCCTACTTTCGATTTTTGCAAAAAATGAAAGTAGACTTATGAGATCAACACAGGGCGAAAAAAGTGTGTCTGTCTGTGTGTGTGTATGTGTGTGTGTGAGTCTGTGTGTGTGTCTGTGTGTGTGTGTGTGTGTGTGTGTCTGTGTGTGTGTGAGTGTGTGTACTCTGAATGTCTGTCCCCCCTATCAATTCGAACACGGTGAATGCGAATTGAACGAAATTTGGTACAAAGGTAGCACTAGCAAAGGACACCTCAGTGTCATGTTTTATATCGCCGCCATCTTGACGGAAACGTAATGGCGGCCTCACAAATGTTCAAAGCTTAAATCAAATTACGACTAACCTAATCATCCGATCTCTACCAAATTTTGCAACAACATACCTTTATGGGGGGAGCATCCTTTGACCAAACCAATAGGTCATCAGCGTAATAGTTTACGGATGGCGGCCATCTTTGAGTGAAAATCGATTCCCCCTATTAATTCGAACACGGTGCAACCGAATGGAACGAAATTTGGCACGGAAGTAGTACTAACGAAAGGCACCTCAGTGTCATGTTTTATATCGCCGCCATCTTGACGGAAACGTAATGGCGGCCACACAAATATTCAAAGCTTAAATCAAATTACGACTAACCTAATCATCCGATCTCTACCAAATTTTGCAACAACATACCTTTATGGGGGGAGCATCCTTTGACCAAACTAATAGGTCATCAGAGTAATAGTTTGCGGATGGCGGCCATCTTTGTGTGAAAATCGATTCCCCCTATTAATTCGAACACGGTGCAACCGAATGGAACGAAATTTGGTACAGAGGTAGTACTAACAAAAGGCACCTCAGTGTCATGTTTTATATCGCCGCCATCTTGACGGAAACGTAATGGCGGCCACACGAATGTTCAAAGCTTAAATCAAATTACGATTAACCTAATCATCCGATCTCTACCAAATTTTGCAACAACATACCCTTATAGAGGAAGCATCCTTTGACCAAATGAATAGGTCATTAGCCTAATAGTTTGCGAATGGCGGCCATCTTTGTGTGAAAATCAATTCCCCCTATTAATTCAAACACGGTGAAACCGAATGGAACGAAATTTGGTACAGAGGTAGCACTAGCAAAGGGCACCTCATATTCATGTTTAATATCCCTATAGCACGTTGTATTTCAACAAGCTACTACAACCAACATTCAATCATACTCCTTGAAAAGGACAAAGAGTTATAACAATACCCATGCATTTAGGAGAAAGTAGGCTATATGTTCTTTACTGAACATCTTGTTTCACTTTAAATTCGAAGCTGCTGCATAACTTAAAACCATTATACACACAGCAAAATCTCACATAGCCTACAGTTTAACCATGGCGAGCGTAGCGGTAATAATAACACCTACAGCATCGGCAGGTCCGAACCTGGTCAACAATGACCATAGTGCACTTCCTGACCCGAACGTAAGCTGAAACGTTCTGCTACTCTCATTTTAAATTAGCACTGCTCCTTTAATTTAATTAGTTCATTAACTAATTATTGAAGCCTCCGTCGCTTAGGCGGCAGCACGCCGGCCTCTCACCACTGGGTCCGTGGTTCAAATCCCGGTCACTCCATGTGAGATCTGTACTGGACAAAACGGAGGCAGACAGGTTTTTCTCCGGGTACTCCGGTTTTCCCTGTCAAAAATTTAATTCCAGCAACACTCTCCACTATCATTTCATTTCATCTGTCATTCATTTAATCATTGCCCCAGAGGAGTGCGTCAGGCCTCGGCAGCCGGCTCAGTTCATATCCTCGCCACTAGATGGGGGCTTCATTCATTCCATTCCTGACCCGGTCGGAGACTGGAAGCAGGCTGTGGATTTTCATTAACTAATTATTATTGTTATTCCTGCACAAAATAAATCTTTGCACAACAAATACGCTGGCAATGGTTAGTGACATACCATTGCCAGTTGTAATATTTTATTCCATCAAATCATTATTATTATTATCAAGTCTTTCCCCTCAAAGCGGAATAAAAGGAGCCCGGTTCACGGGCACCAGACTCCAACTTTTTGTTTCCCGCATTCACCTTTTTCCAAGGTGGTATGCTCGCACGGCATGTGTAGGGTTGCCAGATTTCAAGAATGGAGACACGGAACACACGTCCCGAAACATTGTATCTTTTAAATAAAGGTTGTTAAATGTCGTAATAATTAATACGCACAGGTATTAAATAAGCATTACATACAAGGGTTTAGTGCTTTTCAGTCGGTCAACACGAATGTACCCAAAAGAGCTGGGTTATGCCCTAATCCTGAAATAATTTACATGAGATTAATAAATACACTAGGATGACCAGTTTCGATCGTCAAGCGATCATCATCAGATCCATTACACTTAGGCTATAAAATCTATATTTGAAAATACAGGTGAAAATATTTACAATATGTACAATTATTTAGTTGCAGTATTGGTAATGCAACTGTCGGTGTATGCTAAATGTAGTCTATATGATGTTAGGTGAAATGCTAAATAGTCATAGCAATCCTGAGTTTGTATATTTGGAGTGACTATATGGTTGTAAAAAATCAACTATGGTTGTACCGTAATATTACAGGCTACTACTTACCTGGTTTTCTTCCTCGCCCGCTACGAGCAGTTTCGTGTTCACTCTTACTCCAGGTGTGGTCGACTGAAATGGGATGTTATCTCAACGACACTGGGTTTTCCCTTTCTCCCCCCTTTTCCTATGTGCTGTGTGAAGTCAGTGCGATGTGTTTTTGTGGAATGTTGCCAAATCTAGATAAGATATATGTTATTGAATGAGGTGGGTCTACAACTATTAAAGGCCGTGGAACATTCCTCGCCACGCGTGGACCAATAGCCATTCAAACTAAGCGCTGCCCGGTCTTTGAGGACGTCCCAGCACCTTTAATACTGCCGCGAATACCGGCCTTGGTTTATTGCAGAAAAAAGTACATCGTACACCTGATCCATATAACATTTACCTATTAAAACCCCCTAATTTTATCTAGCTTGGCTGTATCGCTAAGTTGTGTTTGTGTCCGACAGGGTGTGTTTTTAGTAGACTGAAGAGGGGTGAGCTCTACATAAAAGTGTGTTCATTTAGATTGTTGGGTTTGTTTCTTTTGGCTAGGTGTATCTCGATTGCTTCCTTTGTGTCAAGAGCTCTGCCTTTCGATTCGTGATGAATTATTTTTTGGTCCGTCTCGATGTTAGTAAAGCTGTCCCCGCGTCACACATATGTTCGCATACGGCTGAATGTGTTCCGTATCTTATCGCATTCCTATGTTCATTAGAACGTGTGTCTACTCGTCTTCCACTCTGCCCGATGTAATTGTAGCTAGACAACCAGTGTCTTGGCACGTAATAGAATATACCCTTGACTTTGAATACGGGTCATGTTTAATTAGATTACTATTTTGTAGGTGCCTACCGGTTGTGTTTTTCGTTGTGAATGCTATTTTTATGCCTTGATTTTTGAATAGATTAGTGATTTTATATGTGTTCGCGTTCACATAGTTGAAGCGCGCACATTTTTTCTCATTACTGTCCGGTTTGGGAATCGTTTTATCTTTATTTTTATGTTTGGCTATAATTTGGTCTATTTAGCTTGGCGGGAAATTGTTTTCCTTTGCTATTTGCCTAATGGTTCTTATTTCCTTACATATTCATATACACAAAATTAAAACCAGATATTGCTGACATATCATGTAGGCCTATGACATCAGCAACTTACAAAATAATGCTTTTCATTTGAACGATTCTTTGTAAGGATTTTTGTTTGTAAGTACCTTCCGATAAAATTCACTACAATTTTCGCCATAAGTAATTGTAATATGGAGCTTCTTTTTCTATCATCTCTCCATTTGACATCCATGGCAGAAAAATATCTCTCCATAAAAGCATTGGAGGGGAAAATGCTGAGTTTTAACTTCACAAGAAAGAATTCATGATGAAAATTAATAAATGTGAATCAAAAATATTGGAATGCAGCCGAAATAAATCAGATTCCACTATGGACATCAAATTGTCAGGTGAAAAACTAAAGGAAGTAGGAGACTTCTGTTACTTAGGAAGCAAAATAACCAGTGATGGACGAAATAAAGAGGATATAAAAAGTAGGTTAGCTCAGGCAAGGAAAGCATTTCTGCAGAAAAGGAATCTGTTGACATCGAATATAGATTGAGGTGTTAGGAAGTAATTTTTGAAGGCCTTTGTCTGGAGCGTGGCACTTTATGGAAGTGAAACGTGGACTATTGGTGCAGCAGAAAGGAGGAGAATTGAAGCGTTTGAAATGTGGTGTTACAGGAGAATGATGAAGATCAGATGGGTAGATAGGGTTACAAACGAAGAGGTATTAAGACTAGTGGAAGAGGAGAGATGTTTCTGGCGACTGCTAATGAAGAGAAGAGATAGGTTGGTAGGACACATACTAAGACACCCAGGAATAGCAAGCTTAGTTATGGAAGGAAGGGTCGAGGACAAGAACTGTAGGTGTAGACCAAGGTTAGAATATGTTAAACAGAATACCTCGGACGTAGGGTGTGGTAGCTATGCAGAGATGAAACGATTAGCTCAGGACAGGGAGGCCTGGAAGCTGCATCGAACCATTCAAAAGACTGAAGACTCAAACAACAACAACAACAACTCACAAGGACTAAGATATTCCTTCATTTGGTTGCCCCTAATGAATCCATAACATGCACCCATCTACCTGACACAGTCATAGAAATCATTTTCTCTTTCTAACTTGCACCTGTATCACCAGAAAACAAGCTAGCTATTACAATCAATAAGCGGGACATTTGAAAATTGGTGCAAAATTGAATATATTTTCAAATTACCCCCCCCCCCGCCCCCCCAAAAAAAACTTATATTTGGCGTTCCGTTAAAGATTAAAACGGAACGCGGAACAAAACAAGAAAACACGGAATTGTTCCGGGTAAAACGGAACGTCTGGCAACCCTACGTTAGTGGCTCAACGCGCTTGGCCGGGCTGTAGCGAAGCCGCACTTGAATATCGACTGCAGTCGCATTTTCAAAACTTCCTCAACTGGAAATACACATGCGCAAGTGTATGGCTCATGCACTGTGTCCGGATACTTGAGCTTTGCATTATTTACAGACAAGTGGCTGATGCGATTCAGAACCCGTCCAAGCAAGACGAAATCCAGTTTATAATGCCAGAGAGTTGCAAGCCAGTGAAGATTTATTCGAGTGCGGCAAAAAAGTGCTCGTCAAACACACCCGTTATGAATTGGTCGCGATGACCCTGAAGAAGCGACGTATTTCCTGTCCTGATCAGACACACAAAGTTGTGACGCGACTATGACATTCCGATTGAGGTACAGGATACAGTTATGGATTGGTTCCAGAAGCAATTAAATCATTCTTCACGGACACCATTTGCTGCATACCCAAGAAATAGGATGCTTGGATGGGTGACTTGTTTTGAACAAAAGCAGTATTGTGTAAAATGAATACCACTCTACTGCGAAGTACCTTAGAACATCGCTGACAAAGGACCTGAACTGCGAATGTTTCACCCAGGGCATTTGAAACTCTTTATTTTGTGATGGTCTGGCTCATTGCGTAATGGCTAGCATTCACCGCAGAGGTCCGGTTTCGATTCCCGGCTCTGCCAAGGAATTTAATTCTGGTTGAGAGCTGGAACGGGATATACTCAAACTCCGGAGGCGGTTTCGATTCCTACCTCAGCCATCCAGGAAGTGGCTTTCCGTGGTTTCCCACTTCTACTCCAGACAAATGCCGGGATGGTGCCACGCCCGCTTCCTACCCAAATCCTACCTCAATTACAAATGCACACACTAGTACAGACATCACAGTGACACAAGTTACCATACAAATTATATACACACCCAATTACACGGGGCTACAAGGCCACGATATCGCAAAGCCCCTAAAGAATCAACAACAACTATTTTGGATGAAGACTCTCAGAGGTAGGCCTAGTAGCAGATGTGCAAAAGAAATAGCAGTACGACCAATTTCAGAGCATGATGGCTCAGTATGTGATTCCTCCCACACATGAATGATAGACGATTTAGATAAAGTCCCAGGAAAGGCGTCTTGGTTAGTTGGTAATAAGTTTGATGGACAAGCCAGCGTAACGAATATGCTTCAAGTACTGAGCTGGGAATCATTACAATCGAGAAGATGACTAATACGTCTATGCGCTCTTTACAGAACATAAGTTACTCAGGGGAATCGGCCTGGAAGGAACTCACGGAAAGACTAGAAAAACCAAATTATTATGGCAGAAATGACCTCTTCCACAAGATTAAGATTAGGAGATAAAAACGAATATAAACAAGTATTTACTTGTAAATAGAATCATTGACGACTGGAATGGTCTTTCGGAAGTAGTTATGGAGTATTTCCAGAACAATGTAAATATATTTAAGATGAGGATAATGCGAATAAATTAATGAGTGTTTAAATCAATGATCATTTAGTAGTTTTAGGCTATGGTAATATTGCAATTGTAATTCATGTTACGTATGCCTATTTATTGTATCAGTGCCCAATAGCAATGTACTGTATAATAATAATAGTAATAATACACCGAGCTTTTAGAACTGAAAGCAATGGCACATGGCACTAGTCAGGACAATTCCTATTATCATCTCCAGTACTGGCGTGATTTCCAACAACTTATGGGAATCTCTCACAGAGTTGAAATTAGACCCAGGCCTTTTTAAACTGACGCAAAGACAGTCATACGTTCGACGTGTCGCATAGTAAGGCTGTTCTTGGGCAATCAGACCTGAAGGAATGAGGAAAACGTGTAAAGAAACTACTGAATGCATTCACCGAGAATTTGCTCCTTATAATATACGGTATATCTTGGATTGTAAATGTTCTCTTTCCAGCAAATATGCTGCGAATGTGTAAGCGGAAGCACAAAATAAATAAATAAATAAATAAATAATAATAATAATAATATTAATAATAATAATAATAATAAATAATAATTTGGTAGGCTATAGGTGTCGAGAAAACCCCTCATTTAAATATGGAGCCTATAATAATAATAATAAATAATAACTTGGTTTAGGTGTCAAGAAAACCCCTCATTTATGGAGCCAATGAGCTACCACGTCCCACCATTGGTCTCAGATCCAGTTGTAGGTATCTATGAATGTAAATATGCCACCGGATACCAGAAATGAAATGGTATATCTTCGCTGAAGACCGTGGCAGTGCAAAATGTGCTCCCTCTATGCTGTACGTGTAGGCGTGTGTTAGTACCACGTCCCATTGTGCGGATAGTGGGCGATATGAGGCTGATTTACCTCTCCGGGTGACACCGTTCTAAGTGTCACAACTTTGATACACTTCACGGAGCATTAACCACGCCTTATAGTTTTAATCCTGGGTCATAATTCAGCATAACGTCGTAGGCTGCGTCTTAAACTAGGGTTAAATACCGTACTACATGTAGGTTGAACTCAACCTCCTTGTTAGATCTTATCTAAAATTAAATAAATAAATAAATACATTTTCACTCCAGACTGTTTTGCCTTTGAGTGTCCAGTTAGCATGCACGCCTCTGTTTGCCGATAAATAAATCTCTACAGTCTGGTCGGTTGGTTCCTCAGCTCAGGGGCTGCGACAACGCGGTCCTTTAGTCCCGGGTACTTTGGATGTGTGTAGAATCTGTCTGATAACCGGTGTTAATTGTGATGGCTGTATTACAGTAGTGTGTGTTATATGTAATTCAGGTAAAGACTTCAGACGATCAATTTCAAGTAGTTCGCACTTTTGCTACCAAATGCTACCGTCAACGACACCTTGCTGTGAATTTGACTACTAGATGCCACCACATCCGGCACCTGGCGGCGGACGTTGGAACTTAATAGAGCGTAAATAGAATCTAACCTACAAATTTAGATTCACTCAATTGTAGTTAGTGGAAGGTTCTTTTACATGCCATAAATCTATGACATTGGGCCGCCGGCTTTACTTCCTCTCCTAAGGAGGGCATACTGAGGGATTCATAACGCTCTTAACAAATCTGACGACTTCGGCCGAGTTCGAACCCGCGATCGTGGGCATAGAAGCTCAGAATGCTACCAACTACTCCACCGAAGCCGCCTCTTGTCTACATGGTATAAAACCTAGTCCCCGATTCTTGGATGTCACGGGTAATCTCGAGAACCACTGGATATATTTTGATGCGGTTTTCACCATTCTGTAAAGGATTTCCCGAGGAAGGTTTCTGTAGAAATACATTCATTTATGACCAAAGGAAGCCGAGCAGTGACGATTTCAGTGAATTGAGTGGAAGTAAATCCTGCCGACCGTGCGCCTTTTAAGCTTAGTCTACGCAGGGTAAACCGTTAAAAATATCTATATACTATGAGTGTAAGAATTGTTCAGCATGAAAAGTTCTTCAAAAAATTCCACGACAGTATATATCTATGTTTAATACATCGCCCACTATAAGTGTTTTTACCTTTTCATTTCTTCCAACAGTCTCAATTCAGTGAAAATTTAAATGACTAACTTCGGAGTGAATTTACGAGCTAGCGAGCGAGCCTATCATCCCAACTTCGGCCAGCATCAAACTGTCGAGTCGTGTCGAGTTAAGACTTCGGTGGCGTAGTGTGCCCAAGATAGGCCTAGCTGGTTCAAACCCGGCCGAAGTCGTCGTTTTTTTAAGAGCGTTATAATCCTTCAGTATGCCTTCCTTCGGAGGGGAAGTAAAGCCGGCGGTCCCATTTCATAGATTTATGGCATATAAAAGATCCTTCCACAGACTAAACTTGTGTGTAGCTAAATTTCTAGGTTAGATTTCGTTGTAACGCTCTATCAAAGTTCCACCGCTCACCACTAGGTATCATTGACATCTGGTAGTGAAAGTCGGAACTACTTGAAATTGAACGGAACTTGTAGCTCACCCTAGGGGTGTCCGCTCGAGGCAGCTACAGCCTCAGGCGAGCCGAACATGTCCTCGGACACTCGGACTTCAGAAGAGTACAGTATATGTGTTTGGAGTTTCGCTTCCAGCTCGGCTTTTCTGAATTGCGTCTGGGACCGTTTACTCTTACGCTGGGTAAACCGTTAAAGATACCGGGCGAAGTCGGGGTGCGTTTCTAGTAAATAAATAAATAAATAAATAAATAAATACATAAATACAGTATGGTGTTTGAAGCCATGTGTTGCCTTAGTAAACGAAAGTTTGGTGCTTTTCAGTCGGTCAACACGATTGTACCCAAATGAGATGGGGTATTCCCTAATCCTCCAAAATATTACATGAGATTAACCCTTTCCAGCCCACGATACTTTCCGGTGGTTTAAAAAAAACTTTTTATGTTGCAAGACTTTATTTGCTCTCTTAGAAAATGGAAATGTAAAGAAAATATTTTTTTTGAATGTAGACTTACTCAAAATAACCATTATCACTACAAGCATCATTGGGTAATAAGACTACTCTTATTTACAACATACATTTTAAAGATATGTGTTGCTATTTCTTCTCGTGTAGCCTACAACAAATGATTAACACCCTAGTTGCTAATTTTACAATATTGAATCAGTGGAATAAAATAACACAATGAACTATTTCCATATTTACAACTCAAAAAGATCGAATTGGGGCACTGTGGTTACACTGAACAACAAAAGCAACTAAGAAATATATAACTTTACTGTGTAAATTGTTAGGACATAAGTTTCATTGCATGGCACACTTTCTGTTCACAATTTTGTCTCAATGTCCAGATACCGACGGCTTCTTGTGAAAGGCACCTGTAAAGAAGTATAAAATTTTAGCAATAAGATATTGAAATATGTGTTATATATATTCTATATACACGGTATACACTATATTAGATAAATACAGCACATAGACTAACGTATTATTTTAGAATTCTGAATGCAGCATGCCGCTAAAACCAACCGGAGTAAGTTTGAATAAAATTATATTCTTGGGTTAGTTTGCACATACAAAATCCCAATGAGTATTATTTAAATCATGGTACGTTTCCATGGTTTTGCACAAGAATATAAAATATCTAGTGATCAAATACACATAGTAGCAATTAATTAACAATAATCTACTGCAATATATATTTTTAGAGTAATTATAACTTTTATTACTTACCACAATGTCTAGTAAACAGGAGACCGCCTTCGCGCCATTCTTGAACCATGCAATCCAAAGAATGACAACCTCTCCACTGTATGTAAACAACACAGGTTCTCTGGAGAGTGCTGGATTCTGGTGCCATGGATTGTTACTATGAACTATGATAGTGAAAGTAATCGTTGGGCAGCAATGAGAGGAGATATAAATGTGGTAAAACCATGATGATAATATGCCTCACTGGGCTGGAAATGGTTAATAACTACACTTGGATGACCAGTTTCGATCGTCATCAGATGCAAGTACAATCGTGTTGACCGACTGAAAAGCATCAAACCTTTGAAATAATTAAATAATATGGCAATTTATTTAGAGTTAAGTCTCGCATGAATTGGGCATACTTTGATACTGGAATGTCTGCTGAGAGCCATCCTTTACAACCTCTGAGATTCTGTTGTACCTCACTTACCGATGTAATATATTGTGCATCAGTCCAAACAATGAAGTTTTGTTGCTCTATTTGTGGTTTGTAGATAATATACCCAAAACAATTCCAACTACAAACTGTACCTATTAATTTGCACTTGATTTGGATTTTGGAATGTTTTATGGGAAACCCTATATTACATTACATTACATTATGCGAACCGGCCAAAACTAAGGACCACGCAAATATCATTTCATTTCTTTCTCATAGTTGGTTCTTCCTTCTCTTCCTCCACACTTCCTTCATTCTTTCAGAGTGTTGCGCCTTTTTCTCTGCTGTCCATCTTCCTCCCCTGCGTTCTCCCTTTTCTCCCACAAGAACCTTTATGTTCGAAAGTATTTCCCTGAATTGTGTTCTGTCTCGACAGTCGTCATGTGTAATTCCTAGCCTCCGGAGTTCTTCCTTCATCTGCTTGGTGTAACCCTCTTGGCTCTTCAGCTTATATAATTTATTAAAAATTTGTATATTTATTCTTGTTGGATCCATTCTCACCATATGTCCATAGAAACGTAAACGTCTTTTCCTAATTGTTGTTTCCAGGTCTTCCACCCTTTCATACATCTCCTTGTTTGATCTTAGTCTGTAGCTTCCTTGTACAACTTTTGGGCCGTAAATCGTCCGCAATATCCTCATTTCAATCTTCAGAAGCTTTTCCAGGTTCAATAAATTATATTATATTTAAATATTTTTCCTATTTTTGCAAGGATATCCATTTCATTTGTTATTTTATATTTAGCTACTCGTATAATATTTAATATACAGGGTGTTTATTTTTGCTTGGCAAGGCAATGCCGCTCGACCTTGGCCGGCGGTCCCCGGCCAATTGTCGCCTGTTACAGGTTGGCGCCCGCCATATTCCCACGCTCTTGCTGCGGTAGACGTGTAAGCTCCGAGCTAATTGGGTGTTTTATAAAGCTACTGTGTACTGTATATCGTATCGTATGGTGTTTTATTGGGATTGTGTATAGTGCTGTAATGCCGTATGTGAAATATTCGTTACGTGACCGTGTATATCTGCACAATACGTACATAAAGTGGAGGAAATCGTGCGCTAGAACAAGACAAAAGTTTCGAGTGAAATTTCCCGAGAGACACATTCCTATAAATCGGACAATAAAACACTGGCTAAGAGATTCAAACGTATAGGTTCAGTAAGCAATAAAAATAGATGTAAAAGTCATTATTTCCTTACTGAAGCTAAATTAACCGGAGTAATCTGAAACTTCATAAGGAGATGCCAATTATATTTGGCAGCGGATGGGGAACATTTTCAGCATCTACTGTAAATATGGTGAGTAAAAATGCATTATACTGATTCCAAGCACCGTATTCTGCCGTACATGTGCGCACGTTGTCGCCGGCAACTGAGCCCTCACTGGCGGAGCGCGTGAGCGAGAATGTCCTTGCCAAGCAAATATAAAGACCCTGCATATTTCAAATTATCCAACATTAGTTAGTAGATATAGCAATAATATTTTAATTATAAATTCTTGACGTTGACTGAAGAAGACATGGGGGCGTGGTGGCTCAGCGGTCTAGCTGTATGCCTCTCACCAAGGCGGTCCGGGTTCGATTCCCGGTCAATGCATGTGAGATTTTCGAAGTGAAATACCATGTCCTGTGGTTCGGATTCCACGTAAAAAGGAGGTCACGTGGCTCATGATCTCACGATTAACGGTCACGTTAAACTACAAGCTTCCTTCCTTCCTTCCTTTTGAAGAAGACATCATTACTTGGTTGAAACATGTACCACTGACACAAGAATAGATATGTTTTAGTTATGTATTGATAAGCGTATATTATTGACAACTTTTGAGAACTCTATCAATACGGATATCACTAATACTTAGTTAATATGGCAAATGGCTTTGCATTATATTGGGGAAGTGTGGAAAAACACACTCAAGATGGCCGCTGTCATCTCTGGGATTCGAACATTCGATCTCCAGCCTTGTTGCAGCTCCAAATCTCGGTTGTGATGAACAATTTAACTTGCACGGCTCTGCCGTAGGGTTCATGGTAGCAATCTATTTTTAAAAGTTTTTATTAGTGGCTGGGAACTATTTGCAAAAAGTAACATTATCTTAAGTGCGACAGTTTCTCCTAAAAATTGAATTTTCGCTATGGGCAGCTCGAGCAAGAAAAAGCAGCAAGGCGCGGAGCAGCCCACAGTCCCAGTAGTGCCAACTCAATTGAGGAGACCATAAGGAAGGTACTTATGGAATCACTTCAGTCTAAGGAATTCATAAACCTAATTGCCAGCAATATTGTGGACAAAATCACGGAGTGTGTGATAAAAGAGCTGGAGCAGTCCGTGAAGTTCAATAATGAACTATGCCACGATCTAGAGGGGAAATTAGAATTAAGAAAGCGTGAACTTGACGAACTGAACCAGACTATGAATGACAGACTGGACGAAATAGAACAGTATGGACGTAGGCTCAATGTCAGACTATTTGTCATTATTGAGAATGATGCAGAGGACACGGACGACCTTGTGCTCCAAGTTGCAAGGAACATTAATGCAGACGTCAACAAGAATGACATTGATAGGAGCCACCGAGTGGGAATGAAGTCATCAAACATGCCGCGACCAATTATAGTGAGGTTTACCTCATATAGAGCTAGGAGTGAGTTCTTCAAGAAGAAAAGGCATCTCAAGGGAACGAGAACAACTATAAGGGAAGACCTCACTGCAAATCGACTTGCTGTTCTGAAGACTGCTGTGTCTCGATTTCAATTGAAGAACGTTTGGAGTCAAGATGGTGTCATTTTTGTAAGAAACACCGACGGAAGAAAGGTCCGAGTGACGAAAATGAAGGAGTTACCAGCCCAGTAGGAAACCAGATGAGTAATTGACACTTTTTAATTCCTGGAGTCCATCTCATTATAATAAAAACATTACATTTTTAATTTCCTTTTCAATTTAATTTTTAATTTAATTAAACTCACTAATTTAATACGCATTATATTTTATTAATTTCACTTCATTCATTAATTTATTGCATGATTTATTCGAATCCTTCTAGTTAGTTTAGAGTATAGGTTAACATCAGCTGCTAAAGACTTTAAGACGTATAAGTTGGTAAGCACTTCAGCTTCCTTTGTCATTTGGAATCACCAGCTCACGCGAAGGTCACTAACCCCTCCCCTCCCACTTACTGCTCCCCTGTTACTGCCCCAAAGCGATCACCCCTACCTGCTACCTCGCCCTTTCACTTCTGAGGAAACATCCAATACAGTAATTAGTATACCTTACCAACAGATCTCAACAGCTGACTAATTGTAAATATCCTCTTCATGTCAAATATTTCTGTGTATGACTTTATTTAATGATGACTTTGTAAGATATCAAATTCATACAGAAGTAGGTAGAGGTATTGATCAATGTGTGTCTCAAATGCTTAAATTTAAGAAGCATATTTCACACAAATATCAGAAGTCTATCTAAAAATAAAATAAATTTAGATGCCGAGTTAGAAGCATATAACCATATATTTGATGTCGTTATACTCACAGAAACTTGGAAATTAGGTAACTTTAATATATGCAAGCATTCCAACTATAAAACATACTATAACGAAGGATGCTTTAATAAATGTGATGGAGTTGTTTTTATGGTGAAGAATTCTATTGACCATGAGGTAGAAACTGTGACTTACAATGATTTCAAACTCCTTAGGCTCAAAATAAATTATGGGAACAATAGAATTGCATTGACAGGCATATACCGTTCGTCAAAATGCAATAAACAACTATTTATTAATAATCTCCATGATTATGTCCAGCAAAAATGTACACTAGAAACCGAGGTGATTCTAGGCGACACTAACATAGATCTATTTGATGAGTACGACTCTAATGAGTATTTAAACTTACTGCATGAGCATAATTTTAGATCGTTGATATATGGCACTACTAGAGAAACTTCAACGAGCAAAACCTGTATTGATTATTCGTAGCGGTATTTCTAATGATAACATCTTTCTGTATTTCTCACCAAAATTATATAACATTCTCCCAATTAAATTAAAATAATTTAAAGGAAATCATGCAAACCTGAAGATGCAAATAAAACATTTTCTCAGAGAAAACAAAATTAAAATTGAAAATATAATTAGTTGAGCTTACAAGTTTATAAAACACAAATTCAATTTTCCTTCTTATTCATTATTTTTAGCCTACTTTCGATTTTTGCAAAAAATGAAAGTAGACTTATGAGATCACTACAGGGCGAAAAAAAAGTGTGTCTGTCTGTGTGTGTGTGTGTATGTGTGTGAGTCTGTGTGTGTGTGTGTGAGTGTGTATACTCTGAATGTCTGTCCCCCCCTATCAATTCGAACACGGTTAAACCGAATTGAACGAAATTTGGTACAGAGGTAGCATTGGCAAAGGGCACCTCAGTGTCATGTTTTATATTGCCGCCATCTTTACCAAAAGGTAATGGCGGCCAATCGAATGGTCAAAACTTAATAATGCATTACGACCAAACTAATCATCGGATCTTTACCAAATTTGGTAACAACCTACCTTCATATGGGACGCGTCTTGTGCCCAAACTACAAGGTCATCAAACGTACCATTTCAGGATGGCGGCCGTGTCAATTATGCAAAATTTATAATCCATAACATGGGACCCACCAGTTCCGATTATCGAACCAAGAATCGTTTAATCTGTTCTAAGCGACGTGGTTCGTTCGAAATTAAAAGTTTATATTGTAATATTATAATCTAGAAGTGACTTCTGAATCGTCTCGGCTATTTGACAAGATGGCAGCTGATCTCTCGTTCTGACCTAAATTTTACTAATTTCAGTATGTTGCATGCAATATAACCTACTGATAAAAATTATATGAACTTAATATGAAATGAACTCGGTTTGAAATATACTCCAGTGAAGAAATCTTCAGTCCAAGTGATTATTTGCTAATACAGTACGTTATATGTATTTGGTCGATAACGCGTGAGTTATGAGTGTACGATTGGCTGTGTGGTTAGAGCTCCCGTCTCTCATGTGGCTGGCCGGGGTTCAAATCCTATCAGAGTAGACCTTTTCCTTGATTTTTTTTAATATTTATTGTTTCTTGAGTACTGAGACGTTATAAAATAAAGCGTTATATGGTGCGTTTTGCAATGGAAATTATATATTAAAAAAAACGACATTCTCCACCGGAGTGACATCTACCAGCCTTCAGTTGTACTATGCAGAAACTATAGATTCGAGCAGCGCTCTATACCGGCCAGTTAGTGAACCCAGTCTTAACGACTGCTAAGAGTAATAATACAGTAAAATTCGTTTATTCCTTGTGCACATCGAACCAAGAATCGTTTAATCTGTTCTAAGCGACGTGGTTCGTTCGAAATTAAAAGTTTATATTGTAATATTATAATCTAGAAGTGACTTTAAAAATCTGAATCGTCTCGGCTATTTGACAAGATGGCAGCTGATCTCTCGTTCTGACCTAAATTTTACTAATTTCTGTATGTTGCATGCAATATAACCTACTGATAAAAATTACATGAACTTAATATGAAATGAACTCGGTTTGAAATACACTCCAGTGAAGAAATCTTCAGTCCAAGTGATTATTTGCTAATACAGTACGTTATATGTATTTGGTCGATAACGCGTGAGTTACGAGTGTACGATTGGCTGTGTGGTTAGAGCTCCAGTCTCGCATGTGGCTGGCCGGGGTTCAAATCCTATCGGAGTAGAACTTTTTTGCTTGATTTTTTTTATATTCATTGTTTCTTGAGTACTGAGACGTTATAAAATAAAGCGTTATATGGTGCTTTTTGCAATGGAAATTATATATTAAAAAAAAAACGACATTCTCCACCGGAGTGACATCTACCAGCCTTCAGTTGTACTATGCAGAAACTATAGATTCGAGCAGCGCTCTAAACCGGCCAGTTAGTGAACCCAGTCTTAACGACTGCTAGGAGTAATAATACAGTAACATTCGTTTATTCCTTGTGCACAGAGGCGTTGTTGATTACCTCAAAACTTGCAATATGGATGATTTGGAGATGGATTATTTTGTTTTACCGTGTATTTAAGATTAGCCTATAAATTAACGGGTTGCGAAGTTACTTCACTAGTCCAATATCATTCGTATACGACACAGAACAACAACGTGACGTCAGCTTCTGATCTGCTCTGATTTGCTATTACATTTCTGCAGTCGGGTAGTTGGCAGTCAATGATAAAATTCGCGACTGCCAACTGCCAGCTACCAACTGCCGACCGAGGACTACCAACTACGGACTGCCGACTGCGCATTGTAGATGGGCCTTATTAGAGCAACGAAGTTTCAATTATTGTAAGTAGTCGGTGTTTGGAGTGTTTGCTGATGAAATTGCAAAATGCTGGGGTAAATTATAAACTATGGTTTGAATGCCACTGTTCAAATCCTGTGTGCCAATTTGCACTTCAAATAGGAAGAAATTAGGAGATGATAAGGACAGAGAGTTATAACTATACCCATACATTTAGGAGAAAGTAGGCTATATGTTCTTTCCCGAACATCTTGTTTTGTGTATACATCATTTACATAGAACGTGTTATTCGCCTAAGCCATTATACAATTTTTAGAAATAGTAATCAACGATATGCATGCCACACACAAGGTTGCACCTTTTAGAGGCATATGTGATATCTCTTCCTGCTCTGTATGAATTTAATATCCTATTTCGACCTGTCTTTATCATATTGTAACAATATAATTTAATAATTGTAAATTTACAGGTTAAACAATGAGTAGGAAGTGTAAGGAAATTCATAAAATGTGTACAGATATTATGAATTTTGTAAAATGTGTGTATTTGTAACGATTTAATAAATAATTCTTCTTCTTCCTCTTCCTTCGTTACGGCCAACTAAGGACCACGTCATGTCAACTGTTTTTTCTGCATTTTAATGTTAGCCCAGTACTCCTTCATTCGCAATCGATGTTGCACTTTTCTCTCTGTCGTCCACGCCTTCCCGGTTTTTAGCTTCGGCTTAAGTTGAAAACTCCGATGTTTCTGAAGTTTTTCCCTAAGTGGGCCACGCTCTTGGATATCTTCACGTGTAATCCCAGTCTCCAACAGATCTTTCTCTACTTCATAGAACCAGGCCCCCTTTGTCTTTTTCTCACGGAGAAAAGCAAAAATTCTGTTGGATAGCCGTGTTGATTTCATTCGGGTTATATGTCCATAAAAAGAAATCCTCCTTTTCCTCATCACGTCCGTTATTTTCTCTACGTGAGTGTACAACTCGTGGTTGTGGCGTCTTCGGAACTCGCCGTGTTCTTTGACTGGACCCAGGATTTTCCTCAATATCTTCCTTTCCTTGGTCTCTAGTTTTTCCATTATGCCTTTTCTATTCATGGAGAGACATTCCGCTGCATACAAAGCTTCTGGCCGGATGACCGTGCAGTAGTGCTTCAGTTTTGCATTCAGGGATATAGATCTTTTGTTGCACACATTCTTAGTTAGATGGTAAGCCATTTCAATTTTATTCAAGCGTGACGCAAAAGCCTCATTTTCGGACATTTTAGGGTCTATCCATTCCCCAAGATACTTAAATTTCACAACCCGCTTGATTTTCCCATGATTCACTTCAATATGTTTTGGAGCCGTTTTGATGTTAGTAATAAATTCTGTTTTCTCGAAAGAGATCAGGAGGCCCGCCTTTGCAGCTTGTGTTTGAAGCTGGTTGATCTGTTTCCTGGCCGTATCCAACGAATCTGCAAAAACCGCAAGGTCATCTGCAAAGGCTAGACAGTCAATTGATAGGTTCTTATTCTTGTGACCAAGTCTGATTCCATTTTCGACTCCTTCATCACTCATTGTTTTGCGCCACTCACGGATAACTTTCTCTAGAACGCAGTTGAATAGTAGAGGCGAGAGACCATCTCCCTGTCGAATAAAACTAAGATTTCATCGATTTTTAGCCTACTTTTCACATTTTGCAAAAATGAGGAAAAAGTAGACTTATGAGATCGGGCAAATGTGTGTCTGTCTGCCTGTCTGGCTGTCCTTCTGTCTGTCTGTCCATCTATCTGTCTGTCTGGCTGTGTGTGTGTCCCCCCTATTAACTCCTAAACGGCTGCAGCAATCGAAACAAAATTTGGTAGAGGTAAAGATCTACACCTGAATATCTCACGGCCATATTTGAAAATGATGTCAGTGCTACCAACTGCAATCGCAAAATCGCAATTGAAATTTGAGCTCCATGTTGTATATCGTGGAAGGTATGAATTGGAGTTATTTCAAAATTGGCACACGTATAGATAATAATATTGCAGTTTAATATCCAGGAGGCCATACATGGCAGTGTTGCCAAAATGATTATAAGCCTGCTGATAGGTCCAAATTATAAATGCATATAACTTCTACACTATCAATTGGATTTCAACCAAATTTCGTATGTGGTATGTGTACATAAACAGATATGACTGAGCGTATTCTTAAGAGCCACCAGGGCTGCCAACTGTTAATAAATGCTCTCATTTTTTTAATCCAAATACCCATATATCAGAAAGTATGCAAGCCGGCAGTTTTAAACTATGCACACGTATATTACCAGTAATATAACTTCTGTTTCTCATAAATGGGACAGGTTGATCTACTCCTGGTTGTAGTAACTTATATACGTCAGTGCTGCCAACATGATTCTAACCCTGCTGATAGGTCCAATATTAAAATGCATGTAACTTCTATACTAACTAATGGATTTCATTCAAAATTGACACAACAATAGACGGTATTATTTCAGATTATTTCTGCTCAATACATATATGTCATTGTTGCCAACATGATTTTACGCGCGCTGTTAAGTCCAATGTTTGACTGCATGTAACGTCCATGCTATCCATTGGACATCAACCAAATGTTGTATTCTGTACCTTAAGAGATGGAACTAAGAATATATTCAGTCACCAAGGCTGCCAACTGTAGTTCTCTATTAGGCTACATTATGCCAAGTATAGAGTATTTCGAACTAATTCGAAATTTCAATATTACCAACTTAATTTCGTCATTATTCTAGATAGATCCATATTGATTAATCATTGGTATGAATCTTAAATATTAGGAAAAGTAGGCTCTCTAGTTCGTCACGGAACTTTTTGTTTTAAATGCATTCAAGACGGCGAACCGCACCAAAACTGACTCAAGTTCGTGAGGCAAACATTGTTCGTTCTCCTTTTTAACCGATTGGTAAGTGATAGTCTCCACACGGACAATCGTTGGCACTGCAGAGGAGAATTTTACAGTACTCAAAAGACGTTTTGCATATTGCGATTTTGTGAATTATTAATTTTCTATGTGCTTGTAATCACATTATGGGTACACAATATAGGGCAAATACGAGTACAAATAAAAACAACACACAATCTGCTGTGCAAAAGAGACAGAAACACAAAAGGAATAACCAAAGTGATAATGTGGAACTTAGTACACACGTCTTTTTCGTGTTGGTTTGGGAAGATTATTCCACTCTTTGATAGCAGCTTAAATTTCACACCGTCCCAGTCTCCCAACAAACATTCAACAACTGATTTCTTTCAGACAATAGTTTTAGGTAATAATTAGATGAGTAGTCACCATTTAAAATGGTTTTGATATTGTGCCTATTAAGAGAGATATGATTTTTGTTTCTCGAAAAACCCACTTTTTCCCACCCTTTTGGTCAATTGGGAAAAGATAATTCAATAATGCAACTGCTCACACACCCCACGTGAGCATTCGGACACTAAGAGGGATATTTCGCAGACACCTTATCTCAAGGTAAGGTTACATGCAGTGGCCCACCCGTTCACCAGACCTCAATGCGTCCAACTGATCAAAGAGTTGGATCCGTTGGTTCTCAGTATACCTCGTCTACAAGCATGCCTTAGGGCCCGTGGTGGCCATACATGGTATTGATATGCACCAACATGAAAAAGACGTGTGTACTAAGTCCCACATTATCACTTTTGTTATTCCTTTTGCGTTTCTGTCTCTTTAGCACAGCAGACTGTGTGCTGTTCTTCTTTGTATGAACCCTATATTGTGTATAATGTGATTACATGCACATATGAAAATAAACAAGTCAATAATCGCAATATGCAAAACTATTTTTGAGCATTGTAATTCCAGTATAAGGGGTTGAAATGACTTCTACATTACATAGACTCATGACTAAAACTTAAGTCTAGCTCCGTGGCTAATTGGTTAGCATGCTACGCTTTAGCCCGAAGGTTTCCGGGCTTGATTCCTGGCCGGGCCAAGGCGACTTTAATCACGTATGGTTAATTCCCCTGGCTCGGGGACTGGGTGTTCGTGACGTCTTAAATACCGAAAATGAAGAAGAGAAACTGAAAAAGTTCAGTAAAACCAAAGAGAAAAAGAAAAATATATTTTAAAAAATGAGTAAAGAAATGGGATCGAACCCCACATTATCGGTCATTTTAGAAGTAGTTTTCCGTGGTTACCACTTGTGGCTAATGTTAGGATGCTACATAATTTAAATTACGGTCGCCTCTTTCCTGCTTAAGACAGTCACCGAAATAACCACATTATTCACACACACAATTAAATACATGGTGCTAATGACCACAATGTTCAAGATACTAAAAGAAACAGCAACAAGAATTAATGGGAAGTGTGTCAGTATTGACCTCGATCTGGGATGGGTTTAATCGGTGATGAAATGATCTGATAACATTGGGTCGGAATTTATCGTTGACGGTCAAAGTGTGGTCACAGCAGCAGATATACAACCAGGAGTAGATCAACCTGTCCCATTTATGAGAAACAGAAGCTAATGGAGCTTTAAATTACAAGAGTGGGCCATTCCTTGGATTGGTTTATGTTCTTGGCATGGACCTTGGTCCAGTGGACGTGACAAGGTGTGTGGGTTGCCTAACTTTAAGTAAAGATCCGTGTCATTAATAATAATAATAATATTAATAATAATGATAATAATTAGAAAACCCATGCTGCTCCACAGCATTAATTTCAACAAACCTACATCACGTCTTTCCTTATGACAAATGCTGTTTACATGTTTTTATCCTAGCGACCAGACAGTTACGGTACCGTCGCTTATGGAAAAATTATGAAAAAGTAGAATTATGACATCAAATGTTTGTGTGCCTGTCCTTCCCTGTTTTTGAGTGTACAACCCGATCAACTGCTAAACGGCTGCAGCTAACGAAACCAAATTTGGTGAGTGAAAATCTCTACCAGAAAATCTCAAGGCCATATTTGAAACTAATGTCAGTGCTACCAAATGCTAAACAATTGCAGTTGAAATTTGGACTTAAAGTTGGATATCTCGGAAGATATTAATGGGAGCTGTTCCTAACTTGGCAAACATATAGACCATAATATCTCAGATTCATTTTCAGGAGCCCATACAGTATATCACAGTGCTGCCAACATGGGTTTGCGTGTTGTGATAAGTTCAATGTTTAACTGCAAGTAACATCCATACAAAAAAATTGATTTCTTCCAAAATTGGCACATGTGTATCTCATAGTATTTCAGATTAATTTTTAACAATCCGTGCATAACATTGTTGCCAACATAATTCTACGCGTGAAAATAGGTTCAATGTTAAACTGCATGTAACGTCCACATCTACAAATGGATTTCATCCGAGTTTTGAATGTGCGATGTATGCTTTAGTGCATAAGGCAGTGCTTATTGTACGAGTTACCACGGCTACCAACTGTGTATTATAATCTCAAGTCTTTGAACCCCAGATTCAATGTCTCTGAATAAGTTTATGGCTTTGTCGGGAAATGAAGGTCTAGTCTGAGGGCTGGAACTCAGCCTCAGCGTAAGAGCTGAGAAGATGTGGGTTCGATTGCCATGATTCCCCACTTGCCGGGATGGTACCTTAATTAAGGCCACCTCCTACCCAAATACTTAAGTAGGCTCTATGTTCTTTACTGAAAATTTTGTTTCCACCCCTTAAAATAACTGTCACCACGACCACCTCTAGGATTCCTCATAGCGACATCACGCGTTTCACTTCTTAACCCCAGCCCCGTGGCACTACAGTCCATGAAGGGGTAGGCCTAGATCTTCCAAGCAACCGCTGCCCAGCCATTTGGCCTGCAGATTATGGGATGACGCGTGATCAACGCGTCGGGTCCCCTCGGCCGTTAATATTGGTTTCCGTCACCGAGGCGCTGCCTCACTGCCAGACAGCTACTCAATCGTCCTCACGAGGCCCGTTATAGCCCTCACGTCAGTTTCTAAAATCCATGACGAAGCCGGGAATCGAACTTGGAGCCTCCTAGCCCAACACCACGGGGCTGGCGCGTTCACTTCTTACAGCCATATAATTATTCATTACGCTCATTACATGGTCATACATCGATCAGTGTCTAATTTGTCGGAACGAGTTTGAACAATGGGACAGATCCACCCATATTTCCTCCAGAATCAATCTACCTACTAGGGAAATGGGAAGCATGTCATCGTAAATTACCGTCAAACAGTAACGTACAGTATTTGTCTCTGAACAGTCCAAGTGCTTATAGGAACGCTATTGCTGCCTAATAGTAATAAACATTAATTGGAAATGAGAGAACCAAGATTATAATATAAAAACAGCACAATTAAACGAGGCTGTTATTTTTCAAGTTCCGATGGACTGTATAAAAATAACAGATTGACATACCAAACTGATTTTACTACTAAATGTTTTCTCTTTTTATTCTTATGTCTCAACATAATTGCCAAAACGATTGAAACATTTGCCGTATCGTTACACCAGCTTTCCAATGCCCTCGGCAAAAAAAAAAAAAAAAAAAATGCCGCCACTGAGGTGGGTAGGCCACGTCTGGAGAGTCCCCTGAAGTTTTTCCTTTTTGGTGAGGCGTTGCCGCCCAACCATACCTTCAATTCTTGAAAAAGGTGAAAATAATTCACGACCACACTGTACCAACGTTACGGTTGACTTTTTCAAAGAATTCAAGTGTGAAGTTTTGGACCATCTGCCGTTTAGTCCAAACCAGCACTGAACCTTCCACTAATTACACCAGTGTGAAGGTAAATTGTATATGTTAAGAATGTAAACAACGCTCTTAGGTTCCTACGTTCGTTGCCAAGAGCCGACTGCGGTGACGTCTGGTAGCTAAGTTCTGAACTAGCAGTCGTTGACGGTGGCGTTTGGCGGCAAAAGTAGGAACTACTTGTAAATTGATCCTCTGCAGTCCTTACTTGAATTAAAACAGATACACGCACTAATACAGTCATTACAATTAACATCGGTTATCAGACAGATTCAACACACACCAAAAGTACACGGGGCTACATGACCGCGTTGTCGCAGCCCCTAAACTAAGGAACCAACCAACCAAGACTTTCCAGACGTACTCATCTCAGTGGCGGGAGAATTTCTTGCCGAGGGCATTGGAAAGCTGGTGTAACGATACGACAAATGTTTCAATCGTTTTGCCGATTATGTTGAGACATGAGAATAAAACAAGCAAACATTTAGTAGTAAAAGCGGCTTCAGTGGCTTAGTTGGTAGCATGCTGAGCTTCTATGCCCAAGATCGCGGGTTCAAACCCGGCCAAAGTCTTCGGATGTTTTAAGAACGTTAAAAATCCCTCAGTATGCCTTCCTTCGGAGGGGAAGTAAAGCCGGCGGTCCCATGTCATAGATTTATGGCATGTTAAAGAACCTTCAACTAATTACACCTGTGTGAAGCTAAATTATATATAGGTTAAACATTTTGATTAACGTTCTTAGGTTCCTACGTTCGTCGTCAAGAGCCGACTGCGGTGGCATCTGTAACTAAGTTCTGAACTAGTTGGTCGTTGACGGTGGCGTTTGGCGGCAAAAGTAGGAACTACTTGAAAAATTCATGTCTGCCCTCCTTACTTGAATTAAAACAGATAAACACACTAATACAGTCATCACAATTAACACCGGTTATCAGACAGATTCTACACACACACAAAGTACACGGGGCTACATGACTGCGTTGTCACAGCCCCTAAACTGAGGAACCAACCAACCAACCAACCATTTAGTAGTAAAATCAGTTAGGTATGTCATTTTACAGTCCATCGAAAGTTGAAAAGAAAGCAGCCCTCTTATTCCACGTATATTTCACTGTTTGCTGTAGATTACTCTCCAGCAGTTAAACTGCGACTACATTAAAGAAAAACAGGTATTGCTTCGTAAAGAATATGTTTTAGCCTACATTTCGCATTTTGTAAAAATGAGGAAAAAGTAGACTTATGAGATCGATCCGGGAAAATTTGTGTCTGTCTATCTGTCCTTCTGTCTGTCTGGCTGTGTGTGTGTGTCCCCCCCCCCCCCCTTATCAACTCCTAAATGGCTGTAGCAATCAAACCCAAATTTGGTATGAGTAAAGATCTCTATCTGAATATCTCAATGCCTTATTTGAAAATGATGTCAGTGCTACTAACTACTGAAAAATCACAATTGAAATTTCAGCTCAATGTTGTATATCTTAGAAGGTATGCATGGGAGCTATACCAAAATTGGCACACATATAGATAATAATATTTCAGTTTAATTTCCAGGAGGCCATACAAGGCAGTGTTGCCAAAATTATTATAAGCCTGCTGATATGTCCAATTTTTAAATGCATATAACTTCTACACTATCAATTGGATTTCTACCAAATTTCGTATGTACTATGTGTAGATAGACAGATATCACTGAGCGTAATCTTAAGAGTCACCAGGGCTTCCAACTGTTAATAAATGCACTCTGTATTGTTTTTATCTAAATACCAATATATCAGAAAGTATGCAAGCCGACAGCTCTAAACTATGCACACGTATAGTACCTGATATTCTGGATTGATTTGGAGTAACTAATGGACCTCAGTACTACCAACATGATTCTAAGCCTGCTGATAGGACCAATTGTAAATACATGTAACTTCAATTGAATTTCAACCAAATTTCGTATGTGCTATGTGTACTAAGAGAGATATGACTATGGGTAAAGAGAAACCAAGGCTGCCAACTGTTAATAAATGCTGTCTCGTTTTTTTACCCTGATATCAATATATCAGAAAGTATTCAAGCCAACAGCTCTAAACTTTGCACACGTATAGTACCATACATTCTATATTAATTTGGAGTAAATAATATACGTCAGTGCTTCCTACATGATTCTAAGCCTATTGATTGGTCCAATTTTAAAATACATGTAACTTCTATACAAATAAATGGATTTCACCCAAAATTGCCACAACAATAGATCATAATAGTTCAGATTATTTCTGACCAACGCATGCATGACATTGTTGGCAACATGATTTTACGTGCGCTGATAGGTCCAATGTCTAACTACATGCAACGTCCATGCTATCCATTGGACTTCAACCAAATTTTGTATTAAGAGATGGAACTAAGAATCTATTCAGTCAACAGGCTGCCAACTGTACTGCTCTATTAGGCTACATTATGCCAGTTATATTTCGAACTAATTAGAAATTTCGATATCACCAACTCAATTCCGTTATTATTCTAATTAGGTCCATATAGATTAATCATTGGAATGAATCTTTTATTTCGAGAAAAGTAGGCTCTTTAGTTCGTCACGGAACTTCTTGTTTCTTACTGAATTCCATACAAGTTACATAGTATTGTATCATTTTACATTCAAGATACGTTGCCAGTATCTGCCTCGTATGTTCACTTGTTTATGATTGGAGCACCCGCTAGCATTCTCGGCTGTCATTTATTCCCCCAGGGGCTCAGATCAAGTGGGACATGGGTTGGCGACCACGGGACCCCAGCTGAGTCCGACATAGTTTCCACGTACTTGTGCTGGGCTCCTCTCCTTCGTCTTTCCCGTCGGCCTCTCTTGGTCCCGACGGTATTAGGGTATCTGAGGCCTAGGGAGTCATTCACTTTCCCACCTTAATTGGCCCTTGTCTCATCTTTCCTGATGCCCTCATTCCTCGAGGGGTCTGCCTTCTTTTTCTTTTCATGTGATCTCCTGCCTTTTGCACAAGGCCCTCAAGGAGGCAGGGTGTATGTAGCCCCACCACTTCTGGTGCAACATGGATAATGCTACATCCTCAAGGGCTCATGGCTGGTGAGTTTGAGAGTTGGCGACCCTGAGGGATTCCTGAGCGGGGTCCGTTATGTCCCCTTTTTCCTCTGACCTTGGGGTGGGCCCTCTCCTATTTACCCCCTTCCTATCTGCCTTTCATGGCTCTCCTTCCTTCCAAGTCCGTCAATCCTCATTCTTCGAGGGTTGAGGGCATTTCTTTTCTTCCTGTCCTTTAATTGCCTGGTCCTTCATTTGTTTATCATTTCTTCTTATAGTAAGTTATGTAAGTCTATAGTTTGTATTAGTTATAGTTTTCATTTTCAACTCATCTTTCACTATCACCCAAACCATAAGGGGCCGATAACCTAGATGTTAGGCCCCTTAAAACAACAATTATCATCTGTTATTCCTGAAGTGCGGGTTCGATTCCTACTAACGAGATTCAAACTGCAAATCAAAATATAAACCCCAATTAAACGCACTACAATTTCATGTAGTTATATAACATTGTCAAAAGTCAAAGTCAACCCCTGGCACTATACAGCCCATGACGGGCTAAGGCCGACCAAGCGACCGCTGCCCAGCCATTCGGCCTGCAGATATTGGGGTGATGCGTGATCAGCGCGTCGGGTCCCCTCGGCCGTTAATCTTGGTATTCGTGATCGGGGTGCTGTCTCACTGTCAGACAGCTACTCAATTGTCCTCACGAGGCTGAGTGCACCCCGTTCCAACCCTCACGTCAGTTTTAAAATCCCTGACGGAGCCGGGGATCGAACCCGGGGCCTCCGGGTGAGAGGCAGGCGCGCTACCCCAACACCACGGCGCCGGCTATGTAACACTGTACTGTATGCAAATTTAAACCTCAACTCAACGATCAGGATCTGATGATGACCACTTGAAGGTCGAAAAGCGTAATCCCAAAAATTGCCCCATTATAACAGTGATCATAAGTAATACATGTATTTTTAGCCTACTTCCGATTTTTGCAAAAAATGAAAGTAGACTTATGAGATCAAAACAGGGCGAAAAAAAAGTGTGTCTGTCTGTGTGTGTGTGTGTGTGTGTGAGTCTGTGTGTGTGTGTGAGAGAGTGTGTGTACTCTGAATGTCTGTCCCCCTCCCTATCAATTCGAACACGGTGAACGCGAATTGAACGAAATTTGGTACAAAGGTAGCACTAGCAGAGGACACTTCAGTGTCATGTTTTATATCGCCGCCATCTTGACGGAAACGTAATGGCGGCCACACAAATGTTCGAAGCTTAAATCAAATTACGATTAACCTAATCATCCGATCTCTACCAAATTTTGCAACAACATCCCTTTATGGAGGAAGCATCCTTTGACCAAAGTAATAGGTCATTAGGCTAATAGTTTGCGGATGGCGGCCATCTTTGTGTCATAATCGATTCCCCCTATTAATTCAAACACGGTGAAACCGAATGGAACGAAATTTGGTACAGAGGTAGCACTAGCAAAGGGCACCTCAGTGTCATGTTTTATATCGCCGCCATCTTGACAGAAACGTAATGGCGGCCACACAAATGTTCAAAGCTTAAATCAAATTACGATTAACCTAATCATCCGATCTCTACCAAATTTTGCAACAACATACCTATATGGAGGGAGCATCCTTTGACCAAACTAATAGGTCATTAGTCTAATATTTTGCAGATGGCGGCCATCTTTGTGTGAAAATCGATTCCCCCTATCAATTCGAACACGGTGAAACCGAATTGAACGAAATTTGGTACAGAGATAGCACTAGCAAAGGGCACCCCTCAGTGTCATGTTTTATATCACCGCCATCTTGACGGAAACGTAATCGCGGCCACCCAAATGTTAAAAGCTAAAATGTAATTACGACCAACCTAATAATCTAGTCTCTGCTAAATTTTGCAACAACATATCTTTATGTGGGAAGCATGTTCTGACCAAACTTTAAGATCATCAGCCCAATAGTTTGCAGATGGTGGCCAAGTATGTGTGCAAATCGATTCCCCCTATCAATTCAAACACGGTGTAACCGAATTGAACGAAATTTGGTACAGAGGTAGCACTAGCAAAGGGCACCTCAGTGTCATGTTTTATATCGCCGCCATCTTGACGGAAACGGAATGACGGCCACCCAAATGTTAAAACCTTAAATCAAATTACGACCATCCTAATAATTTGATCTCTGCCAGATTTTGCAACAACATGCCTTTTTGTGGAAAGCATCTTATGACTGACTGCAAGGTCATCAACCCAATAGTTTGCAAATAGCGGCCATGTATGTGTGTAAATCCATTCCCGATATCAATTCAAACACGGTGAAACCGAATTGAATGTGTTTTTTTTTTACAGAGGTAGCACTAGCAAAAGGCACCTCATATTCATGTTTCATATCCCTATAGCACGTTGTATTTCAACAAGCTACTACAACCAACATTCAATTATACTCCTTGAAAAGGACAAAGAGTTATAACAATACCCATGCATTTAGAAGAAAGTAGGCCATATGTTCTTTACTGAACATCTTGTTTCTTTTCATGAGTGTTATTTACTTATTTTGGCAAATGTTTGTTTAGATCATTTGGGGATAAATACATTATAAACAAGATTCAGGGTTTAACATTATGGGGCAGATATGTAGATGGTGTTTTCGTCATTATTGAAGAAAATCTATTGAAAGCTGAAGATATTTTAAACAAACTCATCAGTTTGACACCTCAAATCCAGGTCACACTCGAATCAGAATCTAATAAAAAATTAAACTACAGTGCTCAAAAACGTTTCTCATATTGCGATTTAGTGACTTGTTTATTTTTCTATGTGTATGTAATCACATTATACACAATATAGGCTAGGGTACATGCAAAGAAAAACAACACACAATGTGCTTTGCAAAAGAGACAGAAACACACAAGGAATAACAAAAGTGATAATGTGGGACTGACCTTTTCATGTTGGGGCATATCAATACCGTGTATGGCCACCACGAGCTGTAAGGCATGCTTGCAGACTACGAGGCATACTGAGCACCAACGAATCCAACGTGGTTTTGGGGCAGATTATCCCACTCTTGAACAGCAGCTGCTGTTTGTTTGTTGGATGATCGGGAAGGTGCGAAATTGCCCTCTTGAGCTCTTTCTTGCATGTTCAATACAGTTCATGTCCGCAGAATAGGCAGGCCACTCCATTCTCTGTATGGCATGCATCTGAAGGAACTGATTGATCATCCTAGCTCAATGGGTGCGAGCATTATCGTCCTTAGTGTAAAACGCTCACCCATTGTGGCAGCGAATCCCGTAACGATAGGTTCAAGGATGTTGTCTCTGTACACCAGACCAGTCATGTTACCGTGGATAGGAATTACAGGCGTTCGTTGTACAAACATGGTTCCACCCGAAAACATGACTGAACCTCCTTGCTGTTGGTGACGTTCCTGGATGAAGGGCTCGTGATATCTCTCACCCAATCGGAGCATTCGAGTGTAGCGATCACTTGTCTCACACTATCACTTGTCAATTGTTAATTATACTGAAGAAGACGACGACAGTGTGATTGAAACTAATAAATTAAATAACCTTAAGTACTATATTTATTGACTTTTCGTGGATCAATCTTAAAACCATTGAGAATTTATTAGCATATATTTGCGTTTGATTCATTTTGGAGGCTTGGGATATTTCTGTCTTCAGCCCCATGCACTTGGTGTTGAATTTATGTAATAACCTGTGTTTCTGCGGTGGCTGTAATAGTCTCTGTTGTGGTCAAGGATTATGTTAGGTGCTCTTAGACATGAAGCCTGGATTAAGCGTGGAAAACTACAGCACTCGTGTTAGCTTCAGGGCTTCTTGCAGTAATTAGCAACACTTGTTCAAAGTGTCGCTGTCCTGCTGAGTGCATCCCGTGCAACGACATACAGTATCACAACATTGCCCAACAATGCGTTACACGCCAGAAGACGTTGCTTCTAAATGGCGTCCAGAGCGCTTGCACTTTTAGAAATGGGTATTACCGCGTGGTTCAGGGGGCGGTCGGATGAGGAATTCCATTACGTCATGTGAATACGTAGAATACTATACGGCAGAGAAGTGGAGAAGGAGAGAACACGGCACTAGTGAGGAACTGTAGTACGCCCTAACTGATAATAATAACCACTGAACATTGTTATTTTCCTGAGTTGCTCTCACTTTGCCTACTCTGGTTGGTGGTTGTGTTTCACCTTCATGCACCCAGATCGAAAGTCAGATTGCTGTAGACTTTGACATGTCTATTGTGCGTGTTTTGTTTCTGTTGTTGTTGTTGTTGATTATTTACAGGATTTTCAGCATCTTGCTTAGGTAACTCCCATTCGTGGGCGGTAATAAGGTTGCAGTGTTCCACTACGACCAGATTTCTTTAGGAAAAACAATTAATACATAGTATTTTTAGCTGTGCGTTCCCTTATATATGTATAGGAATTGAGGCAGTGAGTGAGAGAGGGGGCTATGCCGAGATTTAGTCCCTTGTTTTGTAGTTTCTGTGAATCACGTTTATGCTGCGAGAGAGCAACCCGCAAAACTCCAAATACCTCAGTTCCATCCAACTCGGGCATAGCCCCCTCTCTCACTCACTGCCACAATTCTTAATTTTGTTCTTTAATGATTCAGGCAATCTTATAGTAAGTTACTGTGAACTGCCTGAGAAAGCGAAGCGCGCCAACTGTCTTGGACAAGGCCATCCAGTCATTGCTGGCGCTCGGGGAGCACTGGGCAGTCAGACTAGCGCTCCTTCCCCTACTACCACTACACTGTGGCAGCGAGGAGACGAACCACGCTGACTATATACATTGGTCAAAACAATTAGGGGATCAGGTGAGATATCATACACAAGATACATATGGAAAAGTCTTTTATTCAGAGTTCGGTTACAATTGTAATTTGTGTGTGCTACAGTACGATATTGTGCTGTCTCAACTTTTTACTGGAGGTTTACATGGCGTTGACTTAGAGCGAGGCACCATATGGCTACCATAATAGTGAAAAAGTCATTCTCGTTGCCCTCTAATATGGTGTGTGATCACCTCGGATGGCCAGGACAGTTGCACACCTGCGTGGCATGGACAGTATAAGGTTATCAATCAGCTCTTGAGGGATATTTGGCCATTCTTCCATGAGTGCAATATCCAGCTCGGCAACCGAGGTGGGAGGTGCTGGTCTGGCTGCAATGCGTCTGCCAAGTGCATCCAAGACATGCGCAATCGGGTTTAAGTCCAGTAAACAGGCTGGCCACTCAATTCATTCAATGCCCTCGTCGTCAAACATGTTGTCCACCAGTGCAACTCTGTGGGGACTTGCGTTATCGTCCACCAGAATGAACCCATCGCCTATGGCACCAGCGTAGGGCACAACAAACGGTTGAAGGATCTCGTCTCGATACCTCTGAGCAGTCAAAACGCCATTCTGAACGACATAGAGGTCCGTACGTCCCCCAATACTGACTCCTGCCCACACCATTCGTCCACGACCATGATATGGTGCTGTTTCTTGCACACACGCGGGATTGTTCCGAGTTCCACGTTTTCTCCAGTTGAGGGAACGACGATTGTCCGGCTGAACACAAAATCGTGACTCATCTGTGAACAGAACCCGGCGCCATTCGTTACGACGCCAATCCTGATGTTCCTCCGTCCAGTTTCTGCGGGCTAAACGGTGGTGTGGTTTAATGGGACACACACCATAGGTCTCCGTGCGTAGAGGCTACTTTCCCGAAGCGATTTAGGACAGTTTGTGTTGATATGGCGCCCTGTTGCCACCTGGAGGGTGCGTTGCAGCTGAGTTGCATTCAGCCTCCCGTCTCGACGGGCTGTTAACCGGAGATAACGGTCATCTCTTGCTGATGTTACCCGTGGATGACCTTGGCCTGGCCTTCTTTTAATGATTTTAATGGTTCCTGTTGTCTGAAATCGTATGCAGGTCCTGGAAATTACACTTTGGGACACTCCAATAGCTGCAGCGACCTCCTTCTGAGTCTATCCCGCTTCCAACCTTCCTATGGATCTCCATGCCATACCTTTGGAAAAGTCACGTTGTTGTTGCATTGCACTACCTGCTCACTACACCACCTGAACCCAACTGCTTGTGTCATTCGTTTGGTAGAGCAAACACACGTCCACACCAACCCCCTCTGCAGCAACTTCCTGTTATTACCACTATCTCGGTTGCCGTAATGTTGTTGTCTCCAGTCCGTAGAACCGACAGAAAGACGTCGACCCATTTTTGGTCATTCTGTCGATGACCATACGTCAGAACCTAGATATCTCGACTGATCCCCTAATTGTTTTGACCAGTGTAGATACGTACGTACAGCCGTGCGGCCGACGGCTCTTGAAATTGTTGACATATTAATAGGGCTGTTTTCCCATAACAAATATATCTCATATTAATTAATTAATTGGTATCCTGCCCGAAGGCAGGTCCGTCGGCTGCACACTTCAGCGCGCTCAGCCAGCCAAGCTCCTCCCACCTCTTCAGAAACTACCTTCCAACTAAGTGCTCGGAGCACTGGCTTAAAGCGTGGCCGGAGCGCTAGCGCTCGGGGAGCACTGTCTGGATGGCCTTGGTCTAGGAGCACTTGTCCGTTTGGTCGTTTCCAGGCCTGAGCAGCGACCAGATCTCAATAGTGAAGGGTATGGCAGAGTAGCTAGACTGGGTAAGCGCTATCCCAACAGCTAACTCGGCTGGTCGTTGCCCGCTGTTTGCAACAAGGGAGCCGAGGCGTGCACGGAGACATTCGAGGTGCTCCGTCATCTTGACGATGCCATGTCTTGCAATTTGCGCGTACTTGTGACACTCGCGGTTCTTTCTCGCCCTCCGATATAACTTACGTTGTTTTGTTCTCGTGAAGTTTTTCATGTAGACTAACTTATAATACGATGACAATGTTGTAACTTTTCTACTTTTTGTTGTTGTTTTTCTCGATTGAGGTTTTTTAGCACACAAAGGAAAACATACTCTATTTTCATATTCTATATCAACCATCATTTACAAGAAGCATTCTCTCCAATATAATCAACACATAACCAAGGTATTTCAAACCAGCATCTCATCCAATAACCTTCACACATATCATCTCTTCTTCTATATTTCTTTAAAAACCAGCCATCTTCCATCTATTATCGTCAACACAATATTCTTTTAACCAACAAGCATCCCTTAACCAACATATCATCCATTATTCATTATTTCCATTTGTAACGTTACTACTATTCGGGGGTGGTGGTAGTTAATACCATAAGAAAACACAATCATCTATACCTTTTTTTTATCAAAGCCTCTCTTCCAAACATATCATACCCCACTCCAATTAACAAAACATATCACTATCTCATTCCAACAAGCAGACATATCACACTTCATTTAACATCCTTTCCAAATCGCATCACCCGAAGCCTCCGTGGCTTAGGCGGCAGCACGCCGGCCTCTCACCGCTGGGTCCGTGGTTCAAATCCCGGTCACTCCATGTGAGATTTGTGCTGGACAAAACGGAGGCAGACAGGTTTTTCTCCGGGTACTCCGGTTTTCCCTGTCTCAAATTTCATTCCAGCAACACTCTCCACTGTCATTTCATTTGTCATTCCTTTAATCACTGCCCCAGGGGAGTGCGACAAGCCTCGGCAGCCGGCACAGTTCATATCCTCGCCGCTAGATGGGGGCTTCATTCATTCCATTCCCTGACCAGGTCGGTCGACTGGAAACAGGCTGTGGATTTTCATTTTTCATTCTAAAACATAACCCCGTTCATTCTTAACAAAAAGAATCAGCTCAACTGACTACATAACAAGAAGTTCCGTTACGAACTAAAGAGCCTACTTTTCTTAAAATGTAAGATTCATGCCAATGATTAATCTATACGGATCTATCTAGAATAATGACGAAATTAAGTTGGTAATATCGACATTTCTCTTTAGTTCGAAATACTGTACAACTGGCATAATGTAGCCTAATAGAGCACTACAGTTGGCAGCCCTGGTGACTGAATATATTCTTAGTTCCATCTCTTAAGGTACAGAATACAAAATTTGGTTGAAGTCCAATGGATAGCATGGACGTTACATGCAGTTAAACATTCGATCCAACAGCTCGCGTAAAATCATGTTGGCAACAATGTCATGCATTTATTGGTCATAAATAATCTGAAATAATATGGTCTATTGTTGTATCAATTTTTAATGAAATCCATTATTTAGTATAGAAGTTACGTGCATTTTAAAATTGGAGCTATCAGCAGGCTTAGAATCATGTTGGCAGCATTGACGTACATAAGTAACTCCAAAATAATCTAGAATGCCAGGTACTATACGTGTGCAAAGTTTAGAGCTATTGGCTTGCATACTTTCTGATATATTGATATTAGGGTAACAAAAACAGAGACAGCATTTATTAACAGTTGGTAGCCCTGGATGCTCTTAAGAATACGCATAGTCATATCTGTTATGGTACACATAGCACATACAAAGTGTGGTTGAAATCCAAATGATTGTATAGAAGTTACATGTATTTAAATTTGGACCTCTCATTAGGCTTAGAATCATGTTGGTAGCACTGACTTAAATAAGTTACTAAAAATTAATATAGAATATCAGGTACTATACGTGTGCATAGTTTAAAGCTGTCGGCTTGCATACTTTCTGATATATTGGTATTTGGATAAAATAAATTGAGAGCACTTATTAACTGTTGGCAGCCCTGGTGGCTCTTAAGAATACGCTCAGTTATATCTGTTTATGTACACATAGCACATACGAAAATTGGTTGAATTTCAATTGATAGTGTAGAAGTTATATGCATTTAAAAATTGGACATATCAGCAGGCTTATAATCATTGTGGCAACACTGTCATGTATGGCCTCCTGGAAATTAAACTGAAATATTATTATCTACATGTGTGCCAATTTTGAAATAGCTCCTATTCATACCTTCCAAGATATCCAACATGGAGCTCAAATTTCAATTGCGATTTTTCAACAGTTGGTAGCACTGGCATCATTTTCAAATACGATATTGAGATATTCAGGTATAGATCTTTACTCCTACCAAATTTTGTTTCGATTGCTGCAGCCGTTTAGGAGTTGATATGGGGGGGGGGGGACACACACACAGCCAGCCAGCCAGACATACAGACAGAAGGACAGACAGACACACATTTGCCCGGATCGATCTTATAAGTCTACTTTTTCCTCATTTTTCAAAATGTGAAAAGTAGGCTAAAAAGAATATCTATACAGATATGAAACTCCATAGTGCAAGGAGTGCAACCTCACTGCTGGACCACTACAAAGAATCTCATAGCTCAAGCGTCAGACTCCTTGCAATGGTCCATCAGCAAGAGGGGGCCATGCTTCGAACTATATATATTCCTTTAATAAAATGAACTGTTTCAATGTAATGAACTGCGGCATTCGTGAACAATTATCCGCCAGCCGCTACTGATAGTCCTATGTAGCCTACTTGGGTGTATGGAGTGTGTAGGATTTGTCTTCACGGTGATGTCCATACTAGTAGGTGTATTTGTAATTGAGGTAGGATTTAGGCAGGAAGCGACCGTGGCCTTCCATTAGGTACCATCTCGGCATTTGCCTCAAGTAGAAGTGGGGAAACCACGGAAAACCACTTCCTGAATAGCTGAGGTAGGAATCAAACCCACCTCTTCTCAGTTTTGACTCACGAGGCTGAGTGTGCCCCGTTCCAGCCCTCAGAGCCGAGAATCGAATAGTGAAAGAGGAGACACATCTACTCGTAATATTCCCCTCATCTTGACCCTGTCAGCTTGCTGGCGTCACTCCTTCATGTTATAGTTAGTTAGTTATTGCAGTTTTATCTTCCCCTTTCATGATCCATTGTTTGGCAACGTCTGGTGAGTATAATTCTTGTTTTAAACCCCGTAACTTCAGGAGTCTGCTGCTTCTAGCTATAATAAGCGCGATCTACAGACTCTAAGCCGCCTTCATAAAGGCATATTACTGTTGTTGTTTTATTAAGAGACCTTGCGACATCGTGTTCATGTTTTGTTTTAATCGTATGGTTTTTAGTGCAGGGAGTGTCTGAGGACATGTTCGGCTCGCCAGAGGATGTAGCTGCTTATAGCGGACACCCATAGAGTGAGCTACAATTTCCAATCAATTTCAAGTAATTCCAACTTTCGCTAACAGATATCAATGATAGCTAGTGATGAACGTTGGAACTTTGATAGAGCGTTCCAACGAAATCTAACCTAGAAATTTAGCTTCACACGAGTTTAGTCTGTGGGAAGTTCTTTTACATGCCATAAATCTATGACATGGGAACCGCGTGTAAACTGTCTGATAACCTGAGGCATTGTGTTGGCTTTACTAGTGTGTGTATTTGTAATACGGGTTAACATTATCTGGAAACTGACTGGAACTTGTTGGGGGAGCTCAAGCTGACACTCTCCGTACTGCGGCCTTGTATACTCAGTGGCTCAATATTGTGCACCAGTATGGTACCACAGTGTACAGCCTGTTCCGATTCAACACGGAACTGTAAAATGGGTTGCCTACCCACCCGCAATCGGCTTGAAATGTGCTCGCAGCGCGCTAGCGACGGGTCTGAGTTCGATTTCACTGATTGCCGCCTTCTTATTCGGCATTGCAAATTATTTTGCTCTTTCAAAATATATTTACACAGGCTTCACAATACGTTTGAACGATTTCTGTTTCAGAACTTGTTATTTTACGATTCGGTTAATGGCTTTTGCAGAGCATTTCTATGAAATAAAATTTTATTTTACAACATAGTTTATTACAACACAATGTATTTTTGTGTTGTATTTTATTTACAACACAATTCATTGCTTTGTAACCCAATACAAAAAAAAAGAGATATAATTTTGAAGTTATTTGTTACAAAATTGTAATCAGTCTTCGATGCGACTAAAAAAGTTAATTTATCACAAACGTTACATCTACCGCAAATGGACATTTACATAGTGTGTTCGAAGTGGCGTCCATCATTTTCCAAGCAGAGGGCCACTCGTCGCATGAAGTTCTCTCTTGCGTTCGATAACATCTGAGGAGTAATTTCCGCAAAGGCTTCGGTAATGACGAGCTCAATTTCTTTCATTTCTTTGAAAGAGCAAAATACTTTGCAATGCTGCATAAGAAGGCGGCAATCAGTGAAATCGAACTCAGCCAAGTCGCTAGCACACTGCGAGCAGACTTCAAGCCAATTGCGGGTGGGTAGGCAACCCATTTTACAGTTCCGTGTTGAATTGTAACAGGCTGTACATGGCATTAAGGCGGATGTTCAATTGAACGACACCATGAGAATCATCACAAGCTCCTTGAGATCAACACCTCTACCTTGGCTGCCTATTATCAGCAACATTGCTCCACTCTTTCCGGTCACGGAGGGAGTCCGTCATTTTGTATAGTGAACCCGCTAAACACTGGTCCATGTGATATTTTTATTGCAATGCATTTTGATGCATCACCTTAGAACGTACCCACTGACCAGCCATGCTGTCGTTACATGCTAACATTCTTTGGAGTTATAAATGGTTGATCTTTTGACTATGCAGAAAACCATTTTTATATAAACTGAGGCTTAATTATGACACTTCTATTTTCTACGAAGCTAAGATATTCTCATGTTGTAATTCTGTATCATTGAAACATTCTTCAGAATGTTATTTCTACTTTTGTTAAGGTATTAACTTCACAGATACGCGAACCTGATCCAACCACTCGCTGCACGACTAGTGTATTCACAAGTTCTCGCAGCGCAGGAGAAGCACATGCGTTTGGTTTTCCATCCAGATTGGATGTGTATGTGAAGTCCGTCTTAAAGACGAGGAAATAATCTGCCGGGAAGGCGAGGAAAGTAATCGTTGTGCATCGCAAAATATTCTGCAACGAACTGTACATTATTCGAGTGAATATTACAGCCAGAGAAGGCTTGTGCCACGATAATTGTGAATATCGGAAAAGTGATTATAAAATCGTGCAACGTGGAACACCATATTTTCAACCACGTGTTGTGGAGATTTCAACATCCTCAAGTGACGAGAAAATATGTCAATTACTGTGAATTTATAATTAATCCAGTGAATTATTCTAACACTCACTACTACGAATATTGCTATCATCGCAAGAGCGATTACTTTCTGTAACATACAACTTCGATGCCACGTGATTTGTGGGCTATTAAAATCTGTGATAGTGAAGCAGAAACAGTGCATGGCCAATTTATAAATCATCTGCGCCGTGTAAAAGCAGTGAAGTTGTTACCATATTAAAGCTAGCTTCAGTGCAACTGTGCTACGCCCATTTTCCGTATTTTCAAGTGGTTACTTCATATTTAAACATGTCACTTCCTGATAACCACGTGCACGACGATCTTTATTACTCATCACCTGTGGAGATGAACTGCTAAACTTCATGATGTGAAGGAGAGGACCGGAGAACTACAGCCGATGACAGGAGAACCATGTCTTTAGCATCCGCTAAGCCAAGGAACATGACGACTTTGGAGAGGAGTCTGGTCAAATCATCACGACAACGACGAGGACGAATCAGGACCATGGAAATGGATAGAGCCCATGTGGAGGCCCAGATTGGACAACCCTTGTCCGGAGACCAAAGCCTTATTGTATCCCTCAGGTCGTTGGAACGACTGAGATGTAGACATCCTTTCTTGTGAGTCTGAATAATCTATTCCTTGTGAGGTTCTTTTGTGGTGTAGCTTAGTGTAGTTTATTGAAGTTTATTGTAGAACAAGACAAGCCATAGGTAGGTTTTGTACTGTTAGAATTAATCCTTGTAGTTCACTTTCAGTGATTTGTTAGTCACCCGTTGTGATTGAATCTTTTTCGATCACGGTGCATTCTGATGGACATCGCTAAGATGTTAGTTCTACCCCTGCTACGCGTGACTGTAGTCTTTGTCACTACGTTTTGTCCAACCCTAGGTGGGTGATTTTGTGTATAGTTATTTGGGATGACGATCGGACGTCATGGCCAGTGATATTTTTATGACACCCCCTTTCTTGTAAATGTTGTCACGCCATTGTTTTAGTTAGAACAGTTCGTATCGGTAGGTAGTCGATTGAAACTACCAGTTTTGTAATTCAATGTCATTTTCATTTTGATGTGCTATGAAGCCATCCAGTTCAAGTTGTGAACACATTCAGGGTGTTACATTTTGTATGCAATCTAGCATCGAACCCTGTAATGAATGCCGTATCATTGACAAACTTAGCAATTGTAAGATTTGCACCTTTATGATGTTTATTTTGTGTCAGGTGTTTCGACACAGTTATTATTTTGGTTATAGTTAGACAAAGTAGTTATGGAGTGACATATCTGCAGATTTCAAAGAAGTTCAGAACAAGTGAAAGTTTTCCTTTATTTGACTTTTTTGAACATGCCACGTCTTTGTGTATAGTTTCGAGGCGTGATTATAAGCTTGATGCTTATGCTACTTTATATTATATTTGGGACCAGATAACAAGGCCAGTTTTCTGATAGACTTTCTGCGAGAAAGCTGCCTGCGTTCAGTGTTGTTTCATTTTAAACTGTCCGTGTGGATGACTGTGAGTAGCGAGCCTAGCTGAAGTCATGGACAGGTGGTAACAGTTCCCAGCATGCAATGTACTAGAGCACCACTCATTCAGTGAGACATACTTTTTCAGACTTTTTGACAATGCTTATAGCATTACTAACCATTTGTTGTTGTGTCTCATAAGTGGGTCAATGTCCAGGCCACCATTTTGTAATAATCAGATGTTTTGCTACTTTGATCTGACTGGCAAGAGTCATGTGTTTACATCGCTATTGAAGCGACTACTTTTCTTCTCCATTTGAGAATGATTACGCGTTATGTTAAGGTTTATTTGTTGAGATCGAGAGGCTAGATGAGGCACCTGTGTAGAGGCTACATTTATGTGAGTCCAGATTTTGATTCTGTTGACTGTGTTATTGTAGGGAAGTAACTGATGTTCATTCCAGACCGACCCAGAGATAAGTAAGTGAGCCGAGAGCCACTAATAACCCGTGTTATTGTTATGTCCGAGTGGGAGAGCTCGTTGATGGTATTTTATAGCAGAGATTGATCTTGCACGAGACTGCTAATGCTGAGACCAAGATATTCAGGATTGTCAGCCTATTCGCCATAAACCAACGATAATCTAAACCGACATTCTAATAATCAAACTCATCATTATTATAAACTGATGATAACTAATTGTTTATAGCATTTAATCTTGATTTTCTTGCATTTTGGACCTGCTGGCTGACACTTGCTTTGTGCACACTTCTGTTGTGGAAGTAATCTAGGACAGATGACACTAATTTTTATTGACGGAGTGCTTGCTCAACCTTAAGTCAGTAGCTGGTGGAGCGTGAGCCTCATGCAATGTTAGACGTAGTTTTTACTGCGCATTTGCCACCGTAAATGACATGCACGTAGATGACACTGAATTACAAAGAGTAACCCAGGTCGAAGGCAGGAATAATATTGATTGTGATCTTGTTGTTATTTATTTAAGTGTATGATAACCCCATGTTTACCTTTCTTAGCTTTGAGGGCATTTAATGTTTTTTTTTTGATGGCTTGTCATGTAGATTTGTATTAATTGTTTTGCTTTACGGACGTCATCACCGTAAATTTTGTATTAATTGTTAGGAATTAGCTAGATTATTTAACACTAAATGTAAATGAGGAAATGGTACCATCCTAACTTAGATTTGCTATTGCTACCCTGTTAAATGTAAATTCCGTTATTAGCTTATTTTGTAACTTGACTTAGAGATTATTGCCGTACCATTTTCCGAGAGTTGCTGTTGTTGCTTTACTTTGTCAAATAGATCTTTCGCGAGGGTTTATAGTAGTTTACAGGTAGGGTCCTGATCTTGTATTTTTGTTTATTTATTAGTTTGCGGATTAGCCGATAGAAACCCTCCGAACTAGGCTAGGTGTCTGAATATTTTGAATAAATATTTCTACAAGTTTTACTTAAGCCTGGAAGTTTATTTCTCAGTCTAGCTTTAGGAGGTGTATTTTCTTAGGCTGTCTATGACCTTTTTAGCAACCATGTTACCACGGATCCCCTGGATCATGGAATCTCGTGCCGCTATGGCCTATAAGAAATTCACCTGATCCTCATGGCTCATGGGTCCGACAGGTGAGGTGTTAGGGATATCATTTCGGTTGTTGGCAACCCTGATAGCTCCTCTAACGGGCACAATAGGCTAAGGATAGGTCATACAAGATCCACCCACTCGTACCTAATGAGAAGGGAAGACCCCCACTTTGAACCTGTGGAGCCGTTTTCCCCGTGGCCCACATTTTAACCGAGTGTGTGGATCTTGCTGACTTACGAAGAAACCTTGGTTTACAGATGACACTCGCACTTATATTAGCCGATGACGCGGTGGCAGCTGATCTCGTCATCCGCTTTATAAGTGAGAGTGGGTTAAAGTCAGCAATCTAAATTTTCCAGTGTACATTGACTGAAAGATTTGTTCTTTTTTGAATTCTGATTTTCTTGTTTTCCGTAATTTTGGTTTATTTTTATAATTATTAGTTTTAATTAAATTTTTGATTTATTAATATTCGGTCGTTTCAAATTTATGTGTCCACCTGTAAATTTTAAATCCCATTCCAAATTTGTATACTTTAATCTGTGTAAAGAGTGGCAGATGACAACAATAACTAACTATCTAACTAACTAACATTGCTCCACCACATCTGAGATTACAAGAAGCAGTGACCCGTGAATGGTAAATATTAATAGCTTAAAATTGTTCCAAAGGCTACGTGTCCAGAAAATTGTGCTCAGTCCACCCAACATGCGTCTCAAATCAAGGAAACCATTCTGGACAGCTCGTGAGATGCAACCACTCAGGATAGAAGATGTGTGGAAGGAAACATGGGAAAGCAACGCAACTCGAAGACCCCAAACATATATCAGGGTTGCAACTGCCTGGAAGATCCTGGTGTCAACTAAACAGAATCCTGTGTGGGCACGGAAAATCTACTGTAAGTACTTCATGCATAAATGGGGACTCGCCATTGTGTGACTCTGAAGCTTCAGGGCAGACCATAGACCACATTGTAGGGGAATGTCCCAAGAGAAGTTTCAGCGGTGACTGGAAGGATGTCATCAATGCCTCTCCAACAGCATTGGAATGGATAGACTCACTCGACATCACTCTTGTATATTTGTATATTTCTTATATACTTTATTCTGTGTACATTTCTGTAATATATCCATACGATAAATAATAATTATCGTATTATATAACACATAAGGTGTTTGTTTCACAAAACTCAAGCTCCTAAACCAGAGGGAGTTAGAAAGTGTGGTTTGTACCAAAAACTTCCAAATCGTTTCGATAGTACAGGAAAAATCTTACATTTCTTGATAAATCAACGGGAATATATGTATTTGTTTATAAAATGCGTTTAAACAAATATACAAGACGATAGCCCCTATCAGAACTGCGTTGCGTACAGCCGCATAGCACTAGAGCCGGGTGGGTAGTCTGTACACATGGGGCGCACACAACCAGCAGCAGTGATGAATTGCTCTCTGATTTCACAAATATCGACAATTTCGTTTAAATAAATAAACATATTTATAGAAGCCCGCATAACAGTAAAGCCAGGCGGGAGTTCTCGCACGGTCCGCTAGTAATAAATAAATACATAAATAAATAAAGGGTTAGCTTAGGTAGGAGGTGACCGTGGCCTTAATTAAGGAACCATTCCAGCATTAGGAGTAGAAGTGGGGACACTACGCAGAACCCCTTCTAGGATGAGTGAGGTGGGAATCGAACCCACCTCTTCTCAGTTATTCCTCACGAGGTTGAGTGAATCATGTCTCAATTCTTAGATCTGAAAACTTTTCTTGGCAAAGCCGGGAATCTAACCCAGGACCTTTGAATCCGGAGTCTCTAAACGTATCCCTAGACCACATTTGGCGGCTTGGAATGCCGTGGATTTCTTCTTCTTTCAGAATCACTGACTTATTCACTGGGGAATCGAACCCGTGATCTTGGAAACATAATACAGTGGTACTTGTATAATTCGAAGGGACCAACAAAAAGTTCGAATTTTCCAAACATTCGAATTAGTCAAGTTACTCCATTTTTTTGGTTCAATAAATACCTAAAATGGTCAATCCTTCAATAAGTAACAACCTATAAAGAAATATTACCACCTCCTGGTGTAGTGACTAGCATTAGTGGGAAATGTAATTCTGGTCTGAAGACTGGAACGGAGTACACTCAGCCTCGTGAGATAAAACTGAGAATTGGAGGGGTCGATTCCCACCTTAGTCATCTTGGAAGTGGTTTTCCGTGGCTTCCCCACTTTTACTCCATGCAAATGCCGGGATGGTCCCTAGCTTTAGACCATGGCCGTCTCCTTCCCAATCCTCAACTGGGGAGAAATACGTAAGATTTCCAGGATGACTCACGTAATTTACTAGACTAGACAATGGAAAGGTTTATTTGGAGAAAACAACAACAGCAAAGTGGTGACCTCTACACAATAAGGTCAAGTGATTTCATAATTATGGACTTATTTTTAGTACTCGTGTACAAAAACTTAGAATTAAGAAAGGTAAACTTCGAATTATCCACGATGTTTCTACCATTGATTTGATAAAAAAAATCACGGGAACGAAAAAAATCTTCGTAATATTGACGTTCTCACATGTGTGCCACTTATGTACCGAGGAAACCTGAAACACAGAATAAGCCCGGTCAAGGACTAAGTGTTGTGCAATGAGGATGCACAGTTTGAATTTCCTTAGTCCTCATTAGCCCAGTTTCAAAAAGGATATTATGTTTTCATGGTTACTTCATTAGCATGGGGCACCTTCCATATACAGTACATGATAATCTGTGTTTCTGCGACGAGTTGTTATTGTTGATTCACTTAGGGGCATAACAACATCACGGTCATTTAGGTTGATTCATTGATTGATTTAGAGGCTTTGTGACTTCGTGGCCATGTAGCCCCGTGTACCTGGGTGTAGGACAATTGATATCACAATTTGTCAGTCAGTCAACACAATATAATTCCAATTACATGCTGAAATACAACCTGAAAACATTACATGTAATTATATGCATATTTTTTATGGACTAAAGTAGAGTATAGGATGACATGTTTCGCTCAACGAGCATCATCAGGTCCAAATTTTCCAAACAAAATAGCTCAACAAAACACTACCAAACCATCAATGACATCCACAAACGGTCTCTGCCCTCTGAAAACAAAAACAAAACACGACAAAAACTTATGAAACTGTGGTAAATGTTACTGATAAATACTAAAGCATTAAGCAACCAATAAAAACGAACTATCTTATTATTATTATGCGCTAAGGTGTATGTTTCACAAAACTCACGCTCCTAAACCAGAGGGAGTTAGAAGGTGCGGTTTGTACCTAAATTTTAATCGTCTCAATAGTACAGGAAAAATCTTGCATTTCTTGAAAGGTCAACGGAAACATGTTTGTTTATAAAGTGCTTTTAAACAAATAAACAAGACGATAGCCCCTGCAGAACTGTTTCGCGTACAGCCCGCATAGCACCAGGGCCGGGCGGGTAGTCTGTACAAACGGGGCGCTCACAACCCATTATGCGGGAGTTCTCGCACGGGCCCGCTAGTATATTTTAATGTCTACAATGTTGCAAACTGAATAATTACGATCCCATCCACAAAGTCTCCCTCCACCAACTAATCTATGAAAGTGTAGCAACCATTGCCCTAAACTAGAATTGTAAACTAATTGGTATTACTTTGTACATTGTGTTGACCGATTGAAAAGTAGTAATATCAATTATCAATAAGACAACACTGAAATAATGGGTAAAAAAAGGGGTGAGCGTGTGTGTGTTTGTATACTGTATATGCAATGAAACCAAAAATAAGAGTAAAGTTTGTTGATGAGGGAGAGATAATCAGAATAGAAAGTAACAAGATGTTCAGTAAAGAACATATAGCCTACTTTCTCCTAAAAGCATGGGTATTGTTATAACTCTTTGTCCTTTTCAAGGAGTATAATTTAATGTTGGTTGTAGTAGCTTGTTGAAATACAACGTGCTATACGGATATTAAACATGAATATGAGGTGCCCTTTGCTAGTGCTACCTATGTAAAAAATGTCATTCAATTCCGTTTCAACGAGTTTGAATTGATATGGGGAATCGATTTGCACACATACATGGCCGCTATCTGCAAACTATTGGGCTGAACACCTTGTAGTTCAGTCAAAAGATGCTTCCCACAAAAAGGTATGTTGTTGCAAAATTTAGTAGAGATAAAATAATTAGGTTGGTCGTAATTTGATTTAAGCTTTTAACATTTGGGTGGCCACCATTACGTTTCCGTCAAAATGGCGGCGATATAAAACATGACACTGAGGTGCCATTTGCTAGTGCTACCTCTGTACCAAATTTCGTTCAATTCGGTTTTATCGTTTTGAATTGACAGGAGGAATCGATTTGTACACATACATGGCCGCCACATGCAAACTATTGGTCTGATGACCTTGTAGCTTGGTCAAGAACGCTTCTCACTTAAAGGTATGATGTTGCAAAATGTGGTAGAGATCAGATGATTAGGTTGGTCGTAATTGGATTTTAACTTTTTACATTTGGGTGGCCACCATTACGTTTCCGTCAAGATGGCGGCGACATAAAACATGACACTGAGGTGCCCTTTAGAAGTGCTACCTTTGTACCAAATTTCGTTCAATTAGTTTTCACCGTGTTTGAAGAGATAGGGTAAATCAATTTGCACGCATACATGGCCGCGATCCGCACATGATTGGGCTGATGACCTTATAGTTTGGTCAAAACATAATTTTTTAAACATAAAGGTATAATGCTGCAAAATTTGGTACAGATCAGAAGATTAGATTGGTCGTAATTTGATTCAAGACTTTAACATTTGGGTGGCTGCCATTGCGTTTTTGTCAAGATGGCGGCGATATAAAACATGGCACTGGAGTGCCCATTGCTAGTGCTACCTCTGTACCAAATTTCGATGAATTCGGTTTCACCGTGTTTGAATTGATAAGGGTAATCGATTTGCACACATAAATGGCCGCCAACTAAAAACTATTGGGCTGATGACCTTGCAGTTTAGTCAAAAGATTTTTCATACATAAAGGTATAACGTTGCAAAATTTGGTAGAGATCAGACGATAAGGTTGATCGTAATTTGATTTAATCTTTTAACATTTGGGTGGCCGCCATTATGTTTTCGTCAAGATGGCGGCGATATAAAACATGACCCTGAGGTGCACTTTCCTATTGCTACCTCTGCACCAAAGTTCGTTCAATTCGGTTTCACCGTGTTTGAATTGATAAGGGTAATCGGTTTGCTTACATACATGGCCGCCATCTGAAAACTATTGGACTGATGACCTTTTAGTTTGGCCAAAAGGCGCTCGCCATAGGGCTATGTAGTTGCAAAATTTGGTAGATATCAGATGATTAGGTTAGTCGTAATTTGATTTATGCTTTGAACATTTGGGTGGCCGCCATTACGTTTCCGTCAAGATGGCGGCAATATAAAACATGACACAGAGGTGTCATTTGCTTGTTCTACCTCTGTACCAAATTTCGTTCAATTCGGTTTCACCGTGTTCGAATTGATAGGGGGGGACACACATTCTGAGTACACACACAGACAGACACACATGTTTTGGCCCTGTAGTGATCTCATAAGTCTACTTTCATTTTTTGCAAAAATCGAAAGTAGGCTAAAAATGAATATCACAGTTTAATAAATAGGGAATGGAGGAAGCCACGTAAATTAGTGGAACTCTTTAATGTTAGTCCGTCTAACTCTGTAGTGGCTAGCATTCTTGGCTGCCACTGCGGAGGCTCGGGTTCGATTCCCGGCTATGCCAAGAAATTTAATTCTGGTCTGAGGGCAGGAACGGGGTAGAATCAGCGTCGTGAGGTACATCTTAGAAGAGGTGGGTCCTATTCCTACCTCAACCATCCTGGAAGTGGTTTTCCGTAATTTCCCACTTCTACTCCTGGGAAATTCCGGGATTTACTTTTATTTATTTACACGGCTACACTTAGATCTTCAGAGCTCCCTGAACTTAAGGCCACGACCGCTTCCTACCCAAATCCTACCTCAAATACACACACTAGCTGCTTCGGTGGCGTAGTCGGTAGCATGCTGAGCTTCTATGCCCAATATAGCGGGTTAAAACCCGGCCGAAGCCGTCGGATTTTTTAAGAGCGTTAAAAATCCGCCAGTATGCCTTCCTTCGGAGGGGAAGTAAAGCTGGCGGTCCCATGTCATAGATTTATGGCATGTTAAAAAACCTTCCACTAATATCACCTGTGTGAAGCTAAATTGGATAGGTTAAGAAAGTAAACAACGCTCTTAGGTTTCTACGTTCGTTACCAAGAGTCGACTGAAGTGCCGTCTAGCAGCTAAGTTCTGAACTAGGCCTAGTAGTCGTTGACGGTGGCGTTTGGCGGCAAAAGTAGGAACTATTTGAAAACTTCTAAGTTGCAGTCTGTACTTAAAATTAAAAAACAGATATACACACTTATACAGTCATCACAATTAACACCGGTTATCAGACAGATTCTACACACACCCAAAGTACACGGGGCTTCATGACCGCGTTGTCGCAGCCCCTAAACTTAAGAACCAACCAAATACACACACAAGTTACAGCGGATTATCAGACAAATTCTACACTCACCCGAATATTGCTCGAGTCTCTTCTACACTCACCCGAATATTGATCGAGTCCAAGTTCCGTGAACCTGAGGGGAATGTGGACGCGGACAATGAAGAGTGATGTGTTGGGTTCCCGGTCCTTGCGTAATAACAGAACCAAGTACAATGGTCGGTAACTCACTCACACATTCACAACACCACAGTTGTGTGTCTATTCCTGGAATAGACAGGAATTCCAGATAACATGGCGGGATGTTGACAGGCCCTTCTCTTCCCGTCTCCCGCGTCACCTCACCCCGCAAGTTCACAGAGCTTGGACACGAGCAGTACACGGGGTTACATGACCACGATGTCGCAAAGCCCATATAAAATCAAAAACTCCTTAATAATAATAAATAATAATAATATCGTATGGGTGCCGAGTGCAAGCTTTGTTATTTGACTCCCAGAGGGCAGCTTGCATGTCGATTTTTTGTTGTTCCTTGGAGCGCCATGGAAGCCAAGGAGGTAAGATATCTAAGCTCCAAGACACTATAACGCTTTCTTGTAGAGAAAGGAGGAATTATTGTGTTGGTGGAAAATCCCGAGATTAATTTTGCCATTATGAACACGGCCTACTGAATTCAAATGGGTTCTTTAACATGCCAACAACGTATGACATGCGTGTCATGATTTTTATCGCCTTTCAAAAAATCACTTACCAAGGCCAGGAGCGAACCTGCAAGCTTGGCGTTGGTAGACCGACACGGTAACCACTCGCTCACCGTGGCAAGCAACTCTTCAATGTTATCAGGGGAATGTGGGATATGAAAGCGACAGATGAGAAATACATCAACGATGCATGTGAACCAAGTATAATGGATTTGAATTGCTATTTTACCTCGTCAAAAATCAGGTGACCTTTGATGAAGGTCACGCACCTACTGTGACACGGCTAGTCTTAGGGTCATGCCCTCACCAAGGCTCGACGACCACATTTCCATTCTACAAGAAGTGTTCTCCATTATCGGAACATCGTGATGTGGTCACGACCTACATTCGGAATACCCTGACACTGATTCTAATTTGCAGTTAATCACTTAAGTACACAAGGCTTTAAAATAGCTCTCAACGACCGCGTTGATTTCACGATTACCTCTGATAAGCGATAAGAAATAGCAAACTGAAACTTACATCGCTTTATGGCTGTAACCCCAAAACGCAACACACAGGTAGCATTGTCTATCCAATTATTGTTGTTGTTATTGTTTGTTTAGGGGATTAGCGACATCATTGTCATATAGCCCCGTTAATTTTGGCGTGTATGTGGAACTTGTCTGAATACCGGTGTTATTGTGATGGCTGTATTAGAGCGTGTGTAATTGTGACTAGGATTGAGAAAAGAGGTGTACGTGGTTTTAATTTAGGTACCATCCAGGCATTTTCCTGGATTAGAAGAAGGCGAAAAAATGTAACTTGACTAATTCGAATGTTTGGATAATTCAAATTTTTAATGGTTCCTTCAGCTTGGAATTATCCAAGTCCCGTCTAATGTTCTTTTGTTTTAAATTATGTCTACCTCAAAACGACTGAAATTTGGAGATGGCCGCGGTGACCGAGAACGCTAACTTGCTACCGGGTGCCTCACTGGTATTGGGAGAGCGAGGGTTTGAACCCCACCTCGGCCGCCCTGAAAATAGTTTTCGTGGTTTCCCATTTTCACCTCCAGGCAAATGCCGAGTCGGTTCCTTCCAAAAGGTCCACGGCTGACTTCCTTTCCACTCCCTTCCTTGGCCTTTCCTTAATTAGACCCAAGTCAGTGGTCTCCTGGACGATTGGCCTGTCACTATCCCCAGTTGTATCTGCTGACAAAGTGTGTTCTGTTCCCAGACACTGTTCTTGCGACAGTAGAGGACTGAGCTCTCACAAAGTCCGTGGGTGAGGTCGAGCTGGGTGGATATGGGATTTTTATAAAATGGAAATTTAAAAAACATTACGAGCCTTACAGTAGTCGCATATGATGTGTAACATCTGACATAGAAGAAACCTCACATTAAATTGTTGATACACCGGTATTGTACGTCTACCCCCTATTATTCCCGTTTCCCTACGGGGTCGAGGATGAGATGCGATGGAAGTGTTTGTGGCGGATGGTTTTTACGGCCGGATGCCCTTCCTGACGCCAACCTCACGAAAGGAGTTAATGAGAGATGAAATGAATGATGGTGAATGAAACTGGATAAGGATGTGGAAGGAAGCGGCAGTGACATGTCAGAAGGTACCGCCCCAGCATTTGCCTGGAGTTGAAAATGGGGAAACCATGGAAAACCATTTCAAGGACGGCAAATTGTTGATACACCGGTATTTTATAATAATTTTGGCACAAATATTAATCTATTGCAAAAGGGAGTGTTTTACAGATATTGTAGTTTATAATACGGAACTCATTTTATTACAGGTTTTGTAGCTTCCACCAGTACTAGCCTAAATAAAGAACACGATATGGATCAACTAGTTTAATAGACGCGACACCGCTCATAACCTTAAATTCCCTATAAATAGGCCAACTTGCGAGTAAATGCAATGTGCACAGCAGTAGATCATGAAAGGCTTGCCCAGTTCCCGGACCTCTTGATTCACAGACAAACACATAATTTCATATGGATTCTGTTAAAATGAGTCATATTGATATGATAAATATCGTTTAAAACGGGTGGTCTGGGTTCGATTCCCGGTCAATGCATGTGAGATTTTCGAAGTGAAATGCCATGTCCTGTGTTTCGGATTCCACGTAAAAAGGAGGTCCCGTGGCTCATAATCACAAGATTCACGGTCACGTAAAACTACAATCTTCCTTTTCCGTTTAAAACGATAATATGGTAGCAAAAATATCTAACCCGTCCGGGATTCGAACCTGAGATCTATAGATTCACAGTCAATGCCTCTAACACCATGGCTACTTCGACCACACGAATGTTGGGTACAAGATGGTGACTTACTTTCACGTACCAATAATACGGTATTTCATTTATATTTTGCTTGTTTCGATAATGTTCCTGCGTGAAACTGAGTTTAAAATGCCTTTTGATTAGGTCCTCTTGTGAGTAAAGAGAATGTATTCAGCAATAGTTCATGAAGGCTTGCTCAGTTCTCGTATATACAACGATTATATTATATTGATGTCTGCATTACCGTTATGTAGGTTAATATTTGAATAGCCATTGTGCAGAAACATAATACCGGCAATGCCGACTACTTACAAAGTTTGATATTAAAGCATTTTATCATTTAAATACTGATACGAAGACTTCGAACACGTGCCATGTGCTTTGTTTCAATCACTTGACACCAGAGTTCGTATGAGCGTTTATCGTCAGAATGAAAGTGTTCAGCAATGCGATCCAGCTGGCAGTGCGTCTCACACATTTCCGTTGGATCCACCACTGCCAGCTGGATCGTCCGATCCACTTCCGTCCCATTTTTCAAAATCATTCCCACTAATATCCAGCAACCGAGTGGAAAGATGTTGCAAATCAGAAAATATATATTTTGAAATAATAATTACCTTAAGATAAATAATTTCCACACAACTTTAAGGATCATACATATACTTGACGTTAAATGTGTTAACGTTGAGAATTTTCAAGTGGACATACAAACGAAATAGTTTCGATGTATTAGGAAATTAAGCTTTCTCTACTTCTCTCTGATTTAATTCTTTTTATCCCTCTTTCTGGGAGGCATTTTTGGACAAGTTGTTCTTCTCTCAGCATGGCTAGCTCCGTGGCTCAGCGGTTACGTTCTCTTTCTGCTGTTCCCTAGGTTGCAGGATCGAATCTTGGCGTAGTCAGTGGGCATTTGAGGGTTCGTAAAATGCAAGGGAGCCGTGTCAGTAGATTTACTGGCACGTTAAAAATCCCCTTCGGGGCACAATTCAGGCACCCCGGCGTCTCTAAAAGTCACAGTAGTTAAAGGAAGCTTGTAGTTTAACGTGACCGTTAATCTCGCGATCATAAGCCACGGGACCTCCGTTTTACGTGGAATCCGAACCACAGGACATGGCATTTCACATCGAAAATCTCACATCCATTGACCGGGAATCGAACCGCCTTGGTGAGATCACAGTAGTTAAGACGGGTGCAAGACCAATAACATTATTATTATATCTCTCAACAAGGTGGACCGATTTCGATCCCGGGTAATGCAAGTGAGGTTTTTGAAGTGAAACGCCACGTTCCGTTCCTCGGATTCCACGTGAAAAGGTGATAAGGCGAGATTAACAATCAAGTAACAATCAAGTAAAAGGAGAAGCTACCCTTTCCTTTCTTTCTCTTTTCCTTGCTTTGCAAACACGCCACAATTTCAAACGTCTAAAGGTAATGGACAGATGCGCAGTTCCAGGCCACCAGGCGAGACAGCCCTTCCCTCGTTGCTCTTTGTGGTGGACACCTGACCTTGCTGTTCGGTCACTCCGTCATATGTCGCACTCAAGACAGCGAGCAGTGGGGTTGAAGGTTTTTTTTTTTTTTTTCGTGTGGCTTCCTGAGAAGCCGAGTGCAGGTCTTTCCAATCGACGCCCGTAGGCGACCTGCGCGTCGGGATGATAGATGGAATGGGTGAAGATGAACGAAACTGGGCAAGGATGTTGAAGGAAGCGGCCGTGGCTTATCAGAAGGTACCGTCCCGGCATTTGCCTGGTGTTGAAAATGGGAAACCACGGAAAACCATTTCAAGGACGGCCGACGGTGGGGCTCGAACCCACGCGTCTACCGAGTCAGCAGAGAGCTTGGCCCCATGACCTAACGCTCAGCTTTAGCCAGCGTAGCCACTACTGTCGGTGGGTTGAAGGGTTATATCATAAGTCATCAACACTAAGAGGTACAGGGTGGGGTATAAACACCTGATGCATTTTAAACCAATTGGGAAAAGATAATTCAATAATGAAACTGCTCACATAGCCCACGTGAGCATTCGGACGCTAAGAAGGATATTTCGCAGACACCGTAACTCACGGTAAGGCGACATGCAGTGGCCCACCCGTTCACCAGACCTCAATGCACCCAACTATTTTTCTGTGGAGATATGTGAAACAATCGGTGTAGGGGCCGATAACCTAGATGTTATGCCCCTTAAAACAACAATTATCATCATCATCAACAATCGGTGTACGAAGCACGTCCAGCAACCACCATGGATCTGAAGCACCACATTCCAGTGGCCATAGAGATCATACCAGGATAGGACAGTGTGTGGCAATTTAGGGTGGACATCTCATAGACATTATCTTTAGAACGTGAACCATGTCATCTGAAACGCCATCTCTTTGTGTGCATTTCAATATGAGTAAAGACTCCACAGTTGTAGAGCTTCATGCAAGCTACTTACTGTCATAGACTAGACCTTTCATCAACAATATTCCTTTTTTGGTGTATTTGTAATGAAATTTCGTTGTTTGATCCACTATTCTAAACGTAGAGGACACACTAAACGTTTATTACGAGGTGCCGGCATGATGGCACGCGGTATACTGATGATTGTTCACAGGAAACTCAACCATATCCCGTCAATTTGATTAGCAGTTTGCCTTTTTTTTTTACCACTACGAGTGCTAGTGTGAGTTAATGAAACTCAACCATATCCCGTCAATTTGATTATCAGTTCACCTTTTCTACCACTACGAGTGCTAGTGAGTCAATGAAACTCAACCACGTCCCGTCAATTTGATTATCAGTTTGCCTTTTCTACCACTACGAGTGCTAGTGTGAGTCAATGCAACTCAACCATATCCTGTCGATTTGATTATCAGTTTGCCTTTTCTATCACTACGAGTGCTAGTGTGAGTCAATGGAACTCAACCATATCCTGTCGATTTGATTATCAGTTTGCCTTTTCTACCACTCAAGCGCTAACGTGAGTCAATGAAACTCAACCATATCCCGTCGTTTAGATTAGAAGTTTGCCTTTTCTACCGCTACGAGCGCTATTGTGAGTCAATGCAGAGTTTCACTTAAGCCCTTATAACTCCTTCCAGTCTGAAGATTTTTCAATAAATCAAAAGACGCCTGTGGGTATTGAACAAAGGAACACATTAAATAAAGAATGTTGTAAATACACTAAGTTAATATGGCTAAGATTTGAATCAAAAAGAAACAAGCGATTTTAGGCTGTTTTTCCGGAATTACATTTAGACCGGAAGTGATTGAATTATTGAATTATTGAAGTTTGATAGAGCACTCAAAGTGTCACAATTTGGAACCTTTCCGGGCCCTTTAGCCCTTCAACCTTTGGCACAATTAACGAAATTGTTTAATTTACGTTTTTGCTTCTTTGTCTGCTAAAAATGTTTGCAACTTTAAAAATTAAAAGAAACATAGTTGGATGGTTGGTTGGTTCCTCAGTTTAGGGGCGGCGAGAACGTGGTCATGTAGCCCCGTGTACTTTGGGTGTGTGTAGAATCTGTCTGATAACCGGTGTTAATTGTGATGGCTGTATTATTGTGCGTGTCTGTTTTTTAATTCAAGTAAGGACTGCAACTTTGAATTTTTCAAATAGTTCCTACTTTGGCCACCAAACACCACCGTCAACGACTACTAGGCCAAGTTCAGAACTTAGCTACTAGACGCCACCGCAGTCGGCTCTTGGCAACGAACGTAGGAACCTAAGAGTGTTGTTTACATTCTTAACCTATACAATTTAGCTTCACACAGGTGTAATTAGTGGAAGGTTCTTTAACATGCCATACATCTATGACATGGGACCGCTGGCTTTACTTTCCCTCCGAAGGCAGGCATACTGAGGGATTTTTAACGCTCTTAAAAATCCGACGGCTTCGGCCGGGTTTGAACCCGCGATCTTGGGCATAGAAGCTCAGCATGCTCCCAACTACGCCACTGAAGCCGCAAAAAGGAGCAAAAGTAAATTATATCTTTGACCAAGGACACAGTGTTAAGGCGTCAGGTGTTTATGCTCCTGGATGTAGGCTATGCAAGTGTACTCACATGAATAGCGGCGAATCGGTCTCACCGGTCGGAGGTTGGCTTTGGGGTACATGGTGGTGATGTGTTAGCACACGCGATCGGACACAATAACCGCTACTGACTGCGGTATCACAGCTAATAGGATAGATAACCGTCAAGTGCTTCTTATCGAACACTCAACACAATCACGTGCTGTTTACTTGCTCCCTGTTTAATTGAATGAATAATGTGATGCGCACTATACACCCCTTATCAACCGCTGTAGCTACGTGCGCTAAGGAGCAAGGCATTGTGGCCAAGCTGGGTCGGCGAGTGGGTTAAATACCTCCTATTGGTCGCCCTTGAAATGATATTCCGTGGTTTCCAATTTTTAGCTTCAAGCCAATGCCGGGACGGTGCTTACATTCTACCATTCCCTCCATCTCCCTACCCAGTCTCATTCATAGCTATTATCTCTCATTAACTCTTGTCATGATATTGGTGTCAGGAAGGGCATCCAGCAGTAAAACCCAACCGCCAAATTTGTCTTATGACATTCCCCACCACGTAGAATCTAGAATAATAAGGTTGCTGTTGATTTACTTAGGGGCTTGGGACAACTTGGTATTCAGCCCCGTGCACTTGGGTGAGTGCAATTTTTCTGATAACCTATGTTATTGGAATGGCTGTGTGTATTTCTAATTGAGACTAGGAATGGGGAAGAAGGTGTCCATCGCCTCAATTTTGATATCATTTGCCTGAAGTAGATGTAAAAACCACGGTAAACCACTCATAGAATAGATGATTTGGGAATCGATCGGGACCCCAAGAGTAATAGCCAAGAATGGTAGCCACTGCGCCACAAGATGGTCAGCTGTGTTATGGACAGGGATGAGACAGGTGCCCCAGGGTTTGAAATCCCGTCACTGGCCTGGAGGGTGTTTGGAATAAACCCGGGTGAAATATCACACTTGGGGATTCGAACCCCCAATATTTGTTGCAGCAAATTTGTTGTTGATTCCATTTAGGGGCATTGCGACACCGTGGACATGTAGCAGGGTGTTCTTGGGTGTGTGTGGAATTTTTCTGATACGCTGACAGATAACCTGTGTTATTATGATGGCGGTATTAGTGTCTGAATTTGTATTATAAGTGAGGATTGGGAAGGAGACGGCCGTGGCCTTAAACTAGGAACCTTCCCGGCATTTGCCTCGAGTAGAAGTGGGAAAACACGGAAACCACTTCCAAGGTGGCTGAGGTGGGGATCGAACCCTCCTCTTCTCAGTTTTCCTTCACGAGGCGAGTGTATTCCGTTCCAGCCTTCACACCAGAATTAACATTTCTTGGCAGAGTCGGGAATCGAACCAAGGCCTCCAGGGTGACCTGCTGTACATTATTCAAGCTGTATTCCACTTTCATCTAGCAGTCAATTGAAGTGATAGAATCCATTTCTCAGAGTTGCCTGTTCTAGTAAAGAAAGTTTTTCAGTCGGTCAACCAATTACATTAGGCGGGAAAATAAGTATTCATATACCCTAACCTGCAAGAAATGTTACATTAGATATTTAACACAAAATAATAATGTTATTGGTGTTACTTCCCTGTTAACTAATGATGCTTTTAGAGACGCCGGGGTGACGGAATTTTGCCCCGAAGGGGTTTTCTTACGTGCCAAACAATCTACTGACACGGCTTCCTCGCATTTGCTTACCCTCAAATACCGACTAACTGCGCTAGGAAACACAAAATAACACGCTTTTATGTACAAGGATAGGGGGTGCATAATTGGATGACATGTTTCAAACATCAAGCCGTCATCCTCGGATCTTGTTCACTTTGGCTTAATTAGTGTTCGACGTTTATGAATTACACTTATGTACAAATATGTATACAATGTTTAGTTTACATATGTGTGTAAAAACTTGTGCAACGTGTCAAACTTATTTATAGACAGTATAGTTCACTTCTATGGTTGCTGCGTTATTATTATTATTATTATTATTATTATTATTGGTAATGTAATTGAAGTATGTCTCGTACCCGCTCCTTTTTCCTGTTCACCTCGGATTAGCAGTGTAAGATGAAATAAATTTGGGAGATTTACGACCGAAGTTTAATTTTGTCACGAAATGTGAAACGGTGAACTTGAAACATTTAGTTTTATGAGTGGTAGTAGTGTTACAATGATAGTAGTATTGTCGTAATGGTGGTAGTAGAAGCAGTAGTATGATTATCACCATTATTGAAACATTAGTACATAGTTCTCATTGGAACGGTTATATCCGTTGACCATTTTTTATTTTTTTATTTTTATTTTTTAGCGTATGGCTATTAGTGCAGGGAGTGTACGAGGACATGTTCGGCTCGCCAGAGGCTGTAGCTGCTTCTATGTGGACCCCATGGGGTGAGCTAAAAATGCCGTCGCGTGTGGAGTGTTGTCTGGGGAGGAAAGTGTGATTGTAAGGACTAGGAATTGGAAGGTAGCGGCTGTGGACTATAGTTAGGGACCAACCCCAGCATTTGCCTGGAAGGAAGATGGAAAATCACAGAAAACCATCGTCAAGGTCGCCGACGGGGTGATTCGAACCTCCGCGCCTCCTGAATGTGAGCGACTGCATCCAGCCACGCCGTAACGACCACGGATAACTCACCCGGTATCCGTTGACTAAGACATGAATATGTGTCGCGATTGAAGCGTGGTGTATTCCTTGCAATACACGTTTAGTCAGAGTAAGCTCTTGCTGCTCTTTGTTTATTTATTTATTTAATTTCCTCTTTCGCAGACACCAACAGTGATCCCTTTCATTCTTTTCTCTTTGAACAGGAATTTTTCTTTGTCTTTGAGTCTGTTCTAGATGTGTAACTTCCATGGAGAAACTAGCGGCTCTGAACTCAAGAGGATTTCTTCACCAATCCACCAGACGTCGTCCTTGTCGCCATCTAACGTCTCCACGAAGACACCGCTCCAAGAAGAATTCTATTTCCTGTACAAGAATTTTTTTTTCTAACGTTGCATATTCTGTTATGAACTTTTTTGTTCCCCTCTCCTTTCCCTGTATCTACCTACCTATGTCGTGCGAGGAAATGCTCTCACTTCTATTAGTTCGGCCGTCAAGTGTACAGTACCGAGCCCTCTCAGGGCCAGTCTCCTGTCTTCATGAGACACTTTTAAAATAGGCGCCATGTCTACTTTTTAAAGCTAACGGTCACAAGGAACCTTCGCCTGATCAACAAGAAAAAGCTAAGTACAAATCTTCAATGATTTTAGCCTTATTATAATGGTTTTAAACTGCTAAATGCTTTTAATATAATTTTATAGACAGTGTGTGGAATTGCTCACTATTGTGCAATAACCATCTTCGTGGGATTTTCTTTGCCAAGCTTTAGCTATCTACGCCGGCTCTATAACATGGAATCCAGTACTTCTTGTACGAAATAAATGGGAATACCGTCCTACAACGTGGGAATTAATTAAAATTTAACCGCCGTCTATAAACTTAGCTTTTTCCTCCGTGGGAACTTCTTGCCCTATTTAACTGTCATCATGGTTCCGGAACTTTCCACATGAATCAAACTTTCAACCAGTTAAACCATCTAGTATTTTCCACACCAAATACGGGAATACTTTTCCACACCGAGGGATTCTTGTTAAATTAACCGCTATTCAAAACATAATTTGTTTTCCACCGTGGGAACTTTACCGCATCATTCAACTGCAACCCACAAACTTTTCAAAGCAATAAACTTGTTCAAACTCAAATTAAACTATGTGTTCTCCATAACTGCAATAACTTTCTCTTGTTCTACGAACTTACATATACTACAATAGTGAAGTTCTTCAACTTATCAACAAACTATCAGTGCTTCGAATTTGTGTGTGCCAACTATCTTCCGCGCCACGTTCGATTGAGAGAAAATATTTCTGGCCAGGACTTTATCCCACAGTTCCTAACCCCACTTGCCAAATACCTTTTATGAACAAACCTAAACTAATGTAAAGCTGGTTATTGTTCTAAGAGGCCTCGCTTGATTAACCGCCCTCCCAAATTTGTTCCATTTCTCATATAGTAATTCTGCATCAAATCTTGTGGCTAGTCCACATTTTAAAAAGTATTGTTCTTCCTTTCTAAAATTAGGGAATTGTACTTTTTTCTAAGTATAAAAGAGTTAGCTAATTGTGTAATCCAGGTTTCGTTAATACGACCTGTACATTTTTTCTTTGTACTTCACATCTAGTAATCTCTGCTTAAAATAGCGGTAGTTTCCGCTTGTAATTTTCCTTTTGCTTTTTTCTGTTACGATCAGGAATTCAATCTATTTGTTTATAGCCTGTTGGCTTGCCAGAAGTGCATTCAAATAACGCTTGTATCTTACTTAACCAAGTTATCAAAGTTGTAATTACTTTACCATTGTCATTACAAACCTCAACTTTCTAAATTGGAAGCACACTTTGAAAATCCTTGAGAGATTTTGGTGCTCGTAATAGGTTCTAAACCTTGCAACTCTTAATTGTTAAGTGTAAACTTTACTTTTCAAGAAGTCTGAGACTTCAAAAATTTGGTTAAAACAAACATATTTCTCTTAACTTAAGATTAGATTTTTAGTATTTGTTAAATTTCCATAATTCTATAAATTGTTAAGAAATTTGATATTTTCCTTTTGTTTTATCTTTCTCGCTAGAATTACGATTAGGCAGGACCTTTTCTTCCCTGATTCTTCCCCTAATCTTAAGTTCTATTTACGAAAAAATAATAATTTCTTCATTAGTAAAACCTTTACCACTTGTTGGATTAGAAACAAAATTTCAAATAACAACGTTTTCAAAGTTTCTCTTAGCTGTTAAAGCTAATCGTAGCAAACCATTAAGACAAGTATAGCTAGCTCCGCAAGCTTCCTACTTGTAGAGATTTTTTTCTCTGACTTATGTTTTGCTTACAAAATCTTAATTTTGTTCAAATTAGGTCTGAGATCTTTCTCAGTTCTAAACTTTTAGTCGGCATCCTGCTGGGTAAAAGCTTAGCCTACCTTCATTGCAACAATTGGTATTCTTATAGGATTCTCACAAAAACCAGAAAAAATATTGCTAATAGCACGAGAGTTGCCTTCTTCCCGCTTTGGGAGCATTCGGCCGTTCCGTTAGAGATCCAACAGTGCCCAGAAATATAAACAAGATGTTCAGTAAAGAACATATAGCCTACTTTCTCCTAAATGCATGGGTATTGTTATAACTCTTTGTCCTTTTCAAGGAGTATGATTGAATGTTGGTTGTAGTAGCTTGTTGAAATACAACGTGCTATAGGGATATTAAACATGAATATGAGGTGCCCTTTGCTAGTGCTACCTCTGTACCAAATTTCGTTCCATTCGGTTTCACCGTGTTCGAATTGATAAGGGGAATCGATTTTCACACAAAGATGGCCGCCATCCGCAAAATATTAGGCTGATGACCTATTAGTTTGGTCAAAGGATGCTCCCTCCATAAAGGTATGTTGTTGCTAAATTTGCTAGAGATCGGATGATTAGGCTAATCGTAATTTGATTTAAGCTTTGAACATTTGAGTGGCCGCCATTACGTTTCTGTCAATATGGCGGCGATATAAATCATGCAACTGAGATGCCCTTTGCTTGTGCTATCTCTGTACCAAATTTCGTTCCATTCGGTTTCACCGTGTTCGAATTAATAGGGAGAATCGATTTTGACACAAAGATGGCCGCCATCCGCAAACTATTAGGTGAATGACCTATTAGATTGGTCAAAGGATGCTCCCTCCATAAAGGTATGTAGTTGCAAAATTTGGTAGAGATCGGATGATTAGGTTAATCGTAATTTGATTTAAGCTTTGAACATTCGTGTGGCCGCCATTACGTTTCAGTCAAGATGGTGGCGATATAAAACATGACACTGAGGTGCCCTTTGCTAGTGCTACCTCTGTACCAAATTTCGTTCCATTCGGTTCCACCGTGTTCGAATTAATAGGGGGAATCAATTTTGACATAAAGATGGCCGCCACCCGCAAACTATTAGGCTAATGACCTAGTTATTTGGTCAAAGGATGCTTCCTCTATAAAGGTATCTTGTTGAAAAATTTGGTAGAGATCGGATGATTAGGTTAATCGTAATTTGATTTAAGCTTTGAACATTTGTGTGGCCGCCATTACGTTTCCGTCAAGATGGCGGCGATATAAAACATGACACTGAGGTGCCTTTTGCTAGTACTACCTCTGTACCAAATTTCGTTCCATTCGGTTGCACCGTGTTCGAATTAATAGGGGTAATTGATTTTGACACAAAGATGGCCGCCATCCGCAAACTATTACGCTGATGACTTATTAGTGTGGTCAAAGGATGCTCCCCCCATAAAGGTATGTTGTTGCAAAATTTGGTAGAGATCGGATGATTAGGTTAGTCGTAATTTGATTTAAGCTTTGCACATTTGTGTGGCCGCCATTACGTTTCCGTCAAGATGGCGGCGATATAAAACATGACACTGAGGTGTCCTTTGCTAGTGCTACCTTTGTACCAAATTTCGTTCAATTCGCATTCACCGTGTTCGAATTGATAGGGGGGGACAGACATTCAGAGTACACACACTCACACACACACACAGACACACAGACACACACACACACAGACTCACACACACACATACACACACACAGACAGACACACTTTTTTCGCCCTGTGTTGATCTCATAAGTCTACTTTCATTTTTTGCAAAAATCGAAATTAGGCTAAAAATATCACGGCAAATTCAAATTATTCCAGCCTTTCAAAACGTTCAGTTAACTTAAACCCTTTTGAAGGGAAAACTAGTAAATCGTCTTCCTTTAGCATACTTTGTCTTGCCAGAGTACCACCCGTCCCCATAGTAGCGGAATACCGGCTTGGGAGGGAAAGAGCACTCACCGAGCGCTAGCAGGCAACCTCAATTTATGCTACGCTCTCCGCTTGCATTGTACAGGTCCCCTCTGAAGATAGGTATCCCATAAGCTTAGCACAGCGATATTCCTTTTTATATCAGTATTTACTTAAAACTTAGTGTTGGATTCTCATCCTATCTGCCAATTCATGTCTCTACTCCGAAACCCACCTCCTGTTCTTTCTCATCATCTTCCCTTAGGTAGTGTTAATCCTCAGCAAAAACCTACCAAAGCGTGACGCAACTTGTTCACGTACCTGCCTGGACAGCAGGTGATTCGGGTTCAAATCGCAGCCACATTCACATTTACAAATCTTACTCAACACATGACTTAATAGTTGGTCTTCACAGCAAACTCCTTGCACGATAAGGTAGACACGTGTAGGTTACGAGTCTTCAACATATGTGCAGTTGGAATTATACACAATCTTAGGATATTTGCATCGCATGGTATATTGTTCTTTTGTAGAATGCGTGCACCATCAAGGTTAAGGATTTCGTATAAATAATAGAGAATACCTTACAGAAGTTAGTTCTTGAAGCCAGACAAACCAAGAATGACAGCAAAGCTAACTCAAAGCCTCCTGGTGCTTGCTTCCATGGCAGCAGTGGTAAGCACAATTCAGGATAACACTATAGACTCACTTTTAAGCTTTGGATTTTCATTGACCACCTTCTGCACCGTAGTAGTACAGTAGGTGTTGAGACTCCTGTCCTGAAGGTGTAAAATGGGGATTTCATTCATGCTCATTTGAGGGAAATAGGGAGGTTAGTTCTAGCGCAAAACACAACATAACACTAATATTGGCCATTAATTATGTACTAACTTAAGGTGAGACCGAATGCCCTATCTCGCCAATGTTAGTTTTGTATATTTTATGTTCCTTTTTCTCAGAAACTGCTGAAGATAAATGCATGAAATTTTTCAAGTATATTTCTCAACTCATACTAAGTGCTGGGTTCAATAAATGTGGGAATAATGTTTTTTTTTTTTTTGAAAAAATATATTCCAATAAAAAAAATTACGAGTCTTACAGTAGTCGCATATGATGTGTAACATCTGACATAGAAGAAACCTCACGTGAAATTGTTGATACACCGGTATTTTATAGACTACTATTATTGGCACAAATATTAATCTATTGTAAAAGGGAGTGTTTTACAGATATTGTAGTTTATAATACGGAACTCATTTTATTAGATGATTTGTAGCTTCCACCAGCACTAGCCTAAATAAAGAATACGATACCGCTCATAACCTTAAATTCCTTATAAACAGGTCTTCTTCATTCACAGACCAACACGTAATTTCATATGGATTCTGTTAAAATGAGTCATATTGATATGATAAATATCGTTTAAAATGATAATCTGGTAGCAAAAATATCCACCCCGTCCGGGATTCGCACCTAAGATCTCAAGATTCACAGACATAAGCCCTAACCCCACGGCTATTTCGGCTACGCAAATTTTGTGCACAAGATGGTGACTTATTTCCACGTTCCAATAATACTGCATTACGGAATTAAGTTTCATTTATATTTTGCTTGTTTCGATAATGTTCCTGCGTGAAATTGAGTTTAAAATGCCTCATGAATAGGCCCTCTTGTGAATAAAGAGAATGTATTCAGTAATAGTCCATGAAGGCTTGCTCAATTCTCGTATAACCACAACGATTATATTATATTGATGACTGCATTACCGTTATGTGGGTTAATATTTGAATAGCCATTGTGCAGAAACACAATACCGGCAATGCCGACTGCTTACAATGTTTGATAATAAGGCATTTTACCAATTAAATACTGATACGAAGACTTCGAACATGTACCATGTCATTTGTTTCAATCACTTGACACCAGAGTTCGCATGAGCGTTTTCCGTTCAGTATGTCATATACATTCCACATGGCCGAGAGTACGTCATGGTATCAATTTCCGACACCGCGCGCTCATTGTTTCTCGTACCACTGCCAGCTGGGTCTTACCACTGCCCGCTGGATCGATCGATCGAGTTGGCAGTGCATCTTATACTTCCGTTCGTTCCACCACTGCCAGCTAGTACACTTCCGTTCGATTGATCGAGCGAGCAGTGCATACTTCCATTTTCCACCACTGCCAGCTAGTACACTTCCGTTCAATTGATCGAGCGGGCAGTGCACACTTCCGTTTTCCCCCACTGCCAGCTAGTACACTTTCGTTCGATCGATCGAGCGGGCAGTGCATACTTCCGTTCGATCCACCACTGCCAGCTCGATCGTTCCGATCCACTTCCGTCCCCAATTTTTAAAATCACTCCCACAAAACTATCCAGCAACCGAGCGGAAAGATGTTACACATCAAAAATCATGAACAATGAGGCATAACTCTCAAGATATTAGTCACAATGTCCTGATTGTAGATCCCCAGCTGTATTGTATACACATTAAGTACCTGTCAAAATGTCATGGTTATACATTGTATAGTTTTGAAGAAAAAGGAACATTTATTGAGATTTTTTAGGTTTCAAGAAAATCAGCTCCAAAGTTGAAGAGTGAAAAAAGTATCTTAAACTTACCCTATACGTTTTCCTAGACCAATTAGAAGCATCCAGCACCATAATCTGACTCCTCACTGGCTGATCTGTACCTTCTTTCTTCTTTCTTTTGTTGCCAGATTTGCCGCAAATTCTGCTTTTTGCACCCTTAACCTGTCAAGCACTTTCAATCCAGATGCTGTATGCTTTCCTATTTCTACCCCCAGTTCTTCAATAACCTAAGTCTGCCTGAATTCCCATGATTGAAGGTTATTAGAGCATTAAGTGCTGTTACGTTTTCATTTCTTCCAACAATCTCCAATCATTGGACATTTAAATACTAGCCTATCACCCCAGTTTCAGTCAACATCAAACTGTCAAGTCATGTCACGCAACAGTATAGTCCACTTCCGGAACTTTAAAATGAGCCAAACCACAGCCTTCTAGGTCAAGAAGTTCCTGATATATCAGTGACTATACCAATCGGTGTAACATGAAACGAAAATCCATGCAGTGTACATGTAAATTTAAAAAATAATTAAAAATACTTCTAGGACGAATTTATATATAAATGATACACGAAACTGTTCGTTAAAATCCAAATTGTAACATAAGTCAATAAACGAAAAAAGGCATTTTTTTTCCAGATTTTGGCGTTCGGTCTTACCTTAATCTTATTCTAATGGATACAGAGAGGCTTTCATAGACTTTGAAAAACGTCTTCTATTTTAGGATGCTGTCTCCAGTTCCTCTATATTTGTTTCACATGCACCTTTGTTGAGATTCGTTTCTGTCGCTTTCCTATCCCATATTCCTCTGACAATATTAAACAGTTTCGCCAATTTACCTGGCTTCCTCTCTTCCCGATTTAGTAATTTTACTAACGAAAAGGCATGATTCCCCACTTTGTACCGGTGGAGCCGTTTTCACCGTGGCCCTTATTTTAACAGAGTATGTGGAACTTGCTGACTTAAGAAGAAACCTTGTTTTACAGATACTCAAATTTGTATTAGCCGGTGACGTGGTGGCTGCTGAGCTCGTCATCCGCTTTATAAGTAAGAGTGGGTTACGGCCAGCAATCTAAATATTCCACTGAACATTGACTCAAAGACTTGTTCTATTTGAATTCTGAATTTTTCTTTTTCCGTAATTTTGTTTATTATTATTATTATTAGTTTTATTTAATCCTTTGTCTTATTCATTTTCGGTCTTTTCAAATGTAGGTGTCCACCTCTAAATTATTAATTAAATTCTGAATTTGTATACTTTAATCTGTGGCAGTTGACATCGTAATTACGCCCCTTAAGACAACAATAACTAATTTATTAACGTGTGATATTCATTTTCACTTTCTGATCTGTTTATATCTCCCTTATTTACACACTTTGTCGTTATTATTTTGTTTTCATTGCATTCTCTGATCAGGTGTGCTGCACCCATAACCTATCCACATGCTTTGTTCTTATGCATCCCTATTAACGATGTTGGCATGTCAAAGAACCCATTTGAATTCAGTAGGCCGTGTTCATAATGGCAAAATTAATCTCGGGAGTTTCCGCCAACACAAAGTTCCTTATTTCTCTACAAGAAAGCGCCATGGTGTTCAAGGAGCTTAGGTATCTAACCTCCTTGACTTTTCTTAGTGCTTCAAGGAATAACGAAATTCGACATGCAAGCTACCCTCTGGGTGTCAAATTGCAAAGCTTACACCCGGCACCCGAGGTCATACGATATTATTATTATAACTACCAAATAATCACTCTCATTTCTCTTTTCGTCAGACTCTGTGCTCATTAATTGATTTATTTCTCATAACTGAGTTCTGGTTCTACTGTTACTACGTTCTTCTCAGAGTACCAGCAACTCTATGTTCTTTAACATTCTGCACACCCTATCCTCCGCCCTTCGTAAGTCCCTATCCCATAAGTACACCATTCCTAGTCTTTGTAGTATAATTCTTACCCCGTACACCCAGTACACTTCTTTTTCCGATGCTTCATTTGGTGTAGGTAAGCTACCTTTAGAATTTAAATTCCTACATCTACTTCCTTTCAAACATATCCAGTAATTTATGATACTTTTGACAATATATGAGGGGTCTAGATGCAAAACTCACGTTCTCCACTTTTTCTAATTTTATAGTAACTAAAAAAAACTTCTTAAATCTATGTTACTAATGGACTCTCTAAGAGACTTTGCTTTCGTTGCAGGCTATACTTAATTACACCTTCTTGTATAAACTGTGTTTCATTATTTATATTAATTTATCTGAAGAATAGGTTTTAATTTTAGAGAATGTGACTTTTGTATCCAAACATTGGAGACTGTGAGTTTTGTGTCTGAGCAAGATGGAGAATGTTACTTTTGACACTGAACAACATAAATTACTTCAGACAAAATAGACAAGTTGGCCAAGTTTGTGAAATATTTAGACAAATGAAACCAATTGCATTGTTGGAATACACTTATATTATTTATTTATTATGTAGAGGTTACGAGTTGAGACAATAATAATATTAGCTTGCAGCTGTAGAAAGTCACATGACCATAAGCTGTCTTGTGATTGGCCAACAGGGAGAATGTGCTCTTTGCAACTAAACAGTGTGGAAAATGTTAGTTTTGCATCTAAATTGAGTGTATGGCATCTGAAAACCACTGGATATTGTGAGTTTGGATTTTCAGCACTAAGATATTCGTGTGTAGTTTGGAACGAAGAATAAGAATGCCTTGCTAACTCAATTTCGAACAAAAGTGGAGAATGTGAGTTTTGCATCTAGGCCCCCCCATATTTTCTGATACGTACATCCTCATACATCATTTTTGCACCACTGTTCGCTGTGCAACTACAGTATGTAGCGCGCTAAAATAATCTTAGCAATCTTACTTACAATATTATCCACGGTTGGAGTTCCTTCCTTCATAGTTAGTAAATGGTAAGTTGATCGTATTATAATTGAAGGGTTCATTCCACGGACCAGATAAATCCAAAAATTAAATTGTTCGGGAACAGAATGAAGTAAAAATTGATTTCAGACCTACTATTGTCTCACAAACAGCTTTACATTGCACATAAAGGAAATATATTTTTGATGAGGATAGTTGAGTTTTCTTCTGTTCTACACAGCTTTTCCAATGACACCTACGTGTCATACACGCGCACATGCTGCCCGACTTAAGAACAGTCCAGTTGCTTACGACCCACCGTACAGGACAAGAGGTTGGTTTACTAACTTATATTTTCTTTTAAAGACACAGGTCCTAGTTTTAATATCCGTTTTTCTTTTCACAGTTTTCAACCTTTACAATCTGGTAACGGAGACTCAGCTGATCTGGATGTGTACACATAGTTACCTAGTTTTGCGTGAGTGTTGCTTTTAGCCGTTTTTATGGATTTTTTAAATAATTTCAATTCAATTCAACTCTGTTTGCATGGGTTTTCTTCTGTTCTACACAACTTTTCCAATGACACCTACGTGACAGATAATTTACGATATCTATCATGGTCAGTAAATTACCGCATTGACCGGTTCATGTTCCATTTTTGTATCAAGCACTATAATTTAAAGGACTGGTCACTCCGTAATATGTACAGTGATGATACCTAAGACCAAAACAGTCGATTGGACCAACTTCAACGTAGAAGAGGAATTTTTATTTTACATGAACATGGTGACAGACATTCTGAGTTTCGATATAGTTGTTTAAGTTTATACGTATGTGTATTTTTAGTATAGTGTTTTTTAAGATTGTTTTTATTGTTTTTAATGTTTGTGTGTGTGTGTGTGAGCATATTTTATAATGAGATATCTTTGAGAACGCACGATGACATTGAGGAGATGAAGTGGCTGAAGAAGGGAGCAGCATGACTCCGAGACATGTCCCACGAATGTGAGTGTTAATACAGTTTAACATAATTTGTTTGGTATTGATTGACGGAAATATATTGCACTATATTGGTTTATAGTTGAGGAAACCTAAAAAAAAAAAACATTTCGACTAGTTTGATTTTTGCCAAAATCTGAATTGAATACAAAAATGAACAAGTAGTTCCGTGAAGAACTAAATAGCCTATTTTCATATATCCTACTAATATTAATTGCCTGGATCAACATACAAATTTTCAGTTTGATTGCTGTAATAGATTAGTAGATATTGAGAAACGTCTAAAATTTTGGATGATCACCATGTTGGATTTTTATATTATAGACCATAGATTTATGTACTATTACATGAAGATTATTGTGTAGGTGTTTTATTCAAACTTCAATCGCATGATTAGGACACAAGAAATAAAAGCGGGATTTTAAAAATTTCGCTCAGCCGCCATCTTGTGGTTATGAAAATAATTTAAATGAATTCGATGCCAGTCGATTAAAATTTGTATAAGCATATACCGTCTCAAGTTTCACTGCACTCGGATGGTTAAAACGCAAGAAACGTCCAATTGAATATTTCAATTTCGCGTCGCCACCTTGTTGAATTTGTGCTCGCCAGGTTATTGAACGTCCCATAGGTGAATTTATGCTTTGAGTCTCTATACACTTACAAAATTTCAGTTTGATTGGTGCAGTAGATTAATAGATATAGAGAACCGTCTATATATTTCGGATGGTCGCCATGTTGGATTTTTATATACGTAGGCCATAGAGTTATGTAATGTTAGATGAAAATTATTGTGCCCGTTCATTATGCAACTGTTGATTTGGATCGCATGATTAGAACACAAGAAATAAAAACTTAACTTTCGAAATTCGCACAGCCGCCATATTGAGGTTACGTAAACAATTGAACTAAATTAGATACCAGTGCATTGCAATGTGTATAAACATTCGCGGTACGAAGTATCATTGCGTTTGGAAGATTACATCGGGAGAAAAGTCTATTTAAAACTTTCAATTTCGCTTGGCCGCCATGTTCGTTTTGTAGTTAACAGGCTTTTGAAAGTCTCATAGATGAACTTCCAGTAGTACCCTTTATCTCCGTACAAAATTTCATGGTGATACCGGTAATAGTTTCAGAGATATAGAATGCCGGTGAAATATTTTGCACTGCCGCTATCTATAGATTATGTAAACAATTGAACGAAGTTAGATGTCGGTGCATTACAATGTGTATAAACATATAATGTACCAAGTTTCATTGCGTTTGGTTGGTTAAATCGCGAGAAACGTCTATTTACATGTCGCAACTTCGCTTGGCCCCCATGTTGGTTTTGTTGTTTCCAGGTTTTCAAAAGTCACATAGGTGAACTTGTAGTAGTTCCCTTTATCACCATACAAGATTCCAGGGTGATATCGGTAATAGTTTCGGAGATATTGAATGCTGGTGAAATATTTCGCACAGCCGCCATGTTGGATCCATCACACACGCACACACACACAGACAGACACACGGACAAAAGGTGAAATGAAAATGAAAATAGGCTAAAAATATTGTAATCCTCAAATATATTTATTAATTATGTAAATCCTTACAAAGTACAAATCATTATTGAATGCCAAACATTCCAGGTGATTAATTATCTTGGAAAAGCATTGGACTTGTCTTATTTTTGTAGAATCCCCAATATTTCACACTCGTATATTACCCGACCTGTCTGCTTTAGGAGACAGTAATCCAGTGCTTGATTTGTAAAATAAGAGGTTCCGGTACTGTGGGCTACCGGGTGGCGGTGAGAGGGGGATGGGGGCTTTATGGAATATTGAAATATAGCGTTCTAAAAACGATATTTTTACGCTTTTTTGAACACCTTTAAAATTTAATCACTGGACAAAATAGCAATCAAATTTTGATTGCAATTTTAAATTAAATTGAGACTGCTGTAGCAAGATTTTTCTTACAATAGCCGTTGGACTATATTACATTTCAATGTAGGCCAACTAAGCTACCATTCAAACAATGTACATTATTTCAATGTATTCTATTACGTAATTTTAAAAAATTAGAAAAATTCGGTTTGAAAATACACACATGTTCACCAACAATCTTTTATATCTGGTTTTATAACTTTGTTTTTACATCTTTATGAAATAATTATTTATTATAAAAGGTACTGTACTTAAACATGTTTTACCTCACAGTTTATAAAATTCTTCAAAGTTTAGAAAATATTTCGTTGCATGTGCCTCCTCTCTCTCTCACCTTGCTGTTAGTATCCAGAGCGGAGTGCCGTCCCCGAAGCAGCCAAGATTCCACGTACTTTGAAGTACAGTCGGGTCAAAGACTAAGTTGACCTTGACTTACAACTAACGTTCCACAGTTCTAAAAATTATGTTATATATTCGACTTTTTCCCCGATCAGAGGTTTCGGTACGGCGTACCGGTGCGTACCGTCACAAATCTAGCCCTACTAATATCTACCTAACATAGAGCTGGTTTTTCTCAAAAAGTCAATTTTTGGATTTGTCTGGTTTTAGGAATGAACCCTTCAATATTATTATTTACCAGATCAATTTGTAATACGTTGTGTACAAATATTAATTCTATTACTGGAAATTAAAATGTTTCTTAACCTTTTAAGTGCTGAGTTACTCACTTAGCTATTTGATACCTCAGTCCTGAGTTTATTCATTCGCATAAAAAATAGAAGTCATAATCTTCAACTTATATGGGTTGTTCTTAAAATGTCTATAGGTTTGTGACCTTTATTAATCAAAATGGAAATTCAAAATCCTACGTTTGTATACGTTATTTTGAGAGGAATCACAATTTAAAATTTATGTCGCCCTGCTTGCATAATCTCCAAACCAGGTAAAGGGCCTAATATAAAACCATTTCCTAAAATCAGCAGACGACCAATATATGTTGCTCCTTACTAGTATAAACAAGGAGATCCGTGACGAACTAAAGAGCCTACTTTTCTTAAAAATTAAGATTCAATCTATATAGACCTATCTAGAATAATGACGAAATAAAGTTGGCAATATCGAAATTTCTAATTATTCCGAAATATACCTGGTATAATGTAGCCTAATAGAGCACTACAGGTGGCAGCCCTGGTGACTGAATATATTGTTAGTTCTATCTCTTAAGGTACAGAATACAAAATTTGGTTAAAGTCCAATGGATAGCATGGACGTTACATGCAGTTAGACATTGGATCTATCAGCGCGCGTAAAATCATGTTGGCAACAATGTCATACATGTGCTGGTCAGACATAATCTGAAATATTATGATCTCTTGTTTTGCCAATTTTGGATGAAATCTATTTGTTAGTATAGAGATAACATGTATTTTAAAATTAGACCTATCAGCAGGCCTAGAGTCATGTTGGTATCACTGGCGTACATATGTTTCTCCAAATTAATCTAGAATGTCAGGTACTATACGTATGCATAGTTTAAATTTATCGACTTGCATACTTTCTGATATAATGGTATTCGGATAAGAAAATAGAGAGAGCATTCATTAACAGTTGGCAGCCCTGATGGCTTTTAAGAATACCCTTAGTCATATTTGTTTATGCACACGTAGTACATACGAAATGTGGTTGAAATCCAATTGATAGTGTAGAAGTTATATGCATTTAAAAATAGGACCTATCAGCAAGCTTAGAATCATTTTGGCAACACTGCCTTGCATGGCCTCCTGGAAATTAAACTAAAATTTTATTATCTATATGTGTGCCAATTTTGAAATATCTCCCATGCATACCTTCCAAGATATCCGACATGGAGCTCAAATTTCAATTGCAGTTTTTCAGCAGTTGGTAGCACTGACATAATTTTCAAATACGGGCTTGAGATATTCAGGTATAGATCTTTACTCATACCAAATTTGATTTCGATTGCTGCAGCCGTTTAGGAATTGACAGGGGACACACTCACACAGCCAGACAGACAGACAGAAGGACAGACAGACAGACAGACATTCGCCCGGATCGATCTCATAAGTCTACTTTTTCCTCATTTTTGCAAAATGTGAAAAGTAGGCTAAAAATGATATTCTTTCATCCGAAATCACAACGCGGAGTGAAGACGTTACTGTGGTGAATGCAATCTAACAGTCTGCATTGTTGAGTGGCATAGCGGACAAAAATACCGAGTGTGATCGTTTGAGGTGCCATTAGATATACCATGCAATATCGACTCATAAGTATCGAGACCAATCTGAACAGCAACTGTTACATCACGGAGATAATTCAACGTCTATTACTAGAAGCTTTTCAGTTGGTCAACACGAGTGTGCCCGAATAGATTGGACGGGGAGTTACAGTTAATGAAATACACAGATTATTTATTCACTAAATAAAACACTTCTCACACAAGTTTTGAAGCCATTTTTCAGTGTTGCCTATACTGTTAGTTGTAACTCTTTAATCGGTCAACATGAATTTGGCCAATGGCCAAGCGAGGGTACAATGTAAATAAGTAAATAAGCAGTCTTGAAAAATGACATGTATTAATTATGATCACTATCCCTCTCTATATTATTTTGCTAAGGTCCAATTCCAGTTTTGTACCGAAAATAAGGTCCCATTAACACCAAGCTACACATATACCTATGACATATACCTATGACCTACAGGTTCAGCATAACCCAATGCGTAAGCGAAATGCACTCACTTATTCTATAAATGCCTCACAATTAAATAAATACCTTAAACATGTATATTTACAATGAAAGAATGCAACACGGTAACCATGGTAACAGAATCTCACAAGTCCATCTATTTCTGTAAGACGCAATGCAATTCCAATTATTACATTACTGTGAAAGTTTCCAAACGGTTATAAGGTTATCACGGAACCAAATTAAGCTGTAAAATTCATCAATACATACAGTATAATGCGCTTAAGGGGGTCAAGGGGCACTCTAGAATTTTTTCACGCAATTTTCACGTGTGAGCGTGGTACGGAAGTCTTTTTCACCCGACTATAAAGGGTCTCCAAAAACCACATTTAAAGGCCCTTAAATTAACAGAGTCTGTGTATTTCCCAGAAAACTAACTTCGCTCTGATATACCTATGAAGGAATGGCAAACCCCTAACCACCACACCAGTAGCTGAATTGATAAAGTCTGATTATTGATACCAAGGATAAATCAGTCATAGCATTCATGATTTGAGATTTTGCTAAGTGTACTATTTACAACTGGAATATTCGCGGGCGAAGCCGCGACGGGTAATGCTAGTTTATCTTAATACGTTACATTACATTATATTATATACATTGTACCCCCACTCAGTCATTGAGCAAATTCGTGTTGACCGACTGAAGAGTTACAACTAACACTAATACTAAGGCAACACTAAAAAATATTTGAATATGACATATTTCAACACCACAATTCCTACCCACAAGAAGTGAGCAGTCTGTAAGCCTTTTCTGGCCCACACGTTTGCCTGACATGTCACCCATCGAACATCTCTCGGATATAGTTGTTTGCCGCGACCCCTTAGCAACCACTGTTGATCCTTTCTGGACTCGCATACAAACCGCGTGGAGGGGGACTCCTGAGGAACATATCCAAGCCCTCTTTGATTCCATCGACGTTCAGAAGTTACGATTGCAGCACAATACTGAATCCTCAAGGTCAGAGATTATGTACAGCAGTGGCATTAAGGCGAACGTGTGTGCATAATTATTGCTATAGCGAACTGTGCGGTAGCCATCCTCCATGCCTTGTTTCCGAACGGGCTAGAAATATTATCAAGCCAAGTATGGGGATTTTTCTTGTTGTTGGTGACAATTAGGAGTATTATGTACCGACATTTATTATCTGATACTGCAAACAACGTTTTTGGTGGGACGTCTGTAATAGCATTCCATACGGACCCAAGTACACGGGGATACATGACCACGATATCACAAAGCTCTTAAGTCAATCAACAACAAATACCCAGCCCTAGGAAGAACCTACTCCAGTAGCAAAGGGTAAGGATGAACTCCATCCACAGATAGTAAGACCTTACGCGCCATCTACCAGAGCAGCGCGACACCACTTGTTTTGAGTCTGTGCTATGGGGGGCAGCACATGCCACAACACTAGAGTACGCAGATCTGTAGGCTAGAGTTGTTGATTGTTGTTGATTTATTTAGGATCTTTCCGACATCATTGTCGTGTAGCCCATTGTACTTGGGTGTAAGTGGATTATGTTTGATAACCTGTCGTATTGTGATAACTGTAACTTATTAGTGTGTGTTAAAGCTCAACAATTCTTCTAGGTTTGTGCCGTGTCTTGTGTGTATTTGTAATTCAGATGAGGATTTGGAAGGAGACGACCGTAACCTTAAGTTAGGAACCATCCGGGCCTTTTCCTGGAGTAGAAGTGGGAAACCACGGATAACCACTTCCAAGATGGCTGAGTAGGGGATCGTACCCTCCTCTTCTCAGTTTTGCCTCACCAAGCACGTTCCAGACCAAGATTAAATTACCCGGCTCTACCCTGCTAGCCGCTAACGAGACCACCTCGTGGTGCAGTGGCTAGCATGAGGTCCGAGTTCGATTCCCGGCTCTGTCAATAAATGTTATTCTGATCTGTTGGCTGGAATGGTGTACACTGTGGGTTCGATTTCCTCATCTTTCCATCCTGGAAGTGGTTTTCCGTGGTTTCCCTCTTCAGCCACCAGGCAAATGGCAAACGGCCACTCAACAGAACTACAAATACAGACCATCACAATTACACAGGTTATCAGACAAAATTAGGTGCATACCCAAGTAGCTTACACGGGGCTTAATGACCATGATATACAAACCTCTCAATTTGTTGTTGTTGATTGATTTAGGGGCTTTGCGACATCATGGTCATGTAGCCCCGTGTACTTGGGTGTGTCTGGAATTTGTTTGATAACCTGTTTTATTGTGATGTCTACATTAGTGCGTGTAGTTCTAATTCAGATTAGGATTGAGACGGGGGTGACCATGGCCTTAATTTAGGAATCATCCCAGCATTCATCTGGAGTAAAAGCGGAAAACTAAGGAAAACAACTTTCAGGATGGATGTGATGGGAATCGAACCAGCCTCTTCTCAGTTTTACCTCACGAGGCTGAGTGTACCCCGTTCCAGCCCTCAGACCAAAATATAATTTCTTCGCAGAGCCGGTAATCGAACCCGGGCCTCCGCGATGACAGACATAGTGCTAGCTACTACGCAACGAGGCAATTGTAAACAACAACATGTCAGAGAAGTAAAGTCTGTCCAAAGAGAAATGGAGAGGTTATGTGGTGAAAACCTAATATTCGGCGTTGACGCACACTCCTTCGCTATTTGCTATTTGTTCAAGCGAGATTTATCACACAATCCAACCCCTAATGATTTTTTTTTATCTTTACCATCTCTGAAAAATCTATTTAACACAATATATTTCAATACTTAAAATGGTATTGTGTTCCTTTTACTGGGTAATTATTTTGAATTCTATAATATACAAGCTGTACCCGGCATGCGTTGCAATGCCAATCAAAGAAAGTGTTGACGTTGAAATTCTGTTTCTTGAAGTGCTTTTGGATACACAACATGTTAACTGCCTCTAAGCTATCCTAAAATGGATTTTCTAATTTAGAACCATTCGTGGGAGCGTGCACAACAACTTTCAAAAGTTTCATCGCTGTCACTCATTTGTTTAATCTACTCGTACGCTCCCTATTGTGAAATGGATTTACTAAGTCGAAACCCTTCCCTGGCGTGTTCACAATAACTCATCAATGATTCATCGCAATCGGATGAATGGTATATGCATGTATAGGGTTTTTTGTTTAAACGATTCGTGCGCTGTCACTCATTTGTTGAATCTACTCGTGCGCTACCTATTGAGAAATGTATTACTAAGTCGAAGCCCTTCCCTGGCGTGTACACAATAACTCATCAAGGTTTCATCGCAATCGATGAATGTTTTATGAACACAATAGGGGATTTTGTTGAAACGCTTCGCGCGTCGTCACCCATTTGTTGCACCTACTCTTGCGCTACTTATTGTGAAATGGATTTACTAAGTCCCCTTCCCTGGCGGGTACACAATAACTGATCAATGTTTCATCGCAATCGGATGAATAGTATATGAACGCATACCTGATTTTGTATAAACGATTCGCGCTCCGTCACTCATTTGTTGAATCTACTCGTGCGCTACCAACTGTAAAATATATTTACTAAGTTAGAAACCGTCACGTAAGTGTCCACAACATCTCACCCAAGTTTCAACGCTATCGGACTAATGGGATATGAAGACATAGGGGACTGTATTGCAACTTTCCGCGTGTCGTCGTTCATTTGTCGAATCTACTCGTGTGCTACCTACTGTGAAATGTATTTACTAAGCCAGAAACCTTCCTTGGAGTGTCCACCATATTTCACCCAAGTTTCACCGCTAACGGCAGAATGGTATATGACCTTATACGGGACTTTGTTGAAACGCTTCGCGCGTCGGCCCTCATTTGTTGAATCAACTTGTGCGCTGCATATTGTATAGGGGATTTACTAAGCCAGAAATTTTCCATGACGTGTACACAACATCTCACCCAAGTTTCATAGCTACGGACGAATGGTACATGCATGCATACGGGACTTGGTTGAAACGCTTCGCGTGTCGTCGCTCATTTGTTGATTCTACTCTTGCGCTACATATTGTAATATGGATGTACTCAGCCAGAAACCTTCCCTGGAGTGTACACAACATCTCACCCAAGTTCCATCGCAATCAGATGAATGGTATGTGAACGTATACGGGTCGTTGTCGAAACGCTTCGCGCGTAGTCACTCATTTGTTGAACATAAACGTGCGCGTCGTATTGTAAAATGGATTTACTTAGCCAGAAACCTTTCCTGGAGTGTACACAGCAATTCACCAAACATTTATCACTATCAGACGAATGGTATATGACTTTATACGGGACTTTGTTGAAACGCTTCGCGTGTCATCGCTCATTTGTTGAATCTACTGGTGCGCTACCTATTGTAAAATGTATGTACTAAGCCAGAAACCTCCCCTGGAGTGTACACAACATCTCACCCAAGTTTCATCGCTATCGGATGAATGGTATATGAAATTATATGGGACTTTGTTGAAACGCTTCGTGCGTCGTCGCTCATTTGTTGATTATACTCGTGCTCTACCTATTTTTAAAGGGATTTACTAAGCTAGAAACCTTCCCTGGAGTGCGTACAAAATCTCAGCCTAGTTTCATCGCTATCGGACGAATGGTATATGAACGCAAACGTGACTTTGTTGAAATGCTTCGCGCGTCGTAGCTCATTTGTTGAATCTTCTCGTGCGCTGCCTATTGTAAAGTGGATGTACTAAGCCAGAAATTTTCCCTGCAGTGTACACTACATTTTACGCACGTTTCATAGCTATCGGACGAATGGTATATGAATGCATACGGGACTTTGTTGAAACGCTTTGCGTGTCGTCGCTCATTTGTTGAATCTACTCGTGCGCTATCTACTGTGAAATGTATTCACTAATTTTGAAACCTTCACGTAAGTGTACACAACATCTCACCCAAGTTTCATCGCAATCGGACGAATGGTATATGAACACATACGGGACTTTGTTGAAATGCTTCGCGCATCGTCGCTCATTTGTTGAATCTACGCGTGCGCTACCTATTGTAAAATGGATTTACTAAATCAGAAACCTTCCTTGGAGTGTACTCAACATCTCACCCAAGTTTCATCGCTATCGGACGAATGGTATATGAACACATACGGGACTTGTTTGAAACGCTTCGCGCATCGTCACTCATTTGTTGAATCTACGCGTGCGCTACCTATTGTAAAATGGATTTACTAAGTCAGAAACCTTCCGTAGAGTGTACTCAACATCTCACCCTAGTTTCATCGCAATCGGTTGAGTGGTATATGAATGCATAGGAGACATACACACACCCACAGACAAACTATCACGTAAGATTGATTTTTATATATATAGATTGTTGTAGACCTTGAATTGCTCTATTCTACCATTTTTAGTTTTGTCACTGAATAGGTTTTACGGCCAACCCCCTCTAAAATCACTAAAACACAAAAATAATATAAGTGGGGACAACACTACTAATCTCATACTACAATTTGTGTCTTGAGGGCCTTGTCAAAATAATAAGTATTTCACTATTGACTGGTGTATTTCGTGGTGCCTGTAAAGTTTCCAGGGTGGACCCGATCTACAAAAAACGAGACAAAACCCACCCATCAAATTACAGACGCATTAATATTATATCTGCTATCAACAAGGTTCTAGAAACCGTTGTTAAACGAAGACTTATGAATTTCTTTAGGAAAAATGATTACTTTGCAAGTCGCCAATATCAGTTTATTCCAAATAGAGGAGCTGATAGTGCTGTATTTGAAGTAGTAACTGATGTATAAAATGCGTTAGATAAAACAAACTAGCTGCTGGTGTACTAATTGACCTTCAAAAAGCCTTCAATCAGGTTGACCATAAGATTCCCCTTAATAAACTAGAACTGGCAGGCATCAGACAGTGGCACATGACTGGTTCAAGAACTAAAACACAAATAAAAGCAGTATGTTGCAATAATTGATAATGTAAAAGGATCTCAAATGAGAATGAACATAGGAGAACCTCAAGGTTCGGTATTAGGGCCAAGCCATATGTTACGTGTTTAAAGACGATGAACATAGCCTCAAATGAAAATGTATGTACTTTCTGAAGAGTTCCAGTGTATTCCATATCGTCCACTCTATTACAATTGACCTGTCTAGTAATAGATCGGGGTCCTTTAAAATGAGCGAGGAGGCCTGATAGATGTTTCTTTCCACATCAAGAAGTAAATCACGTGATCGTGGAGACATGGTTGTCACTATCGCAACGCCTTCCTCATTACTGTACAGGACAATTTACAACCCTCCCTCTGGCACTACAGCCCGTGAAGGGCCTAGGCCTATCAAGCGACCGCTGCCCAGCCATTTGGCCTGCAGCTATTGGGGTGATGCGAGATCAGCACATCGGGTCCCCTCGGCCGTTAATCATGGTTTTCGTGATCGGGGCGCTGCCTCACTGTCAGACAGCTACTCAATTGTCCTCACGATGCTGAGTGCACCCCATTCCAGCCCTCACGTCAGTTTCTAAAATCCCTGGGGAATCGAACCCGGGCCTCCGTTTGAGAGGCAGGCGCGCTAACCCAACACCACGGCACCGGCTGGACAATTTACAAGGATGATATTATTTGGGTATGAGAAGTCGTTGAATGATATCAGACCTTGCTCATCCCCATGCAACAATCACTCAGTTTACGTAATGATCCTTGTTAGTCTTCTTCTTTCATTATTATTGTCGTAAAATGGCAGCACGCAATCATGTTGCCTCTAAAATGAAGGAGAAATCGATTTTGCTGAGATTGTGATGCTAATCTACACGAGTGCAACCTCTCACCTGATGGCATAGCGAGGGTTTTGTGTGATTCCATAGTTTCAAAGTAATATACCTGGCGACTTCCAAATGAGGTTTATCAATTATCAGCTCGTGTTGTGTACATGCCGTACAAGCCAAGAGGTAAATATCTGACGCGGTAGCTCAGTTGGTATCAGGCCCCGTGGCTAATTGGTTCGCATGCTAAGCTTCGGCCTGAAGGGTCACAGGTCGAATCTTGGCCAGATCTTGGAAAATGTAATCTCCTATGGTTAATAATTCCCCAGTCTCGGGGACTCGATATTTGTCAACTCAGAATGAAAATATGTAATCGTAAAACTAAGAAAGTAAAGTACCGTAAAATAAAGTGAACTAATTTGACAAGATGTAGAGTAATAGAACAATGCATACGATTTAACTGTCCACTGCACCTAAACTTCATTGATTTCAGAAAAGCTTTTGACAGTATACACCGAGAATCATTGTGGAATATTGTGAGCCAATATGGAATTCCCTACCATCTCATCGATGTTTTCAAAAACCTCTATGTAGACTCGAGCTGTTGTATAAGAACAGAAGATGGGAACACCCCTTTCTTTAGCATTCTCACTGGTGTCAGACAAGGATGCATTTTGTCACCATTCCTATTCATATTGGTCATAGATTCTGTAATGAGAAAAGCTTTGGACAATCCCAATATGGGGATAAGTTGGCATGATCAATCTAGGCTAACGGATCTGGATTTTGCTGATAACATCGTTCTTCTGGCAGAAACACCACAAAGTTTACAATTAATGGCAACCAATCTGGATAGAATGGCCAGTTTTGCTGGACTACAGACAAATACAATGTGCAAGAAAAGTGGGAATGTATCTACACAAATTATACTGCGACAGAAGATTCTACAAGATGTTGACCAATGTTCATATCTCGGCAGCCTTATCTGTAGTATTGGGGACGTAGATGCAGACATCAGCATTATAATTGGGAAAGCATCGGCAGTCTTTCAACGATTGCGATCCATATGGCAATTAGACTCTGTAAGTATGTCCACAAAGATTTGGCTATATTCCTCTATCATCTTACCGATCGCCATACATGCATGAGAGACCTGGAAAATACCAGTAAAATCAGCACATAAGCTCAACGTTTTTCACCACGATGTTTAAGGCGAATTTTGAAAATCAAATGATGAATTACTGAGAAGAACTGGTCTACGCAGCCTGCACAAAATCGTTGCTCAAAGAAGAATGATGTTCGCGGGACATGTTCTACAGTACGTATGAATGACAGAAGGATACCCAAATCATCACTGTTGTGGAAACCAACGGAGGGATACCGAAGTAGAGGAAGACCTCGTAACACCTGGAAACGAACTTTTGCAAAGGATCTTGAATGCATGGATATTAACTGGGAGGAAGCTGAAAATCTGGCAGCTGATAGAGTTCGCTCGAGGAAACTTGTTGCCCAATATGCTACCTAGCATTGGAGGAACTACAGTAAGTCTAAGTAAGTAAGTAAGAGTAAAGATAGCTTAGTTTCTCTTCTGGGTATAGTTATAACTCTTTGTCCTTATCAAGCAGTATAACTATGCCCATACATTTTGGAGAAAGAAAGCTATATGTTCTTTACTGAACATCATCTTTTTACTTCAAATTACTTTATAAGATATGGTACTTGTCACTTACCAAATTTCGTGCTGGTTGCCCAATTACATCCTGAGTAATTGATAATATTAATAATAATAATAATGATCGTATGGCCTCCGGAGAGACCGACTGAAGATATTTCTAGTTGACGACCATGAGCGACCTGCGCGTCGTAATGAGAGTGAAGTTATGATGAAGACGTCACATGCCCCCAATCTCGAGCCACGGGAATTAACCCCAGGAGATTAAAATCTCTGATGGCTCGGCCGGGAATCGAACCCTGGACGCTTCGGGCCAAAGACTAGCACACCAACCATTTAGCCTCGGAGCTGGACAGTAATTGATTTTAAAGTTTAAATATGACATACAGCTTGAATGCATAGAGTGGCTATTCTTGTACCTTCGGTATATGGTTATTCTTCATTACTAAGTTTAAATCGTGTAGCACTATAATATAGAGAGTTGTTTATTTTTATATCACTGCGCAGAGGCTAGCATTCTTGGCTGTCATCGCGGAGGCCCGGGTTCGATTCCCGGCTCTGCTATGAATTTAACCAAAAATTAAACCAAAACATACCCAAAGATTCTTCTCTCCCTTCCACCTCCGCTGTTGATGTAATTTGACACAAGTCCTCTTCTGGTCTGGGGGCTGGAACGGGCTACACTCAGCATCGTGAGGCAAAACTATGAAGAGGTGGGTTCGATTCCTACCTCAGCCATCCTGGAAGTGGTTTTCTGTAGTTTCCCCCGTCCACTACGTCTACTCCAGGCAAATGCCGGGATGGTACCTAACTTAAGACCACGGCCGCTTCCCACCCAAATCCTAACTCAATTTCAAATGCACAAGAACCTCGTTTATTCGGCCCTCATTAATCCGGATCTCCAGTTTATCCGGATCGAAAACAATGTAAATTTATTTTTACTGTACAGTATTTCTTTCACGAGGTCGACTCTTCTTGATTGGCTTTCCGCCAAGGATAGTTAAGGAGAGAAATTTGAAGTAATTCGGCCACGGTGTAATAAAGGTACTGTCCCAGCATTCACCTGGAATTGAGAACTAATGTTAGTAAAACGTCCTCGTGATCGTGCTGCACGAAAAACGCTATACAAATGTAAAATAGGTGTTCTTATATTTTCTGTACAAGTGAAAAAAGGTATTACAACTTATAGATTTTATAACCTGTGTTTGATTTTTAATTTTTTACGGATTATCTGGATTTTCGATAATCCGGATCAGTTCAGGTCCCACCTAATCCGGATAAACGAGGTTCTTGTGTACGCACACTAGTACAGACATCACAGTGAAATAGGTATCAGACAAATTCTACACCCACCCAAGAATGCTACACGGGGATAAAAGACCACAATGTCGCAAAGCCCCTAATACAGTGAGATTTTTTTGCTGGACCGGGACCGGCGTCCGGCTGCCGGGCGCGCGCGCCTTCCGCCAGCCAATCGAGCTTAGGGCGCGGGGTTGCGCGAGGCGGAGTCGATCAAACCAGGGTCATTAATGTCCATTAAGCCACTAAACTTTCATCAACGAGGGTGTGTAGTGTCAGCGCACAGATAAGAAGGTAACATAAACAACAGCTGCAAGATTTAATTAAGGAAGCACACATGTTATTTTTTTTTTTTGGAATCTGGATGACTTCACGACACCAGTTAAAGCTTAGAACATATCTTGTCACATAAGATACTAAACATGTTCTCCTTCAGCTGACAGACAGACATCGTTACATAATGTCGCTACTCCTGCACCCCCCACCCATTTCACCCCCCATCCCCCTGCGTGTTTACAGTAATTAATCGATGCACGGTACTTGGCCCGTTTGTTGTTCAATTGTGAGTTAATTTAACATTCAAAGTGTACAGATCAATTACCCGTACTCTAGTGGAGCTGGAGAACAATATACGGCAGCAGATATCCCTTACAACAGAAGGGAATTACAACGTGTAAACGCCTGTCTGTCAGTTGAAGGAAAACATTTTCAGCATCTTCTGTGAAAAGGTAAGTTTTTTAGTCATGATTTGCAGGTGAATTTACCATTAAATAATGTACTTTGTTACGGATTCCACCTGCGCACAATCCGCGGTGTGAGGTCGGTTGGCGGGCGGAAGGCGCGCGCGTCCGATAGCCGGTTGCCCGTCCCGCTCCAGAAAAAGAATCACTCTGTATATTCCTGTAGCCTTCACCGAGTTACATGCCACCTTATTTTCGACGTCCTTTCATCTCATTTCAGTTTCATTGGAAATGGAAATATCGAGCAAATGCCCCACATTGTCTCCTTGTAAGACTCCATCAAGTTTCACACTAATCGCTCAAACCATTCAAAACTTATTACAAAACACATACAGGGACAAATTGTGATTTCGTAAGCCAATTTTTAGCCTATTTTCAATTTTGAAAAAATAGGCTTATGCGATCACCTTTTGTCCGTGTGTGTGCGTGTGTGTGTGTGTGTGTGTGTGTGTGTGTGAGGTGTGTGTGTGTCCCCCTAATAAAATCTAAACGGCTGGAGCGATTTCAATGAAACTCGGGAAGTTCATAGCACTATTCCGGGTAACCTCGACCGTGCCCTTCATTTTTTGTTACGTGTTACCAATCCAATATGGCGGCTGTGCGAAATATTTCACCAGCATTCAATATCTCCGAAACTATTCCCGATATCACCCTGGAATTTTGTACGGTGATAAAGGAATCTACTAGAAGTTCCCCTATGTAACTTTTGAAAAACTGGTAACTACAAAACCAACATGGTGGCCACGCGAATTTGCTACTTTTAAATAGACGTTTCTCGCCATTTAACTAATCAATCGCTATAAAACTTGGTACAGTATATATTTATACACATTGTAATGCACCGACATCTAACTAGGTTCAATTGCTTACATAACCACAAGATGGCGGATGTGCGAAATATTTCACCGGCATTCTATATACCTGAAACTATTAGCGGTATCACCCTGAAATTTTGTACGGAGATAAAGGGCACTACTGGAAGTTCATCTATAATACATTCAAAAACCGGTTAACTACAAAACGAACATGGCGGCCAAGCGAATTTGATAATTTTAAATAGACCTTTCTCGCGATTTATTGTTCCAAAGGCAATGAAATCTGGTACAGGGAATTTTTATACACATTGTAGTGCACTGGTATCTAATTTAGTTCAATTGTTTACATAACCTCAAGATGGCGGCTTTGCGAATTTTAAAATTAAGTTTTTATTTCTTGTGTCGTAATCATGCGATCGATGTGAAAGTTTGAATAATGAACCTACGCAATAATTTTCCTTTAATGGTACATGACTCTCTGGCCTATACATTTAACAATCCAACATGGCGACCATCCGAAATATTTGGACGGCTTTGAATATTTACGATTCTATTATAGCAATCAACTGAATTTTTTTTATGTTCATAGGGGCTATGTACTTAAGTTCACCTATAGGACTTTAAATAATCTGGTGATCACAAATCCAACATGGCGGCGACGCGAATTATAAATATTCACATGGACATTTCTCTCAATTTGACCATCCGAGTGCAGTGAAACTTGGTACAGTAAATCCTTATACGAATGTCAATCCACTGGCATCTAATTTATTTAAATTGTTTCCATAACCACAAGATGGCAGCTGTGCGAAATTTTAAAATCTCCTTGTTACTTCTTGTGTCCTATCCATGCGATTGAAATTTGAATGCTACACGTACACAATAATCTTCATGTAACAATACATAACTCTAGGACCTACATATATAAAATCCAACATGGCGACCATCCGAAATATTTAGTCGGTTCTCAATAACTACGAATCTATTACAACAATCAAACTGTTTTTTTTTTATGAAGATAGAGGCAATTAACATAAGTAGGATATATGAAAATAGGCTGTATAGTTCTTCACGGAACTACTTGTTATTTGATGACAATAAACCTGAAATAAATAAATAACATGCATTTGAGTCTTAAAATCATACTCGACTTAACATACTCGGCTTTAGAAGTCGGTTGGTTGGTCGTGTTTACGTACAGTACACACAGCAGTTAGACAATACCATTGCATCACATCAGATGTGTTGAAGCAGCTGGCGCAGTTCGCTATTGTAAACAAAACAAGGGGGTGATTACACTTCAATAGGATTGTATATAGCAAGGTCAGGGTGCAAGAAACACTGCTTAAGATTGCGATTCAACAAAAAGAATGGATTCGCTTTCGGAGAAATGTTGAGAATGTGATTGAATGGCAGACAAGAATAAAATTAAGTTTCAGAGGGATTAATTTTCTGCAATTTTTCTAGGTTTGTGCCGTGTCTTGTGTGGGGTTTCGACTAGGAACACCAAGCTGGCTCATCAGCGGGCTCTTGGCGTCCATGCCCGGACCCCCACATGAGTAGCGAACTGTGCAAAAACTCCCTTTTTATGAAGAGCACCTGCGGCTCTTCACTGCGAGAGATAAAAGCTCAAGCAACCATAACCTCCATATGAAGGCTTCCTAAAAAGATGGTTAATTGGCTTTTACGGCCAGTGTACGGGCACGGACACCAAGAGCACGCTGATGAGCCAGGTTGGTGTCCTAGGCGAAACCCCACACAAGACTCGGCACAAACCTAGAAAAGGTGCTGAGTTTTAATTCACTGGCCGTAAAAACCAATATTATATATCATCCTTTACAGAGGGATTTTCTTCTTTTTCAGCAATTAATAAATACAGTAGCTCAATTTAGCATTGTTAGATATTATTCGTAGAGTAAGTATTGAGAATGCTACTGCCTTGAGGATTCGATCCCGAATCTTCTTTAATATAGTCTACTGGGTGGCCCACTAAAACCTTTAAATATCTGAAACAACAACAACAACAAATATTGAAAAATGACTTTCACAGGCATGAAGGCAGGGAAGGGGCTAAGAAAATATTATGGGCCACTCAATAACGTAAGGGACTGTGCATACTGAAGAAATTGGCTCATGAAACTCGTTTCATGAAAGGAGTTCCATGAAACTCGTTTCATTGTTCAGTGCACAATTAAGAAACAATTTCATCATGTCTTGTGACGAAGAAAAAGTGTTTATTTTATGGTGGTGGATGAGAAAGAAAGAAAAAAAAAGAGAAGGAAGTATTGGTTGGTTCCTCAGTTTGGGGGCTGCGGCAACGCGGTCATGTGGCCCCATATACTTCGGGTATGTGTAGAATCTGTCTGATAACCGGTGTTAATTGTGATGGCTGTATTAGTGTGTGTTATCTGTAATTCAGGTAAGGACTTCAGACGATCAATTTCAAGTAGTTCCTACTTTTGCTACCAAATACTACCGTCAACGATTCCTAGCTGTGAACTTGGCTACAACATGTCACCGCAAGCGGCACCTGGTGACGAGCGTTGGAACTAATTGAGCATTAATGAAATCTAACCTGGAAATTTGCTTCACACAATTGTAGTTAGTGGAAGGTTCTTTTCAATGCCATAAATCTATTACATGGGCCCACCAGCTTTACTTCCCTCTGAAGGAAGGCATACTGAGGTATTTTAACGCTCTTAAAAATCCGACAATTTCGGCCAGGTTTGACCCCGCGATCTTTGGCATGCTCAGCATGATACGAACTACGCCACCGAAGCCGCTAAGGAAGTATTGGGTCAAACATTAAATATGGATCGACAAACCTCTTGCTATGTTCCAGCTCGTGACATCAGTGCGGATGATGAGAAATTTCAAAGTTATCATAGGACTAGCAGAAGTACCCATTCTTCGAACGGTCTTCGGTATTAATAACCAGATGTTATCAATTGAGCTACTGTTGCAATGTTTAGGGGCTTGGAACCTGTTTGTTGGCAAAGAAAAATTATTAGTTAAAATGTGCTCTCAAACTAAATTTACCTAACGTGTTCTTCCTGGCGTGAAAATAAAATTGAAAACCTCGTAGATGAATCACAATACACGTCACATGCGAACTGACCCTAATCGTTGTGTCAAGTGCCCAACTACAGGAAGACCCCTTTTATAAATTACAAAGGCTTGTGGTGCATGAAAATTCAGTTTTTTTAGCCTCCAATGGCCCAAATTCCTAAAATCAGCCAAAAAACAGTCTACTATTTCACATCAGGAATTTTTGAAAATAATGTTGCTGTTTGGAGATATAATAGACCTTCTGTACGACATATCGCACGTGTAAGTCGTGTGAAAAAAATCTAGGGTACTCCTTGAACCCCTTAAGCGCATTTATGTATTTTACAGTTTTAGTTGGTTCCGTGATAACCTTATAGCCATTTGCAACCTTCCACAGAAATGTATTAAATGGAGTGGCATTACTTATTCCAGAAATAGATGGAAAGTTGGATGCCACCTCTTGAGATACTGTTGTCATGGTTAGTGGATTGCATTCCTTCTTTAGTTTATTAAATGAAATTAGTTTTCTGGGAATATCTATGAAACTGTTGGGTTTAGAGCCTTAAGATATAGTTTTCGGGGACCCTTTACGGCTCTTGAGGGGCCCCGAGTTTTGTTTCTGACACCAAGGGTTTGAAAATGAGCATTGTCTCTTCGTTGTACGCAATAATAATGATAATAATTAAAAGAATAATAATAATAATATAACAATATAGGGATAGGGATATAATAGACTTTCCGGACCATACCCGCACGTGTAAATAGCGTTAAAAAATTCTAGATTACCCCTTGACCCCTTAAGCGCATTATATGTATTGATGAATATTTCAGCTTAATTTGGATCCGTTATAACCTTATTGCCATTTGCAAACCTTCACAGTAATGTAATAAATGGAATTGCATTGCGTCTTACAGAAATAGATGGACCTCTGAGATTCTTTTGCCATTGTTACCGGCATGCATTCCTTCGTTAATTTATTAAGTGAAATTAGTTTTTTGGGAATATCTCAAAAATTGTTGGTTTTAGGGCCTTAAAATGTGGGTTTCGGGGTCCCTTTAGGGCCCCCGAGTTTCGTTTCTCACATTGAGGGGCTGAAAATGAGCTTTGTCTCACGCTTATTTCAGCATGTATTTTAAGGGTGTAGGCCTCCTGTTATGAGAGGTACGGAGAAGAGTTACATCGATAATTAGTGTCGTGCCTCTGATGGATATCTGTATCAAATTTTACGTTAATCCACCCAGCCGTTCTCGAGTTATAAGGACACAAAAAATTGTCCACAGACAAACAAACAGACAAAAATATATTTTTGCGTGCATCCGTCATAAAACAGTCTGAAACGGGCAAATAAGTCAAATTTCCGTAGAAATGCAGAAAAATCAGACAAACATTCATTTTTAGCCTACTTTCGATTTTTGCAAAAAATGAAAGTAGACTTATGAGATCACTACAGGGCGAAAAAAAAGTGTGTCTGTCTGTGTGTGTATGTGTGTGAGTCTGTGTGTGTGTGTGTGTGTGTGTGTGTGTGTGAGTGTGTGGACTCTGAATGTGTGTCCCCCCCCTATCAATTCGAACACGGTGAGCGCAAATTGAACGAAATTTGGTACAAAGGTAGCACTAGCATAGGACACTTCAGTGTCATGTTTCATATCGCCGCCATCTTGACGGAAACGTAATGGCGGCCACACAAATGTTCAAAGCTTAAATCAAATTACGACTAACCTAATCATCCGATCTCTACCAAATTTTGCAACAACATACCTTTATGGGGGGAGCATCCTTTGACCAAACTAATAGGTCATCAGCCTAATAGTTTGCGGATGGCGGCCATCTTTGTGTGAAAATCGATTGCCCCTATTAATTCGAACACGGTGAAACCGAATGGAATGAAATTTGGTACAGAGGTAGCACTAGCAAAGGGCACTCCAGTGTCATGTTTTATATCGCCGCCATCTTGACGGAAACGTAATGGCGGCCACACAAATGTTCAAAGCTTAAATCAAATTAAGACTAACCTAATCATCCGATCTCTACCAAATTTTGCAACAACATACCTTTATGAAGGGGGCATCCTTTGACAAATCTAATAGGTCATTAGCCTAATATACTGCTCAAAAAAATTAAAGCACCACTTTTATCAAAGGCCACCAAATTTTGAAAAGTTGACCTACACGCTCGAAATCTCAGTATGACGTTTGTCCTGACGCCTACCAAGCATATGCTTCAGCACAACTCCCCAACTTGAGTAGTTTCTGGGTAGCACCCCGAAAACCAGCCCATTTTCGAAAACCGCAAATTGAAGTTTGCGAAAAACGCTGCAGGACTTGTCGCAGGTTGCCAAAGCAGTCGAAAATGAATGAGCCTTGCTCTTAAAGGTTCCTCAAACACGTAGAAATCGTTACATTTGACGTTTGGGCATTTTCAACCCCCTTCATCATCCCCTAAATATGAACTACCATTGGGGGCGTCTGAGAAGGGACCGGGTGTGTTTAACCATCTGAAAACCTGCACACCGTCCTCAGTTGCTGATTACAGTAAGTTCTTAAGGCCTCCGGCAATGTCCACACCCCCTAACACCCTCAACTGGCATGGGACCAAACCACCCCCTCTCGATTCACCCCTAAGGAAGGTTTTAATCGAGATGTTTATCAGTGCTGTGAATGCGGGGGTCTTCCCCTACCGTTTCAAAAAAGGAGCTGTGCCTTTGTCACCACCCCTTCCCCTGCAACCCCCGTTTGTATGATTTTTCGAATCAGGCCCTTTTTAAGGGCTGAAACGAGGTCTTAATCGCTGAAAGGGCTGTAAAGGTCCTTAGAAGTAGTGGTGACACGAAATCAACCCCTTCCGATCGATGATTGATATTCCGTCCCCGAAATTCGAAATTGTTGCACCCCCAACCCTCCCTGTCTGGACGCGTAACGCGTCATGGCAGAGTTTTCAGAGTTCGATGGAAATGAAGCTTATGGCCTGCAATGGAGCCCAAAACAGCAGGTTGGATGGAAATTCATCGGTAGGGTGGGAAACGGGACCAAAAAGTTTTCAAAAAAGTTAACAGCCTCTAGTAAGTACACCAATGCATAGGCAACCCACATCACGTCATTTTTTTCTCATTGCCAAACTTTGTAACCTATTGCCGATCATAGGCAACCCACACGCACGGACGTGATGTGGGTTGCCAATGCATGGGCGTACTTACTAGAGGCTGTTAACTTTTTTGAAAAATTTTGGTCCCGTTTCCCAACCTACCGAAGAATTTCTATCCAACCTGCTGTTTTGGGCTCCATTGCAGGCCATAAGCTTCATATCCATCCAACTCTGAAAACTCTGCCATGACGCGTTACGCGTCCAGACAGGGAGGGTTGGGGGTGCAAAAATTTCGAATTTGGGGGACGGAATGTCAATCATCGATCGGAAGGGATTGATTTCATTTCACCACTACTTCTAAGGACCTTTACAGCCCTTTCAGCGATTAAGACCTCGTTTCAGCCCTTAAAAAGGGCCTGATTCGAAAAATCATACAAACGGGGGTTGCAGGGGAAGGGGTGGTGACAAAGGCACAGCTCCTTTTTTTGAAACGGTAGGGGAAGACCCCGCATTCACAGCACTGATAAACATCTCGATTAAAACCTTCCTTAGGGGTGAATCGAGAGGGGGTGGTTTGGTCCCATGCCAGTTGAGGGTGTTAGGGGGTGTGGACATTGCCGGAGGCCTTAAGAACTTACTGCAATCCGCAACTGAGGACGGTGTGCAGGTTTTCGGATGGTTAAACACAGCCGGTACCTTCTCAGACGCCCCCAATGGTAGTCCATGTTTAGGGGATGATGAAGTGGGTTGAAAATGCCCAAACGTCAAATGTAACGATTTCTACGTGTTTGTGGAACCTTTAAGAGCAAGACTCATTCATTTTCGACTGCTTTGGCAACCTGCGACAAGTCCTGCAGCGTTTTTCGCAAACTTCAATTTGCGGTTTTCGAAAATGGGCTGGTTTTCGGGGTGCTACCCCGAAACTACTCAAGTTGGGGAGTTGTGCTGAAGCATATGCTTGGTAGGCGTCAGGACAAACGTCATACTGAGATTTCGAGCTTGTAGGTCAACTTTTCAAAATTTGGTGGCCTTTGATAAAAGTGGTGCTTTAATTTTTTTGAGCAGTATAGTTTGCGGATGGCGGCCATCTTTGTGTCAAAATCGATTACCCCTATTAATTCGAACACGGTGAAACCGAATGGAATGAAATTTGGTACAGAGGTAGCACTAGCAAAGGGCACCTCAGTGTCATGTCTTATATCACCGCCATCTTGACGAAAATGTAATGGCGGCCACACAAATGTTCAAAGCTTGAATCAAATTACGACTAACCTAATCATCCGATCTCTACCAAATTTTGCAACAACATACCTTTATGGAGGAAGCATCCTTTGACAAATCTAATAGGTCATTAGCCTAATTGTTTGCGGATGGCGGCCATCTTTGTGTCAAAATCGTTTACCCCTATTAATTCGAACACAGTGAAACCGAACGGAATGAAATTTGGTACAGAGGTAGCACTAGCAAAGGGCACCTCAGTTTCATGTTTTATATTGACGCCATCTTGACGGAAACGTAATGGCGGCCACACAAATATTCAAAGCTTAAATCAAATTACGATTAACCTAATCATCCGATCTCTACCAAATTTTGCATCAACATACCATTATGGAGGGAGCATCCTTTGACCAAACCAATAGGTCATTAGCCTAATATTTTGCGGATGGCGGCCATCTTTGTGCGAAAATCGATTCCCCATATTAATTCGAACACGGTGAAACCGAATGGAACGAAATTTGGTACAGAGGTAGCACTAGAAAAGGCCACCTCAGTGTCATGTTTTATATCACCGCCATCTTGACGGAAACGTAATCGCGGCCACCCAAATGTTAAAGGCTAAAATGTAATTACGACCAACCTAATAATCTAATCTCTACCAAATTTTGCAACAACAAATCTTTATGTGGGAAGCATATTCTGACCAAACTGCTAGATCATCAGCCCAATAGTTTGCAGATGGTGGCCAAGTATGTGTGCAAATCGATTCCCCCTATCAATTCAAACACGGTGAAACCGAATTGAACGAAATTTGGTACAGAGGTAGCACTAGCAAAAGGCACCTCAGTGTCATGTTTTATATCGCCGCCATCTTGACGGAAACGGAATGACGGCCACCCAAATGTTAAAAGCTTAAATCAAATTTCGACCATCCTAATAATTTGAGCTCTGCCGGATTTTGCAACAACATGCCTTTATGTGGAAAGAATCTTATGACTGACTACAAGGTCATCAGCCCAATAGTTTGCAAATAGCTGCCATGTATGTGTGCAAATCCATTCCCCATATCAATTCAAACACGGTGAAACCGAATTGAATGATTTTTTCTACAGAGGTAGCACTAGAAAAGGGCACCTCATATTCATGTTTAATATCCCTATAGCACGTTGTATTTCAACAAGCTACTACAACCAACATTCTATTATACTCCTTGAAAAGGACAAAGAGTTATAACAATACCCATGCATTTAGGAGAAAGTAGGCTATATGTTCTTTACTGAACATCTTGTTATATAATAGAGAAGGGATATAATACACCGTCCGTACCACACCCGCACGTGTAAATCGCGTGAAAGAATTCTAGAGTACCCCTTGACCCCTTAAGCGCATTGAATGTATTAATGAATATTTCAGCTTAATTTGGATCCATTATAACCTTATAGCCGTTTGCAAACCTTCACTGTAATGTAATAAATGGAATTGCATTGCGTCTTACAGAAATAGATGGACCTCTGAGATTCAGTTGCCATGGCTACCGGCATGCATTCATTCATTAATTTATTAAGTGAAATTAGTTTTCTGGGAATATCTCAAAAACTGTTGGTTTTAGGGCCTTAAAATGTGGTTTTCGGGGGCCCCCGAGTTTCGCTTCTCACATTGATGGGCTGAAAATGAGCTTTGTTTCACCCTTCTACGCCTATTTCAGCATGTATTTTAAGGGGGTATGGCCCCTTTTATGAGAGGTACGGAGTAGAGTTACATCAATGATTAGTGTGGTGCCTCTGATGGATATCTGTATCAAATTTTACGTTGATCCACCCAGCCGTTCTCAAGTTATAAGGACTCGAAGAAGTTGTCCACAGACAAACAGACAGACAGACAGACAGACAGACAGACAAAAAAAATATTTTTGCGCGCATCCGTCATAAAACAGCCTGAAACGCGCAAATATCTCAAATTTCCGTGGAAATTCAGAAAAAAACAGACAAACTTTCATTTTTATATATATGGAGATAGAGATAGAGATGTCTAAGCCTCTCAGTGTTCAATTGCTAGAGTTAGTTGGCCCAACAATCTCTCTATATATAAAAATGAAAGTGTGTCTGCTTTTTCTGAATTTCCACGGAAATTTGCGATATTTGCACGTTTCAGACTGTTTTATGATGGATGCGCGCAAAAATAAAATTTTTGTCTGTCTCTCTGTCTGTTTCTTTGTCTGTCTGTGGACAATTTTTTGTGTCCTTATAACTCGAGAACGGCTGAGTGGATCAATGTACAATTTGGTTCAGATATCCTTCAGAGGCACGACCCTAATCATTGATGTAACTCTTCTCCGTACCTCTCATAAAATGGTCCCTACCCCCTTAAAATACATGCTGAAATAGATGTAGAAGGGTGAAACAAAGCTCATTTTCAGCCCCACAATGTGAGAATCGAAACTCGGGGGCCCTGAAAACCACATTTTAAGGCCCTAAAACCAACAGTTTTTAAGATATTCCCAGAAAACTAATTTCACTTAATAAATTAATGAATGAATGCATGCCGGTGACCATGGCAACTGAATCTCAGAGATCCATCTATTTCTGTAAGACGCAATGCAATTCCATCTATTACATTACTTTGAAGGTTTGCAAACGGCTATAAGGTTATAACGGATCCAAATTAAGCTGAAATATTCAATACATACAATGCGCTTAAGGGGTCAAGGGGTACTCTAGAATTTTTTCACGCGATTTACACGAGCGGGTGTGGTACGGAAGGTCTATTATATCCCTTCTCTATTATATAAAAATGAATGTTTGTCTGTTTTTTCTGCATTTCCACGGAAATTTGACATATTTGCCCGTTTCAGACTGTTTTGTAACGGATGCACGCAAAAATATTTTTTTGTCTGACTGTCTGTCTGCTTGTCTGTGGACAATTTTTGTGTACTTATAACTCGAGAACGGCCGGGTGGATTAACGTAAAATTTGATACAGATATCCTTCAGAGGCACGACACTAATCATTGATGTAACTCTTCTCCCTACCTCTCATAACAGGGGCCTACCCCATTAAAATACATGCTGAAATAAGCGTAGAAGGGTGAAACAAAGCTCATTTTTCAGCCCCTCAATGTGAGAAACGAAACTCGGGGGCCCTAAAAGGACCCCGAAAACCATATTTTAAGGCCCTAAAACCAACAGTTTTTGAGATATTCCCAAAAAACTAATTTCACTTAATAAATTAATGAAGGAATGCATGCCGGTAACAATGGCAACAGAATCTCAGAGTTCCATGTATTTCTGTAAGACTCAATGCAATTCCACTTATTGCATTACTGTGAAGGTTTGCAAACGGCAATAAGGTTATAACGGATCCAAATTAAGCTGAAATATTCATCAATACATATAATGCGCTTTTAAGGGGCCAAGGGGTACCCTAGAATTTTTTAACGCGATTTACACGTGCGGGTATGGTCCGGAAAGTCTATTATATCCCTATCCCTATATTGTTATATTATTATTATTACTATTATTTTAATTATTATCAGTATTATGGCTTACAACGACGAGACAAAGCTCATTTTCAAACACTTGGTGACAGAAACAAAACTCGGGGCCCCTCAAGAGCCGTAAAGTGTCCCCGAAAACTATATTTTAAGGCTCTAAACTCAACAGTTTCTTAGATATTCCTAGAAAACTATTTCATTAATAAACTAAAGAAGGAATGCAAGCCACTAACCATAACAACAGTATCTCAAGAGGTGGCATCCAACTTTCCATCTATTTCTGGAATAAGTAATGACACTCCATTTATTACATTTCTGGGAAAGGTTGCAAATGGCTATAAGGTTATCACGGAACCAACTAAAACTGTAAAATTCATCAATGCGCTTAAGGGGTTCAAGGAGTACCCTAGATTTTTTCACACGACTAACACGTGCGATATGTCGTACAGAAGGTCTATTATATCTCCAAACAGCAACATTATTTTCTAAAATTCCTGATTTGAAATAGTAGACCTTTTTTTGCTGATTTTAGGAATTTGGGCCATTGGAGGCGAAAAAAAACCTGTTTTTTCATGCACCACAAGCCTTTATAATTTATAAAAGGGGTCTTCCTGTAGTTGGGCACTTGACATAACGGTTAGGGTCAGTTCGTATGTGACGTGTATTGCGATTCGTCTACGAGGTTTTCAATTTTATTTTCAAACCAGGAAGAACACGTTAGGTAAATTTAGTTTGAGAGCACATTTTAACTAATAATTTTTCTTTGCCAACAAACAGGTTCCAAGCCCCCAAACATTGCAACAGTTGCTCAATTGATAACATCTGGTTATTAATATTGAAGACCGTTCGAAGAATGGGTACTTCTGCTAGTAGGGAAATAAGACTCACATTGGAGAATGGCTCATTGATACACGACTATAGACACAAATAATCCAAACTGAACTTTCGAGCAATGATAAGACAATAGCCTAACAACATGAAGCCAAATGAAACTTTATTTTGACGAAACCTATCGTTTTGGTTGCATGAAACATATCTCATGAAACCAAATGAAACTACCTACTCAGTTTCAAGAATCCTGTACGTTTAAATGAAATGGTTTGACGAAACCAAAGTTTCACGTTTCATAAAACTGTAATATATTCAAAATGAAGCCTTAGTAACTATGTTTTAAGTCAGCAGAGTTATTATTATTATTAATCCGTTGTATGATTTTAGCAATATTTCAGCCACACATTTAATTTATTCAAAATGATGATTATTAGCATAATAACAGCTTCAATGTTAAGGAGGAAGCAGAACGTGTGAACAGAGCTTGGCTTCCAGTCCTTAATCCCCTCAAGCCTGCCCTTATTGACTGTCGTAGACGAGAAGATGCAACAGAAGAGCAGCCCTGTCTTTGATGCATTACTTTTATGTGATACGCCGTTGCTATGGTAGCCTCTATAAGTGGGTTGTTGACTGTTTATATATCTTCTGTTTATTTGTTTTACCTCGCTTGTGAACATGCTGAACGCAGACTTCGGCCAAACGTCAGGACGACAAAATGTCCTTAGAACACGGCCTATAATTCCGCGAAACAGAGATTCCTTTTTCAACGCCGGTCGTGAAAGTCTGAATGTTTACTTATTATTATTATTATTATTATTATTATTAGTATTATTATTATTATTATTATTATCATTATTATTATTATTATTATTATTTTTAGTCGTTTAACCTCCATGTTGGTGGAACCCACGGACTCAGCGAGGGAACTCACCACTACCGCCTCTACGGGCAGTGTCCTAGAGCTGGGAACATCGAATCGGAAGGGATACAACTGGTGAGGTGGGATTGACACCTCGCCCAGGCGGCCTCACCTGCAAAGCGAACAGGGGCCTCATGAGGGAAGGTAAGGGATGGTGAGGATGGATAGGCAAGGAAGAGGGAAGGAGGCGGCCGTGGCCTTGAAGAAGGAACCATCCCGGCATTTGCCCGAAGACGAAGTGGGAAACCACGGAAAATCACTTCGAGGATGGCTGAGGGGGAATCGAACCCCCTCTACTCATTTGGGCCACCCGAGGCTGAGTAGACCCCGTTCCAGTCCTCGTACCACTTTTCAAATTTCGTGGCAGAGCCGGGAATCGAACCCAGGACCTCCGGGGCGGCAGCTAACCATGCTGACCGCTACGCTACGGAGGCGACATTATTATTATTATTATTATTACCACTGTTAATTTCTTCGTAAGGATGTGTGAGCCATGGAAACATTCCATCATTTTCAATTTCATATAATTATTTAGATTATCAAAGCACAGAGTAAGTTTATTCCTACGTTTCATTGGAAAACTGTGAAGATGAGTTCGTTTCCAAGTCAGACAGGTTTCATCACTTTAGGCGACAGTAAAATATTTCTGGTCAGTGGCTCAGTGGGAGATTTTCGTGGAAGAAAAACCAAGGAGGGACGCTATAAGCAAGCAGTTCCAAGAATTGAGGTCATGGACGGGCAGACAGTGACCAAGAAATTTCAGAGAAGGAATTGACATGGAAAGAAGTGGAGGAAGCTTTAAAGAAGATGAAAGGGGGAAAGGCACCGGGAATAGACGAAGTGAGTGTGGAGATGGTGAGAGCGGCAGGGGTGATAGGAACACAGTGGCTCTTTCGAGTAATGAAAGTGATATGGAGGGAGAAGAAAATACCAGAGGACTGGAAGAGAGGGATAATAACACACATATTTAAAAAGGAAGTAGGAAGGAATGCAAGAACTACAGGGGAATTACACTCATGTGCCACTGCGCCAAAATATTTGAGAAGGTACTGGAGAGAAGAATTCGGACAGAAGTTGAAGATGGGCTGAGGGAAGAACAGTATGGATTCTGGCCAGGAAGGTCAACAGTTGACCTCATCTTTGCTGTAAGATAGCTACAAGAACACCATTATGAACATGGGAAAGATCTTCTTGGATATTGAGAAAGCATATGATAGTATTAATAGAAACAAGGTATGGGAAGCAATGAGAGCAAAAGCAGTGAACAAGGAGACCGTGGCAAGAGTGAAAGCAATATACGAGGGAAGCAAAAGCTATGTAAAGGTGGGAAGGGAGAGAACGGAATGGTTTCAACTGGAGAGTGGTCTGAAACAAGGAAGTGCCCTCTTACCCCTGTTATTTATAGTGGTGATGGATGAAATCATACTAAAAGTGGTAAATAGCATTGGGGAAAGGAAAATGAAGGCAATGTTGTTTGCGGATGACCTTCTGGAATGGGGAGAGGATGAGTACAAGAGAAATTGTATGAGTGGGAGAAGGTAGTGTTATCATATGGGATAAAGTTCTCAGCACAAAAGAGTGAAGTGGTCATCACAACGAGGAGGAAGAACAGGCTGGATATGGGCATAACACTTGGAGGACAGCAGTTGCAGAAAGTAGAATGCTTCAAGTACTTGGGAAGCATAATTGAAGAAAAGGGAGGCAATAGGATGGAATTAAATGAAAGGGGAAGGTGCGCAGATGGATTTTTCAAGAGTGTTAGGGGGATGATATGGAATAAAGATGTACCACAAAAATTTAAAGGAATCATCTACAAGACCTACTTTGTGCCAATTTTGACGTATGGTTCAGAAATATGGGTGATGAAGGAAAGGGACAAGAGTAAAATACGAGCAGTGGAGATGAAGTTCCAGAGGAGTAGGGTAGGAGTAACAAGAATGGACAGAGTAAGGAATGAGAGAGTCAGAGAGATGGTAAGAGAGGAACCATTGAAAAATAGAATAGAGCGGTCTAGGCTACAATGGTATGGACATGTGAGGAGGATGCGAGAGGAGAGGATACCGAAGAAGATGTTTGGAATGGAAATGAAGGGAAGGAGGCCAAGAGGAAGACCAAGGGACAGATGGACAAAAGGAGTTAAGAAGAGTGTGGAGGAAAGAGGAGTGTGCTGGGACACAGTGAAAGACGAGAGATGGTGGATGGACAGGAAACAATGGAGAGGCTTATGTTCCAAGCAGACCCGACCAGTGGTCGGAAACTTCTCAAGAATGATGATGATGATGGACGGGCAGCTCAGCAGAGACAATGTAATATTGTGTTTAAAAATTGATCAGCACTCTCAGTCAGAATTTCTGGAAGAAGAAGTCACGTGGGAGTCTGAACGAATCAGCGGACCAGCAGACTGACGAGATGGATGTGAAGTTGGTTGCTATGGCAACGAGTGATACGATTGGTTGATCACGAGGAGAAGACACTGAGATGAAGAATCAAGAGAGGGGATCTTCAAATTTTATTTAAAGGCCAGCACGACAGATCTCGTCCACCACCACTACTACTACTACTACCTTTGCTTTAGGCCTATGAATTAGGAATATCACTTTCGTCTACGACAGTTCTGTGTAACAAGGCAACTTGTAATTTTGAGCGTATGTTGGACATATTCTGTCTCTTCATACCAATGACTATGGGAGTGAACCAGGCCAAAGAATGTGATTTATGAAGTCAGGACTTCGTACTCTCAAATATAGTAATGGACTAACTTCTCGTCCTTACTAAATAACATTCAATCAACGACATCAACTGTACATCACGACTTCGAGCGATTGGATGCTTCCAGACAGCTGCAGTCATCGATATTACTCATCTACGAGTAATAAGAACCTGCTAGATGGAATCTACGGTGAGCTAACTGACCAGATTCCCCAAAGTCTCTCCTTTTAGGTAGATTTCATTAGAAAGCTAACTATTGCAATGGGTACCATGTTTCGACTTCCGGAAAATTTCGACATATCTTCGCGTTTCACATCCCCCAGACCCCAAAACCACCGTCAGTTCAAAAGTTTATATATAATTTATGTATATATGTATCTATCTCTATATATATATCAGTTTCTTGTGGACACGATAACTGCCGTAATTTTGCACCAATCACTTTGAATTTTTTACATAATATGTATCCCTATAAAATCTCGGTCGAGTTCGTTAATGGGCAAAATCGGTCGAAGGGGGTGAAAATGGGGGGGCTTTTTTTTTTCGAAAAAGTGAAATTTCGCTATAACTCTCTTAATACGTGAAATATCGAATCCATTCAAAGTTCATAATATGTGTCGGATAAGTGCCAAAAATTTATGTCAAATAAGTTTTTTGATAGCACCAACCATTGACCAAAGGGGTGGAAAAAAGTGGGTTTCTCGGGAAACATTAATCATATCTCTCTTAATAGGCACAATATCAAAACCGTACAAAATGGAAAATATTCCCCTAATAATTACCTAAAAATTTTGTCTGAAAGAATTTTTGATATGACCCACCATTACGCCAAGGGATGAGAAAAATGATTTCGGAATTTTAAAAAATGCCAAGTGCCATCAGAGGTTACCATAACAACGCTTTTTAGGTACATTTCATTAGAAAGCTAACTATTGCAATGGGTACCATGTTTCGACTTCCGGAAAATTTCGACATATCTTCGCGTTTCACATCCCCCAGACCCCAAAACCACCGTCAGTTCAAAAGTTTATATATAATTTATGTATATATGTATCTATCTATCTATCTATCTATATATATATATATATATATATATATATATATATATATATATATATCAGTTTCTTGTGGACACGATAACTGCCGTAATTTTGCACCAATCACTTTGAATTTTTTACATAACATGTATCCCTATAAAATCTCGGTCGAGTTCGATAATGGGCAAAATCAGACGAAGGGGATGAAAATGGGGGGCTTTTTTCGAAAAAGTGAAATTTCGCTATAACTCTCTTAATACGTGAAATATCGAATCCATTCAAAGTTCATAATATGTGTCGGATAAGTGCCAAAATTTTATGTCAAATAAGTTTTTTGATAGCACCAACCATTGACCAAAGGGGTGGAAAAAGTGGGTTTTTCGGGAAACATTAATCATATCTCTCTTAATAGGCACAATATCAAAACCGTACAAATTGGAAAATATTCCCCTAATAATTACCTAAAACTTTTGTCTGAAAGAATTTTTGATATGACCCACCATTACGCCAAGGGATGAGAAAAATGATTTCGGAATTTAAAACAAGTAGTTCCGTGAAGAACTATACAGCCTATTTTCATATATCCTACTTATATTAATTGCCACCATCAACATACACAATTTCTGTTTGATTGCTGTAATAGATTCGTAGATATTAAGAACCGACTAAATATTTCGGATGGTCGCCATGTTAGATTTTATATATGTAGGTCCTAGAGTTATGTACTGTTACATGCAGATTATTGTGAACGTGTAGTTTTCAAACTTCAATCGCAAAATTAGGACACAAGAAAAAACAAGGAGATTTTAAAATTTTTCACAGCTGCCATCTTGAGGTTATGGAAACAATTGAAATAAATTAGATGCCAGTGGATTAACATTCGTATAAGGATTTACTGTACCAAGTTTAACTGCACTCGGATGGTTAAATTGCGAGAAACGTCCATGTGAATATTTATAATTTGCGTCACCGCCATGTTGGATTTGTGATCACCAGGTTATTTAAAGTCCTATAGGTGAACTTAAGTTCATAGCCCCTATGAACATTATAAAATTCAGTTTGATTGCTATAATAGATTCGTAGATATTCAGAGCCGTCTAAATATATCGGATGGTCGCCATGTTGGATTGTTAAATGTATAGGCCATAGAGGCATGTACCATTAAAGGAAAATTATTGCGTTGGTTCATTATTCAAACTTTCACTTCGATCGCATGACTACATCACAAGAAATAAATACTTAATTTTAAAATTCGCACAGGCACCATCTTGAGGTTATGTAAACAACTGAACTAAATTAGATACCAGTGCATTACAATGTGCATGAATATTTCCTGTACCAGATTTCAGTGCGTTTGGAACATTAAATCGCGAGAAAGGTCTATTTAAAATTTTCAAATTCGCTTGGCCGCCATGTTCGTTTTGTAGTTAACCGGTTTTTGAAAGTCTTATAGATGGACTTCCAGTAGTGCCCTTTATCTCCGTACAAAATTTTAGGGAGATACCGCTAATAGTTTCAGAGATATAGAATGCCGGTGAAATATTTCGCACATCCGCCATCTTGTGATTATGTAAACAATTGAACCAAGTTAGATGTCGGTGCATTACAATGTATATAAACATATACTGTACCAAGTTTCATTGCGTTTGGTTGGTCAAATCACGAGAAACGACTATTTAAAAGTCGCAAATTCGCTTGGCCTCCATGTTGGTTTTGTAGTTACCAGGTTTTCAAAAGTCACATAAGTGAACTTATAGCAGTTCCCTTTATCACCATAGAAAATGTCAGGGTAATATCGGTAATAGTTTCGGAGATATTGAATGCTGGTGAAATATTTCGCACAGCCGCCATGTTGGATTGGTGAGTCGTAACAAAATTTGAAGGGCACGGTCGAGGTCGCCGGGAATAGTGCTATGAACTTTCCGAGTTTCATTGAAATCGCTCTTGCCGTTTAGATTTTATTAGGGGGGGACACACACACGAATCACACACACACACACACACACACGCACACACACACGGACAAAAGGTGATCTCATAAGCCTATTTTTTCAAAATTGAAAATAGGCTAAAAATGCCAAGTGCCATCAGAGGTTACCATAACAACGCTTTTAAATTGATAAGGGATGATCTATCAGAGGTTGCCAAGACAACGCCATTGACGAGATCACATTCATTTTTAGCCTACTTTTCACACTTTTCAACAAGATGTTCAGTAAAGAACATATAGCCTACTTTCTCCTAAATGCATGGGTATTGTTATAACTCTTTGTCCTTTTCAAGGAGTATGATTGAATGTTGGTTGTAGGAGCTTGTTGAAATACAACGTGCTATAGGGATATTAAACATGAATATGAGGTGCCCTTTGCTAGTGCTACCTCTGTACCAAATTTCGTTCAATTCGGTTTCACCGTGTTTGAATTGATAGGGGGAATCGATTTGCACACATACTTGGCCACCATCTGCAAACTATTGGGCTGATGTTCTTGCAGTTTGGTCAGAATATGTTTCCCACATAAAGATATGGTGTTGCAAAATTAGGTAGAGACTAGATTATTAGGTTGGTCGTAATTACATTTTAGCTTTTAACATTTGGGTGGCCGCGATTACGTTTCCATCAAGATAGCGGTGATATAAAACATGACACTGAGGTGCCCTTTGCTAGTGCTACCTCTATACCAAATTTCGTTCCATTTGGTTTCAGCGTGTTTGAATTAATAGGGGGAATCGATTCTGACACAAAGATGGCCGCCATCCGCAAACTATTAGGCGAATGACCTATTAGATTGGCCAAAGGATGCTCCCTCCATAAAGGTATGTAGTTGCAAAATTTGGTAGAGATCGGATGATTAGGTTAATCGTAATTTGATTTAAGCTTTGAACATTCGTGTGGCCGCCATTACGTTTCAGTCAAGATGGCGGCGATATAAAACATGACACTGAGGTGACCTTTGCTAGTACTACCTCTGTACCAAATTTCGTTCCATTCGGTTCCACCGTGTTCGAATTAATAGGGGGAATCAATTTTGACATAAAGATGGCCTCCATCCGCAAACTATTAGGTGAATGACCTATTAGATTGGTCAAAGGATGCTCCCTCCATAAAGGTATGTAGTTGCAAAATTTGGTAGAGATCGGATGATTAGGTTAATCGTAATTTGATTTAAGCTTTGAACATTCGTGTGGCCGCCATTACGTTTCAGTCAAGATGGCGGCGATATAAAACATGACACTGAGGTGCCCTTTGCTAGTGCTACCTCTGTACCAAATTTCGTTCCATTCGGTTCCACCGTGTTCGAATTAATAGGGGGAATCAATTTTGACATAAAGATGGCCGCCATCCGCAAACTATCAGGTGAATGACCTATTAGATTGGTCAAAGGATGCTCCCTCCATAAAGGTATGTAGTTGCAAAATTTGGTAGAGATCGGATGATTAGGTTAATCGTAATTTGATTTAAGCTTTGAACATTTGTGTGGCCGCCATTACGTTTCCGTCAAGATGGCGGCGATATAAAACATGACACTGAGGTGCCTTTTGTTAGTACTACCTCTGTACCAAATTTCGTTCCATTCGGTTGCACCGTGTTCGAATTAATAGGGGGAATCGATTTTCACACAAAGATGGCCGCCATCCGCAAACTATTACGCTGATGACCTATTGGTTTGGTCAAAGGATGCTCCCCCCATAAAGGTATGTCGTTGCAAAATTTGGTAGAGATCGGATGATTAGGTTAGTCGTAATTTGATTTAAGCTTTGAACATTTGTGTGGCCACCATTACGTTTCCGTCAAGATGGCGGCGATATAAAACATGACACTGAGGTGTTCTTTGCTATTGCTACCTTTGTACCAAATTTCGTTCAATTCGCATTCACCGTGTTCGAATTGATAGGGGGGGACAGACATTCAGAGTACACACACTCACACACACACACACAGACACACACACACACAGACTCACACACACACATACACACACACAGACAGACACACTTTTTTCGCCCTGTGTTGATCTCATAAGTCTACTTTCATTTTTTGCAAAAATCGAAAGTAGGCTAAAAATGAGGAAAAAGTAGACTTAGAAGATATATCCGGGAAAATGTGTCTGTCCTTCTGTCTGTCTGTCTGTCCTTCTGTCTGTCTGGCTGTGTGTGTGTCCCCCCCCCCCCCCTATCAACTCCTAAATGGCTGCAGCAATCGAAACCAAATTTAGTATGAGTAAAGATGTATACCGGAATATCTCAGGCCCATATTTGAAAAAGATGCCAGCGCTACCAACTGCTAAAAAACGCACTAGAAATTTGAGCTCCATGTTGGATATCTTGGAAGGTATACATGGGAGCTATTCTAAAATTGGCACACATGTAGATAATACTATTTCAGTTTAATTTCCAGGTGGCCATACATGACAGCGTTGCCAAAATAATTTTAAGCCTTCTGATAAGTCCAATTTTTAAATGCATATAACTTCTACACTATCAATTGGATTTCAACCAAATTTTGTATGTAATATGTGTACATAAACATATATGACTGAGTGTATTCTTAAGAGCCACCAGGGCTGCCAACTGTTAATAATCGCTCTCTATTTTGTATCCAAATATATCAGAAAGTATGCAAGCCGACAGCTTTAAATTATGCGCACGTAAATTACCCGACATTTTACATTAATTTGGAGTAACTTATATACGTCAGTTCTACCAACATGATTCTAAGCCTGCTGATAGGACCAATTTTTAAATACATGTAACTTCTATACCAGTCTCCCACAAATCCAACCCCTCGTCCTCGTCGTGGGAGATGGGCAACGTAATGAAGTAGGGGATTGCCTGTAGGGGTGAAGTACAGTGGGGACGTTGTGTGCCTCAAGACCGCTATGGTAGCTGTGAAGGCCCTACAGGAACCCTGAAGAAATTACGGCTAACGGGGCTCTGGTGAAACAACTGCTGCCTTGTAGTTTGGAGTTGGTTCTGCAAAGGCTAAGGGAAGAAACCCTGACAGAAAATCAGCCTGGTGCCTCAGGCCTAAGGTGGCAGTCCCTCCAAGGCACTCGGAGGCAGTGGGTTAATCACTCGCTCCTCTTAAATAAACTGATTACTGAAACTGAAGCGAAATTACAAAACCGGACGGATAACCTGATGACGACTTTTGGCATGAAAAGGATTACGATCGAAAATGAAATTGCAGAGGAGGACAAGAACTGGAGTCAAGTGAAGAGAATAGCCAGGAACCGTACTGCGTGGAGAAATTTCGCCAAGGCCCTATGCTCCGGAAGGAGCGGCAGGAATTAAGTAAGTAAGTAGTCTATACCAACAAATGGATTTCATTCAAAATTGGCACAAAAATATATAATATTTCAGATTATTTCTGACCAGCACTCGCATGACATTGTTGCCAACATGCTTTTACGTGTACTAATAGATCCAATGTCTAAATCCATGTAACGTCCTTTGGACTTCAACCACATTTTGTATTCTGTACCTTAGGAGATAGAAGTAAGAATATATTCAGTCACCAGAGCTGCCAACCGTATTGCTCTATTAGGCTACATTATGCCTAGTATACCTTATTTCGAACTAATTAAGGCATTTCGATATTACCCACTTAATTTCGTCATTATTCTAGATAGGTTCATATACTGTAGATTAATCTATGGCATGAATCTTAATTTTAAGAAAACTAGGCTCTTTAGTTCGTCACGGAACTTCTTGTTCCATCTGACTATGAGGGAAGCGGCTAACTGGTAGCATGCTGAACTTCTATGCCCAAGGTGCTGGTTCAAATCCGGCCAAAGTCGCCGGATTTTCTAAGAGCGCTAAAAATCCGTCAGCATGCTTTCCTTCGGAGGGGAAGTTACAACGTTCGTTGCAAGTTGCTGGTTGCGGTGGCATCTAGCAGCCAAGTTCACAGCTAGGTGTCGTTGACGTTAGTATTTGGTACAAAATTAGGTACTACTACTTAAAATTGACCGTCTGCAGACCTTACCTGAATTACAGACTAATACAGTCATCACAAATAACACCGTTTATCAGACAGATTCTACACACACCCAATGTACACGGGGTTACATGACCACCTTGTCGCAGCCCCTAAACTGAGGAACCAACCAACATCTCTGCGGGAGATAAAATTTTGCGTGAAGAAGTAACAGACTGTCAGATAGTTACACATTAGTTCCAAACCTTGCATAAGGACAGTGTGATCACAAGTATAAAAATTAACCCCAAAATGACAAGAAGGTTACCATCCCCATGAGACAGTAAAATGTTAAAAGTATGCATAGAAAGACGAAAAAATGTTAACTAACCTCCAATTGTAAAATACTTTCTCGCAATAAATGAGGTCTGATCCTCCTACGAAAACCTGCATATTTTGCCTATTATAGCCTATCCCCTAGTTTGCCCGGTGAAATCTACCTCCGCCTTCCGGCGTGCCGAGAGGAATTTTTAAATTGATAATGGATGATCTATCAGAGGTTGCCAAGACAACGCCATTGACGAGATCACATTCATTTTTAGCCTACTTTCGATTTTTGCAAAAAATGAAAGTAGACTTATGAGATCATCACAGGGCGAAAAAAGTGTGTCTGTCTGTGTGTGTGTATGTGTGTGTGTGAGTCTGTGTGTGTGTGTGTATGTGTGTGTGTGAGTCTGTGTGTGTGTGTGTGTCTGTGTGTGTGTGAGTGTGTGTACTCTGAATGTCTGTCCCCCCCTATCAATTCGAACACGGTGAATGCGAATTGAACGAAATTTGGTACAAAGGTAGCACTAGCAAAGGACACCTCAGTTTCATGTTTTATATCGCCGCCATCTTTACTTAAACTGAATGGCATCCACTCAAACGTTCAAAACGTAAAATCAAATAACGACTAACCAAATCATCCGATCTCTACCAAATTTGGTAACAACATACCTTCGTATAGGATGCGTCTTGTGACCAAACTACAAGGTCGTCCGCCATACCATTTCAGGATGGCGGCCGTGCGAATTATGCAAACTTTATAATCCATATCATGGGACCCACCAGTTCCGATTATCGAGCCGAGAATCGTTTTAACTGTTCTAAAGGAAGAGGCACGTTCGAAATTAAAAGTTTACTTTGTAATACTATAGTGCAGACGTGATTTTAAAAAGCTGAGCTGATTCAGTAATAAGACAAGATGGCAGCGGATATCTTGTGCCTGACTTATATTTCACTAATTTGAGTATTGAATGCAATATAGCGTACTGATACAAAATAAATAAACTTTGTATGAAATGCTTTATATATAAATAATATACTCCAGTGATGAAATCGTTTAGTATAAATCATTACTTGCTAACAAGTTCTATGTAAGTCATTTTATATAGAACGATATTCGTTGACACAATTAGCTCAGTGGTAGAGCGTTAGCCTATCGCTCAAATGCCTATGGTTCAAACCCGATCAGAGCTAGATTTTTTGCTTGAAATGTTATATGTTTATTGTTTTGTAATGACTCAGATGTTTTAAAATTAAGCGTTATATTGTGCATATTATGGTGTAAAATATATATTTAATTAAAACATAATTCGCCAGCAGATTTACTCGAGACATCTAGCTGCCCAAAAGGTAACTGCACGCCGACATACTTATTAACTTCCAGATTTTATTGAAAAGTTTCTTCTTCTGGCCGCTAGAATGCACTCGCTCTGTTAGGATTATATTGTTCGATATTTCACCACTAGAAGTCACGACTAGTCTACGTGGGGCTCCATTGATTAATATACCATTGGCATTCTATGCGCATCGAATTTGAAGAATGACAAGATGATACTACGATACATTTTTACTTTTTATTTGAAAGGGTTTGTAACAGCCTATTTTGCGTTACTTGAAAATGTTATTTGAAGTAAAGAACAAAACGATTTCACATAGTAACTGAGTTCAAGCCATTGGTGTTAGTTCAGGTATTAATTACTACTTTTATTTCAGGCAAATAGCAATCGAAAATATCCACATAGTTTGTATACACACGTCTCTGTAGGGTCATGGAAAGATTTGTTAATTCAATTATGGTTTTCGATTCCCGGTCAATGCATGTGAGATTTTTGAAGTGAAATGCCATGTCCTGTGGTTCGGATTCCACGTAAAAAGGAGGTCCCGTGGCTCATAATCACAAGATTCACGGCCAAGTAAAACTACAATCTTCCTTCCTTTTTTTTCAATTAGGGTTGTGAAAGCCCTGCACAACCAGACGTGTAAAGACATGCCTCAACTCAAAGTTGGATGTTGCCCACGGCAGGTCGTATATGTAATAATAATAATAATAATAATAATAATATATTTTTTTTGGGGGGGGGGGGGGAGAAATGCATTTACGCACAGAGTGTCGGGCTCCTGCTGCTGAGTAGCAGACTACCGACTAAAACTCCCCCTTTACTTCTGAACACTAGCCTGGAACCGTTTAGCACATTAAAACAATAATAATAATAATAATAATAATAATAATAATAATAATGTTATTAGTTTTACATCCCTTTTAACTACTGCTGCTTTTAGAGACACCGGGGTGCCGGAATTTTGGCCCGAAGGGGATCTTTAACGTGCCAGTAAATGTACTGACACGGCTCCCTCGCATTTGTGCACCCTCAAATGCCAGCTGACTGCGCCAGGATACGAACCTGCAACCTAGGGCCCAGCAAGCGAGAACGTTACCGCCGAGCCACGCAGCCAGTCCGGTCGATTATGTCTCCAGATCCATAACATTCTTGAGATACTTCTTATCTTTCTTTCTTCAATGATGGTAGCAGTTTTTATCTAGATTGTGGCGTTTGGTAGAGGTAAATCGTTTCTATGGCCTTCAACAAAGAATATTTCTATTATACTCTTTGATAATAACAACGAGTTATAACTATACTCATACATTTAGGAGAAAGTAGGCTATATGTTCTTTACTGAACATCTTGTTAGCCTACTTTTCACACTTTTCAAAAATGAGGACAAAGTAGAGTTATACGATATATCCGGGAAAATGTGTCTGTCCTTCTGTCTGTCTGTCTGTATGTCCTTCTGTCTGTCTGGCTGTGTGTGTGTCCCCCCCCCCCCTATCAACTCCTAAACGGCTGCAGCAATCGAAACCAAATTTAGTATGAGTAAAGATGTATACCGGAATATCTCAGGCCCTTATTTGAAAAAGATGCCAGTGCTACCAACTGCTAAAAAAACGCATTAGAAATTTGAGCTCCATGTTGGATATCTTGGAAGGTATACATGGGAGCTATTCTAAAATTGGCACACATGTAGATAATACTATTTCAGTTTAATTTCCAGGTGGCTATACATGACAGCGTTGCCAAAATAATTTTAAGCCTTCTGATAAGTCCAATTTTTAAATGCATATAACTTCTACACTATCAATTGGATTTCAACCAAATTTTGTATGTAATATGTGTACATAAACATATATGACTGAGTGTGTTCTTAAGAGCCACCAGGGCTGCCAACTGTTAATAATTGCTCGCTATTTTGTATCCAAATATAGCAGAAAGTATGCAAGCCGACAGCTTTAAACTATGCACACGTAAATTACCCGACATTTTACATTAATTTGGAGTAACTTATATACGTCAGTTCTACCAACATGCTGATAGGACCAAATTTTAAATACATTTAACTTCTATACCAACAAATGGATTTCATCCAAAATTGGCACAAAAATATATAATATTTCAGATTATTTCTGACCAGCACTCGCATGACATTGTTGCCAACATGCTTTTACGTGTACTAATAGATCCAATGTCTAAATCCATGTAACGTCCTTTGGACTTCAACCACATTTTGTATTCTGTACCTTAGGAGATGGAAGTAAGAATATATTCAGTCACCAGAGCTGCCAACTGTATTGCTCTATTAGGCTACATTATGCCTAGTATACCTTATTTCGAACTAATTAAGACATTTCGATATTACCCACTTAATTTCGTCATTATTCTAGATAGGTTCATATACTGTAGATTAATCTATGGCATGAATCTTAATTTTAAGAAAACTAGGCTCTTTAGTTCTTCAAGGAACTTCTTGTTCCATCTGACTATGAGGGAAGCGGCTAACTGGTAGCATGCTGAACTTCTATGCCCAAGGAGCTGGTTCAAAGCCGGACAAAGTCGCCGGATTTTCTAAGAGCGCTAAAAATCCGTCAGCATGCTTTCCTTCGGAGGGGAAGTTACAACGTTCGTTGCAAGTTGCTGGTTGCGGTGGCATCTAGCAGCCAAGTTCACAGCTAGGTGTCGTTGACGTTAGTATTTGGTACAAAATTAGGTACTACTACTTAAAATTGACCGTCTGCAGACCTTACCTGAATTACAGACTAATACAGTCATCACAAATAACACCGTTTATCAGACAGATTCTACACACACCCAATGTACACGGGGGCTACATGACCACCTTGTCGCAGCCCCTAAACTTAAGAACCAACCAACATCTCTGCGGAAGATAAAATTTTGCGTGAAGAAGTAACAGACTGTTAGATAGTTACACATTAGTTCCAAACCTTGCATAAGGACAGTGTGATCACAAGTATAAAAATTAACCCCAAATGACAAGAAGGTTACCATCCCCATAAGACAGTAAAATGTTAAAAGTATGCATAGAAAGACGAAAAAATGTTAACTAACCTCCAATTGTAAAATACTTTCTCGCAATAAATGAGGTCTGATCCTCCTACGAAAACCTGCATATTTTGCCTATTATAGCCTATCCCCTAGTTTGCCCGGTGAAATCTACCTCCGCCTTCCGGCGTGCCGAGAGGAATTTTTTTAAAATCTTTTTTGGGCAAGTAAAGTAAAATCATAGCTTAGGTGATAACTTAACATAAAATTCCATCTCCACGTTTTTCTTAGGACAATTCGTTAACGTACCTTCCGTATATGCTTCTTCTTTCTTCGTTTTGCCCACTTAGGGAGCGCGTTTGAACTTGTTGACTCGTGTTGATGGAGCTTTCCTCTTCTTCTCCTCCCAAAATCTCCTAATGAACTCACTATGCCCCTTCATACGTTCCTCCGTCCATTTTTTTCCCAGTGGTCTATTTAGCTTTTTCGGTGAATGAGTGACTTGTAACTAGAGTTCAAAAGTTTTGCGATTTAAGATGATACTTCCGTAATATTTATTTCATTTAAGTCCTATTTGATTTCTTCTAACCAACTGATTTTGACCTTCTTTGAATTAATTATATCAAGCAGTTTTTTGCATATCTGGTGTTGTCCATTCTGCAGATGTGTCCATAAAATTTCAATCGTCTCTTACGCACGGTATCAGTGAACTTATTGATTACTGTGTACAAGGCTGTGGGTTTCCTTTTAATCCATATATCATTAACATAAACGGGGCCATATATTTTCCTGAGAATTTTACGTTCCTGGATTTCGATTTCACCAATTTGAGAGTGGCCTCCTAGAGATATCGTTTCGGCGGCGTACAATGCTTTCAGAAGAACAACTGTCTGGTAGTGCCGTAGTTTTGCATTTCATGACATCACTCTTTTATTATAGTGATTCCATGTTATTCGATAGGTTTTCTGGAGTTTGGCTTTCCTGTCCAATCCAGATGGTACAATAATTTCTCCTAAATATTTGAAGGAAGGTACTGTACCCTGATTCTCATGACCAGAATGCCATTCATTAGAGCGCAATATGTAAATTTATTGGAGACCCAGAGAGTGGTCCAGAATCATATGTTTCGCGGCCCACTGACTGACTATGGAGTGCAGTCATGCCGAGCGAATCCTAGCGCATGCGTTGGCAGAGCTGACGTCACGGTTGGTTGGTCAGAGATATTGATTACATCGACCGCCACCAAGAGATAAATTATGCCTATAAAGCGGGAATAGAAGCTCGTTATATATTTTGAAGCATTACGAGATATATGTCATAACAGCAGGTGACGGATTATCAACTACAGTACTTTCAAGTAATTGAAATCCCAGGAACATGGAAACTGTGATAACTATACTCCGCGATTGCCAATTTTGTGTACAGGTAGCGCTGAGGTCAGTGCAGCTGTAGACGCGAGATTGCCTGCTTGGCAGGGAAGTCAGAACATATTGTATCATTCTAGGAATCACATCCAGAGTTGCAGCGGTGATTGTATTGTCATATCACGCGATTCGGAAGTGAAAGTCCGTGTTGTTTAACTTGTACAACCACTGTACATCGTGGAGATTCCCGGTGTCGAAAGGGACTCCAATTTCTTATACGCATACGTTATTGCGGACGAAGGAGAAATACAGTTTGTCAGATCAGACAACTGTTCGCTATAAGCAAGCCATGTGCTGTTCCCGTGAAGTTAATACTTGCTCTTTACAAGCTTAAGGACTTATATCAAATGCAGGCACAGTTCACTGTATTGGAACTGGCAAGTATAAAGCACACATCTTGTGTGTAATTAGGACAGTGAATGCTATTACTCAAGAAGCATTCTAGTATACAATTGCATGGACATCACAACTGTTTCATTATTTACAGAACCTGAACTAGGTTTTCCTGACATCACAACCGTGTTTAGTAATTGGATGTCAGGAGGAAAGATTATAATGTGTCATTTTAATTTAACCATGGTCGGTTAGGCGCATTAAACATGAGTGTCGCTATTCTGGCAAAGCCACGAACATTTTCGATGCAACCGGCTTAGCTGTTCGCGTTTGGAGTGTCGGCCAGCACAGCTGTTGCTGCTAAGTACAGTGTGTTCCGCAATGACACGGTACCGCGAGGCTATTGAACTTTCAACTCAAGCCGAAATGGACATCGTTTCACTACGATTAGACGGACGTTACCCTGTGATGGAAGGAACTTTCTGTGGAGTGAGGGCTGACAATTCCACCAGGATGAGAGGTATCCTGAGGACCAAAGGAAACCAGGGGAGAGATGTCTGGAGTTCCAGGATTGGGTTCCTGTTTTTCTGGAGAATCGATACTACTGCCATGTATAAGGAAGGAATCGTCATGAAGGACAAGCCATTGTTCTTTCGTGAGCTCCGAGAATCATCCAAGGTACTGAAAATGTCTCGTTAGTCGTAGTAAAGCATTATCATTCTAAAGTTGTCACATTGCCAAATTGTATAGGATTTTTGTAGAATGTCCAAGAGTGGAGTTTAGGTTAATATTATTGTCAAGACTGATTCTTTTCTAGACAGGGTTTTGATCCTAGTAAAGGATGCACCTATTTTGATTAAATGTATTGTTGTTTAAAATTTTAGTAACTGTTGGGTTCCTGTTTTTCTGGAGAATCGATGCTACTGCCATGTATAAGGAAGACATCGTCATGAAGGACGTGAGCTCCGAGAATCATCCAAGGTACTGAAAATGTCTCGTTAGTCGTAGTAAAGCATTATCATTCTAAAGTTGTCACATTGCCAAATTGTATAGGATTTTTGTAGAATGTCCAAGAGTGGAGTTTAGGTTAATATTATTGTCAAGACTGATTCTATTCTAGACAGGGTTTTGATCCTAGTAAAGGATGCACCTATTTTTGATTAAATGTATTGTTGTTTAAAATTTTAGTAACTGTAAATTCAAGTTATTCAATTGCGAATTTATTTAATGTAGAGAAGAGGAACTATTAGGCGAAGATTCTTCATTCCACGTGTTTTTTGATAGTTGAATGAACACTCGTAACATGTCTATTTATGACATTATTCAATTTTGGTAGACTCAATTTTGAGTGACTACTATAGTTCGACTACAAGAACTGTTATACACTTAAAAGTTGGATTTCAGTATTCAGGTTGATTATTAAAAATTTTCAGTAAGCTTATTGAAGCTGTTCTAGTGAAGAAAGTGGATTCTTTTGCTTTTTTAGGAATTTCTATTCTGTTATTTTGGCAGATAGACGCCTATGGTGTTTCTAACCGATCAATTGGAGTGCTAATTGTTATGATTACCAGACCGGGGATGTAGGACACTATTCGTCGTTCTTGAAACCGTTTGAGTAGATTTATTCCGACCTTTGACTTGATCCAGTTTATTTCTTCAGTAACATTTCGTGATTTTGAAATACGATCGCTTCGTTAGATATTTTTGAGATCCATAGCAGATGGATAATATACATGTGTTTTCTATACAGTTTGAATTTTGAAGACTTTGATAAATATTCATCCTATTTATTAACGTGAATCCCAGATTAGATTTATGTGGAGGCAGATCCATCGCCTGATACGTGATTATAAATAAAACCTATTGAAAGCAACGCACTTTGATCGCTATGAATGTTGTAAAATTAAATGAAACAATAATTAAACCTTGATTAATTAAAATGTAACGAAACCTGTATAATTATAGCAACACTATTTTAATGTGAATTTGAGCTTTTAATTAAGGCTAGTATGGAATTCTTCGTTCACCAAGGAAGGTGATTATTTGAGGCAGTAAGTTATAGTAATGCAATATTAATGGTTATATGAATTTTCAGTGCAGCATGATATTTGATAGTAAAGCCATGTAGGGGCTATTGTCGTTAATTATTGAAAGGATATTCAGAGGAATATTCCGAGTTGTAAAATGAAGTACAATCCACTTAGATGGATTCTTGAAAGCAAGTGTAATTACTGCCTAGGGCATTGAAATTTCAGTATCTTTCCATGTGCATAGTCTGTTGTGAAGAATCATGCATTTCACGCATGGATAGTTGAATTTACGTTGTATAATTTCGAATCTTAGTATCATTGCGACGCTTATGAGGTGTTATAATTATCCCCAATTCTGATTTGATGATGAGAGTTTATGATAGGTGGATGTAAAATAAAAATCGACTTAGCATAATTGCTTGGCCAGAAGACATGGATAAAATAAAGTAACACAAGCAACTACGAATCGAGTAAGACACTTATGGAAGGTGTCAATTCTGAATCTTGCAAATAACACTCAGAAAGTGTTACAGCATGAATGTACATATGTAATATAGCATTAATTGTTTTCAGGGCATAAATTTGTGTGTAGGGATTTAAGTATTATAGATGTGAAATTTCCAGGAACTCGATAAAATTATTTGATCGTTTTCCAACATCACTGTTGGACTTCATAATTTTTTTCTTGTTAAAAATGAAGGTGAAATGCAGTCATTTGCAATGTTGACTGGGGGGCTAGCATTCATTCCCAATGATAGTGAAACTTCAGTTGGAAGTTAGGCACTTTGCCTTTGTCAGTATATAGTGATTTTCGCTATATTCTCCGTTTTTAGCCTATTGTCAATTTTGAAAAAATAAGCTTATGAGATCACCTTTTGTCCGTGTGTGTGTGCGTGTGTGTGTGTGTGCGTGTGTGAGTTGTGTGTGTGTCCCCCCCCCCTAATAAATTCTAAACGGGTGGAGCGATTTCAATGAAACTCGGTAAGTTCATAGCACTATTCCGGGTGACCCCGACCGTGTCCTTCAAATTTTGTTACGTCTCGTCAATCCAACATGGCGGCTGTGCGAAATATTACACCAGCATTCAATATTTCCGAAACTATTACCGATATCCCCCTGGAATTATGTACGGTAATAAAGGGAACTACTAGAAATTCACCTATGTGACTCTTGAAAAGCTGGTAACTACAAAACCAACATGGCGGCTAAGCGAAGTTGCGACGTTTAAATAGACGTTTCTCGCGATTTAAACAACCAAAAGCAATAAACTTGGCACAGTATATCTTTATACATATTGTAATGCACCGACATCTAACTTCGTTCAATTGTTTACTTAACCACAAGATGGCGGCTGTGCGAAATATTTCACTGGCATTCTATATCTCTGAAACTATTAGCGGTATCACCCTGACATTTTGTACGGAAATTAAGGGCACTATTGGAAGTTCATCTATAGGACATTCAAAAACCGGTTCAAAACGAACATGGCGGCCAAGCGAATTTGAAAATTTAGATAGACCTTTCTCGCGATTTAATGTTCCAAACGCAATGAAACTTGGTACAGGAAATGTTTATACACATTGTAATGCACCGGTATCTAATTTATTTCAATTGTTTGCATAACCTCGAGATGGCGGCTGTGCGAGTTTTACAATTAAGTTTTTATTTCTTGTGTCGTAATCATGCGATCGAAGTGAATAATGAACCTACGCAATAATTTTCCTTCAATGGTACATGACTCTATGGCCTATACATTTAACAATCCAACATGGCGACCATCTGAAATGTTTAGACGGCTCTGAATATCTACTAATCTATTATAGCAATCAAACTGAATATTTTTATATTCGTGGGGGCTATGAACATAGGCTAAGTTCACCTCTAGGACTTTCAATAACCTGGTGATCACAAATCCAACATGGCGGCGACGCGAAGTATAAATATTCACATGGACGTTTCTCGCAATTTAACCATCCGAGTGCAGTGAAACTTGGTACAATAAATCCTTATATGAATGTTAATCCACTGGCATCTAATTTATTTCAATTGTTTCCATAACCACAAGATGGCAGTTGTGCGAAAATTTAAAACCTCGTGGTTACTTCTTGTGTCCTAATCAGGCGATTGATGTTTGAATGCTACACGTACACAATAATCTTCATGTAACAGTTCATAACTCTAGGACCTACATATATAAAGTCCAACATGGCGACCATCCGAAATACTTAGTCGGTTCTCAAGATCTACGAATCTATTACAGCACTCAAAGTGAAATTTTGAATGCTGATAGTGGCAATTAACATAAGTAGCATATATGAAAATAGGCAGTATAGTTCTTCACGGAACTACTTGTTTAAAGTTTCATTCTCATTTTGTTGAAGGAGGTCCCGTTGATGGATCGAAACATGTGCAATTTTCTAGCACATATTGAGTTATTGTTGTTGTTTTTGATTCTTTAGGGGCTTAACGACATCGTGTTCATGTATCCCCGTGTACTTGGGTGTGTGTAGAATTTGTCTGATAACCTGTGTCACTGTTATGTCTGTACTGATGTGTGTATTTGGAACTGAGATAGACTTTGGGTAGAAAGCGGCCGTGGCCTTAAGTTAGGTACCATCGCGGCATTTGCCTGGAGTAGGGGTGTGAAACGACGGAAAACCACGGAAGACCACTTCGAGGATGGTTGAGGTAGGAATCGAACTCACCTCTTCTCATTTTTTGCCTCACGAGACTGAGTGTTAGCCCATTCCAGCTTTCAGACCAGAATTAAATATATTGGCAAAGCCGGTAATTGAACCTGCACTTCCGCTGTGACAGCCAAATTACATATAGACTCAGGCGGATTAATAGCGATTGTATTTAAGATACATATGGCATTTGACAGAAATGGAACTGTATGATTGGGGCTTGGGCATTATGATCATTTCATTTGGGTCTATATGTGTATGGAATTTATCTAATAACTTGTGTTATTGTGAAGTTCGTGTGCGTTTTAACCTATTTTCAGTTATGAAAAACTATGCTCATGAGATCCCCTTTTGTCCGCGTGTGTGTGTCCCTAATAAAATCTAAACGGCTAGAGCGATTTCAATGAAACTCGGTAAGGGAATAGCTTCATTTGGTCCAACCTCGACCATGCCCTTCATATTTTCTCGAGATGTAATCAACCGACTGCAGTGATACTTCGTAGGAGAAATGTTTATACATTATTTAATCTACTGACATCTAATTCAATTCAATTCCTTTCATAAGAACAATATGGCGGCTGTGCGAAATATTAAAATGATTTTTATCGTCTATGTTTTGTTTCGTAATCATGCGATTGAAGTGAACGTTTGAATAATAAACCTGTGTAATATTCTTCATCTAATAGTGCATAACTCTATGTCCTACATAAAAAGCAATCCAACATGGCGATCATCAAAATTTTTGGACGGTTCTCCATATCTCCGAATCTATTACAGCAATCAAACTGAATTTTTGTATGCTGATAGAGGCTATTAACATAAGTTCACCTATTAGCTTTTCAATAACCTGATGAACACAAATTCAACATAGCGGTGATGCAAAATTTTAATGTTGATAGTATAGATGTTTCTCAGAAAATCCTTGTAATAGGCAGGAAAATCTTAAGGGAAACGACCGGTGGGATATATGAAAATAGGCTACTTAATTCTTTACGGAACTACTTGTTGAATAAATCATTTTAGTTCATTTTAAATCTTCGAAGTGTGATATTTTATAGAAACGATAAGAGAACACGTTAAGAAGGCCAGTGGTGGGTATTTCAGTGGTTTTCCACACATCGGAGGTTACGTCTTTTCGTAATTCTCGTGCTTTTGAGCTTACTTTTCGTCGCTTACCATGGTTTTTCTTAATGTAGTCTCAGTTAGGAATTCCTGTACCCCATTATCGTCGTCACTTGATGGTAGAATCTGGGGGTTTTCTAGCCGGGGTTTCAGGTTCTACGATCCAGTTACCATCAAGGGATTCCAACAAGCTGATGGTAGGTAAAACAAAAGTTTGGTGCTTTTCAGTCGGTCAACACGAATGTACCTGAAATAGATTACATGAGATTAGGGCATAACCCAGCTCTATTTGGGTACATTCGTGTTGACCGTCTGAAAAGCACCAAACCTTTGTTTACTTAGGCAACACTGAAAATGGGTTCAAACATCACAACTGATGGTAGGTATTTCAGGCACAGTACGTGTCTAATTATTCCATAGTTCGTCTGTAGTGGGGATCTCGGGATATTCTGGTGTCCATTTACTATGAAATGCGTCTTCTCATACGATATTTGTAGTCCTATCTTTGATGCAAACTCATGTAACTTCTCTATGGCATACTTGGTTTCTTCACTAATCTTGGTAAAGATAGCTAGATCATCAGCAAAAGCTAGGCATTTTATTTTGATTTTCTGTCCCAGAGTACCAATGCTTATGCCTTTGATATTGTTTCCCCACTCCCTGATGACTTTGTCCAACACTATGTTAAAAAGCAGTGGGGAGAGGCCGTCACCTTGTCGAACTCCTGTATGTACTTCGAAAGGCTCTGATAGTTCACCTAGAAACTTCACTTGAGGTATTGTGTCAGTGAGAGTCTGGCGGATTAAATCCCTGGTCTTACCGTCCACTCTGAGCTCTTCTAGGGTGTCCAGAACAGTTTATCTGTCAATAGAATCATACGCCATCTTATAATCCACGAAGGTGACAAATGTGTTGGTACTGCGGCGTGTACTTAAATATTGTCTTTAGACTCCAAATCTGCTCCGAACACGATCTACCTTTCCTAAAGCCTGCTTGGTGTTCACCAATCAAATGATGAGTTTGCTGTTCAACTCTTTTTAAGAGCGTTTTAGATAATACCTTGTATATAATTAGTAAAAGTGATATACCTCTATAGTTGTTGGGGTCCTCTCGGTCGCCTTTTTTATGCAACGGATGAATAATGGCATTTTTCCAGTCCTTCGGAATTATTTCGCACTCCCGTATTTCTGTTAGGCGTGTATGAACTCTCCTTATGAGGTCATCTCCTCCTATTTTCAACATCTCAGCAGTTATGTCATCGTTCCCAGGGGATTTGTTATTTCTGAGCGATTGGATTATCTCTTTTATTTCTTGAGTTGTTGGGGAGAGTGGGTCTGGGTTTGGTACAGGTTTTTCAAACTGCAGCCTTTCCACTGTAGGATCACAGTTCAGTAGAGTTTGAAAATAATCAGCCAGTATCTTGCAGTTCTCTTTACTGTTTGTTTCTAGTCGTCCATTACGTCGACGGAAACTTAGAGTTGGTGGTTTGTACCCTGACAAGTCCTCACGGAATGTCTTGTAAAAATGTCGAGTGTTGTTCTTCTGGAAACCCTGTTCTAACCCTGCAAGTCCGACTTTGTTGTAGGCATGTTTTTCGTGCCGGATTGTTTTAGAGGTAATTTCTTTAGTTTTTAGGAAGTTCTTCCATCTTTCCACTGTTCGATGTCCATTCAATTGATGCCATGCTTTGATTCGGTCATTTACGGCTTCATCACAGGTTGTGTTCCACCATCTGTGCTTTCTTTTCCTAGGTGGTTATCCTAATTTCATGGCTGATGACTGTAATGTTTTGCGAAGGTCTGGCCATTCCCTAGGATGTTGTTCCTGTAAGTCTCGTACGAAAACTTCGGCGTTCTTCCTCAAGCAGTCCGGATCAACTTTGGAAACTGGTTGCCTTTAGGTTTGGATCTGTTTGGTTGAAACCGAACCTTGATTTGCGTGAGGTAGTGATCCGAATCTACCACTCCCTTCCTTACTTTAACATTCTGAATCTCAAGCATATTCTTTGCGGAAATAGCCACATGACCTATCTGAAATTTCCCTAATAATGGGTTAGGTGATCTCCAGGTTTTCTTTTTCTGTAATGATCTCATAAAGTGCGTGGACATGAGTCTGAGCACGAATGATGTACAAAAGCTTATTAGACGCTCTCCATTCTTATTAGTCCGCCGATGTGCGGGATGGAGTCCTACTATTGATCTGTATATCTTCTCTCTGCCAACCTGTGCATTGAAATCCCCTAATAAGGTTTTCACGTGATGTTTGGGGATTTTACTTGTAGTTTCCTCTAGTTATTCCCAAAAATCTTCTACAGCCTGTGGATTTCTCTTATTTATCAAGGCATAAGCCTTGTTGCTTGATTTTACTGTAAGCACTGAAATTCTTTCACATGGTGATGTGAAGTCGATAACTAAATCAAAGATAGTTTTCCTCACTGCAAAAGCCGTCCCAAACATTAATAAATTGCCTTTGATATTAATGGCTGGTTTACCCTTAAATATCCTGAAATTTTCCGAGTATATGATTATTATTATTATTATTATTATCATCATATTTTGTCATTTTTTATTAAAACTTTTATCTTGTAATTCATGCACGGCGTTTCCCTCTCAGTAGTTAGAAATAGCTATAAGTCGATCCCATTGCCTGAAACGAATATTATCCTGGTTAGAGACTTAGTCTCACCACGAGCCGAGAAGAAGAGTCAGCATAGTATTCTCCACAAGGTGTATTTTAATGTCTTTTATTTTTGTCTTCAACATTGTGTTGGAACCAATGATGCCCAACATCTCTTATTAATTACATTTCATTGGTCGCCCAAGTGGGACCGAAACCAGACAGCGTCCATGAGGGAACAACCCCTCCCCCTAATAACTTCTTTTCTTGTTTTTTTAAATCTTTAAAAACCATCATAGGTGATCAGGACATGACCATTTTCACTTACAATCACTTGCTACCCTAACGTTATGAATAGGAGACCAGGTTAGGCCGTGACGTCACAGCGTCACCGCACTTAACCATCCCTAAGGGCAGCCCGAGGGCGGGGCCCACAGACACAAACATTTCTACACAACGTGGGTATCACAGACCCACAGGCATTCCACAGACTGGTATTCTAGAATACAGTAGATGCTTTATGGCATCTCAATTTCACCATTGTACATACCAAGGAAAGATAGAGAGACCATCGTGACCAAGAGAGGATCACACACCACGATAGGAGCAGAGATGGATAGTGCCATCAGGATGGCTATGGTACTGCGCCCGAAGAAACCCATCAGTACTTATATCCAAAGCCCGAAAAAGGTTTGCAGACATGTAAGTTACCCAGATCACAAGCTTATCATGCCTACTAAGTAAAATTGGGAATTCCAGGAACATACAGGATAGATATTATTCGTAAAGAAAATAGTACTACTAGACAAGGTACAAATTTCTACTGTTATTTACATTTAGAACAACCGAGAAACTCCAATCTCGAGGGGTGATAAGGTCTAATCTATAGTGAGCGCCTGTATCTATACCTCGTAGTACTATTTTCGACGATGACGACAATGAAAACGGAATCAGTTTAGATAAAATTTGACTAAGTTGCTAAAAAGCACTAGCCGTTTATTAAGCTAATAAAACAATGTATAACAATTGGCTTCCTCCCTTAATATTGTGTCCCCCTGACACTTCAACAAAAATAACTGCAAAGATAAATTTGCACGTGGCATTACTATCGTAAGAAAAGGTGAAACGGCGTGACATTAAGTATTGCCCTATTTTATACGGGTCCGCTTCAACTATGAACCGTAGTTCCATATCTAATCAAATTATTCACGAACTATGTGCATATATACATCTTTTATGAAATTCAAATTTTACACTTCATAACGTCGAAGATTAAATTTTCTTCCTCCAATACGTCTTTCATCTACTCCATTTCTCTTAAACATCAAATTCAAATTCAAACATACATACACCGCAACTATCGTGTTGAAAGTAATAAATACTCGTCATAATCAATTGAACATAAGTGACAAACATTTAAGCTAAGCACTGTTCCTTTTTACCTTTATCTATATATCATGAAATTCTGAAATAAGTGCTGAAATTCTTTACTGAGTTAACAATCTTCTGATAAACGTGAATACTGTAAGTGCACGGCATTAACCTTCGTTTCCACACTTCTCCTCCATAATTATACAACAATTACTTTCTCTTTTAAACACCCTGTATAGAATCTTCCTTTACTATACTCTCATAACTTCACAATTATTGCATTCAATACTAGAAAAACTTAGAGACTCCACTGCGTCCCTTCGTAAACTTACGTAACTCTTTTACGTTCATATCTCCTTAATCTGCACGGTAATTCAACTATAAACTTCTACTTCAATACATATACTTCCTTTACTTAACATTTCTCCTCTATAATTGATACAACATCGCCTCGTGCTCGTAATTTCATGTCTGTAATAAATCTCTGTACTTTCACCTTTTTGATCACCCTGTGATTTAATTTCGTTAACTTTCCTCTTCACGTGTTTAAATTCAGCTTTACATTTTGTTACAACTTTTCAAGAAATATCAGTAAATATTCATATTCTTAACAAAAGATATAAGTTTGACTTCATTCTATTAATATTTGTTTAACAAATTCCTTTGTTTTTTAACGCTCTAAATTTCATTAGACATATGTGTTTAAGCTTTTCGTAATACTTTCGTTCATAATCAATTTCTGACACTCGAATCAACATCATGAGTTGTCGAAATATTCTTTACACTTCGTGACGTTACTTCTTAAGTATACTGTACTTAAATTTGCTCCAATAAATTTCATTTTACTTCATTTACAATCTTACTCCTTCTTTACTTCGTTCAACGTTCTATTCCTTTTATATAGTTTACTCTACATTCTTTTTTTATTTTAACGCTCTAAATTTCTTTAATACAATTTCTTCCAATAATTTGCTTTCCTCTAAACAATTCCTTTGTATTCCTTTTTTAACGCTCTAAATTCCTTTAATACAATTGCTTCTAAGTTATTCTAAACAATTCCTTTATATTCCTTTTTTAACGCTCTCAATTCCTTTATATTCCATCGCTGCGATAAAACAGATTTAATTAAATTAAATCTAACGCAAGTGTGAAAATATTTACACGATTTTACTTTAATATAACCTTAGTGTTAATAGCATCATCATCATGCCAAAATTTCGTCCAAGTGACTGAAATTTTCCAAGAAATACGGCAAATAATTCCGTAGAAAAATATGAAAATCACAATAACAAGATCTACACAAATTTAATTACTTTGACAAAATTATACGTTTTAAATAATGCAGTTAAGAAAAATGCTGTTGAAAATATGCGGTTGAAAAATATGCGGTTGAAAAATTATATGGTTGAAAAATATGCGGTTGGTCAATTGGATAATCACACAACTAAACTACAATTCTACATTATAAAAGACAATTTTCTCACTACCTTGTGTTGACTTCTGTACTGCTGAAAATACTTGCATCGCTCCTTCCAAACCAAACTTGTCGTGTTCATAGCAATGTCCACAGCTATGAAGACCGGTTTTGTGACAGCACCAGCTGGGCTCGCGGTGAATGACCTCGCCGAGAACAGCTCTGCCAACTCCCCGTCTCTTCTTCGCTCCAAGTAGGCCGGCTTCGATTCTCCATCTCTTCAGAATAGACATCATGGTTTCTTCAGAATAGACATCGGTTTTCTTCAGAATAGACATCGGTTTTCTTCAGAATAGACATCACGGTGTAGTACTGGCGTTTATGCAAGCTTTTTCGTATCTCAAGATGTGTTAAAACTCTCGTAGAAAAGTGTGAGTTTTGCTCGGTGATGTTGCGCTTTGCGTAGATATTTGTAGCGTCTTTCATGTTAGTGAATCTGGAATTCAACTGACATCCTTGTAGTCTTCAACTTCCCCATGCTTAACTTAGCACATGTTAATATTCATCTTCTTGATAATATAATTGAAACCTCCCCGTTGCTGCCTGGTAACTTGCATTTTCAATACAATGTTCAACTAAGCTTTTATACGTAGAAATACTGAGTAGCTTCTTGTCGAAAATGTTTCTAGCTATGTGGAACACTTTGCATAAGCACTGCAATATATAGTTGTACTTTGCTCCCAATTTACTGAAATTACACTCTCCCTTACTTCCAACCTTTGTGAACCGTAGCACTCTTATAAATATTCTCGTTTATGCTCGAGGTCTTCTCTCGTTCAAATCTCAATTGGAAAGAACTCTCTCGTCCTGCTCTCCGCATTCCTCAAGTTCTCGTCTCTTTTTTCCTCTCCTCCCGTGGTGTGACGTAACTCCTACCACCTCTCCTGACTTCCGTCCGCAGTTCGACCTTCGCCTCTTCCCCTCTCTCATGACGTAACTCTCGCTTCAAGTGGCGTGATCTTTCTCGTAAAGTGAACCTCCCACTTTCGTATAATGGAATATATGTCCATCTTTAAATCATTCCTACTTCCTTGCCTTTTATAAATGCATAAGATCTATAGTATTTCACTCATTTCCATACAGTTTTTCCCATATTACTCAAATTTTTAATAAATAAATTTTTTTATCCACTCATTTATTTTCTGGGGTCTTGGTTCATCTCCCGATCAGTTCTTGAGTAATGACCTTCAATAAATTCTGGCGCAGTACCAGCTACGGGCACCACTCCAGCACCCTTCTCCCTACACAACCTGTCACTTACAACACTATCCAACACAAACATACAGACACATAAAAACAGCTAGACTACATTCCAAAATATACATCGGGGTTGATAGACTTCATGCGTCTACCCAAAATTCAGGTACGCTACACCTTGGTCCCAAATGCCTACACCCGAGTATTAGGGGTGAGTCGGAAACAATATCAAACGTAATACACATCTCTATGTAAAGAGATCAGGCCGCATTTACACTAACAAGTATTTTTTATTAACTAATCCTGCATGCAAGGGACATAGAATTATTATACCTCGACCCATACTATATCCTCAAATGAGAGCGAATACGCCTCATATCCATCCCCATGCATGGAATATCCCACCCACATACCAGGGTTTATCATTATTACACCTGCATGGCACTTTTAAAAAAATTTTTGCACACTTGGGAACACCTAACCCCATCCAGTCACTGCAGAGACCTCCTAGCAGCATCATCGGCTCCCGGCCACCATTAACATGGAGACCAACGATGCATGACCCTCTCCTACCACGCTTTAAGCCCAGTCAGCAAATAACACCCCCGGATCCCAATAACAAGGGACCCAACACCATAAAACCTACTAACGGCTCTAGGAAATTACCAAGGCATTGCCGCTGGAAATCCGACATGGCGACTACAGGCCTAAAGTAGACTATGCATATAGAAGATCCTACAACCCCAGAACACTAAAAATTTTACATAATTACATGATACTGTACAATACCCAAGGGGTATGTACCCCTTAGAGATCATCCCCCCCATCATCTGTCTAAATCTCATAAAAGGCAACCCTTTAAAAGCCTACCCAATATCCATCAATACTATAAGGGCAGCTGGCTACTCCATAAAGCAGCTCAACCCTTGCGTAATTATGACACACAGCGACATACTACAAACTGGTTCAACTATGCCACAACGCGCTGACAGAACAGAGGCTAAAGGTATAAAAGGTGCCTTAAGTGGGTCACGAGGATATCTCCATCACCAGTGCTTCGACGAGACAGCCGGAGGCTAACGACAGTGTCAACCGAGGTGAGTCAGTCAGTCAGTGTTCAGAATCCTACTTTTGTAACCTAACACCCACAGTTTGTACTCACATTATAACATCACAAGATCCCTTAAAAGGGACTAACAGTTACTCATTGCTGACCAATAAACACTTGGTCAGTCTCTTACACTTGCATTACTGATCTACACTCTTCTTCACGTCCCCACGTCCTTCCTTACTCCCGTCACAGTCGGACGTGACACACCGTAGTAATAACGCCAACTCAGACGTCCTTGTATTCCTCACAGCGGCTAGCGTGCTCAATTGAAGCGCGTGCCGAACCGCTGACACTAGCAAGGTGATTATATAATAAGTAGCCGGCTGGGCGACTAGTACACCGACCCGCGTGCTAAGGCTACATCCCTTAAACCACATTTACAGTCTTTATAGGAACGCCCCCTAGTTCCTAGCACACCACAACACACTACACTGGTCAGCTTGCCCTGTCAAGGGGAGCTACCCTTATTTAGGCACAAACTCATAAATTAGTACAGCAACTCTCCCTTTTAGATCCACCCCCAAATAAGGGATCTAAAACACTGGTGGAGGCGCCGTCCTACGCATAGAGAAAAGGGACTCAACCAACGAGCCCTCGTAGGTAAAACGACCCCTTCCGTACCGCAAAAAGCCAAGCAAATTAGTGAGAAAATTTTTTCCCCCAAATAAAAAGCACCATTTTTTTTTTGAGTGCTCCAAACTAGCTACACAGGGGAAATTCTTAACAAACCAACCCCCCAGCCCCATACAGAATCAGAGAAATATAAGAATACACTGTCAAAACACGCACAGATTTTTTTTTTATTATTTTTTCACATACACTCCATTCAACATGGCCCCCCTATACCGCCTAGCTGTGCTAAGGAGCATTGGGGAGTACCAGGAATTAATTGCCTGGCATAGAGTTTTTGAAACTAGGCAGGACTACCTCAGAAGGTTTCAGCAGCTCCTGCACGCCCAGTACATGCGGATCATAAGAGCCCTTGTCCGGCCACTCCGCAGTGCTAAGAATCGCAAGATTCGAGCGAAAATCCCCACCCTCCGCACACAAATCATAAAAGCACACTGGCAACTACACTGTCGACACGAGTTTATGTTCCAACAATGGGAAACACTCATCACGGAACACAGACGGATAGGGACTCAGGACACCAAAGTCGCTGAACTGGCCATATGCCTCAATAGGCAGTACACCCAAATTTGGGACGAATACCGTGAACTCCAAACCAACAAGGCCATTTTTGAGTTCATGGTAGGGCCACCAGCCCAGCCGAGAGAGGACATAAGCGTAGATACGCTAACTCGACAATTTGCGAGGATGTCCCTCTCGCCACGTACTGCCACAGAATGGAAGGAGTTCGCCGTGGCCACAGTCCGGGAGACGGCCAGGTTAGGCTCCAACATACTAAAGAATACATCCTACACAGACACACGTCCTTCAGCTCCGGATCGGAAGGCAATTTTGCCAAGCCGAGGGGAAGAGCCTAGAACAATCCCCTCGGACCGGATGAACGAGAGGGAGTTGAAGCCAGGACCTTCAATCACACATAATACGACAGAGGGACAACAGGAGGTAACCTCGTCATGGGCTGACGACGTAGAGCCTGACCTACCACATATAAAGCCTACATACACTCACACAGATAGGCTAACACAGTGGCAGGAGTCTGCCGTGGCCACGGGCCAGAAAGCGGACAGGCTACACGACACCACATTGGCAGGACAAAAACAGGCACTTAAGCGGCCTTCACCGCCAGTTCAAAGGGCAAATTTGCCAGAACGGAGGCGAACACCGGCATTAGTCCCTCAGGATGCACGGTACACGCACATACAGATTAAACAGGCATTACCATACAATACACGGGGATTAGGAAAGGTATTATTACCCACCCCACAAAACCTCGCAGTCAAACATACATACACTCCCGTAAAATCTGCTAAGATAGCGCCAAGCGCAATAACGCCCTTAAATACAGGTACACTTAGACCTAGAAACACGCGCTACGGTGGAAGTAGGGCAAGGCTTACTTTGCTAGAAATTCCGCCGGAAAACAGCAAAGAAACACCTCAATGGATTTCAGAGGCCTATAATATCGTAACAGGGCAAAACCCTTCACCTTTCTGAGCACTGAAGCTCGAAAGACGATAACGACTTCCACCAAGGCCAAAGAAATAAAATAACATCACTTCCCCCATCATAAATGGCCACACAAGTTCTTTCACGCGGGAGATATCAGAAAATAGACCGACAATTACATAGTAAACATAAACTGCGCATTTTTTTTCTTTCTCGTATTTTATGTATATACAGGGCAACATGGCCAAATTAGAAGTGAGTAATTTTAAATCCTTCTGTGTTTTTTTTTGGGAACCATGGCATCTTTCTATCAGGCCATCACTAAGCCAAGTGAAAGCCCATCAGGCTTAAGGCCGGAAAGAGATATTTTGAACACAACTTAGGCATAAAATCACAGCATAGAGCTTAAGGGAGTCTTTCTAAGTAGAAATGACTAGACGTTCTACATTATGGTTCCACAGTTTGACAGATTCTCTTGTTGCGGGCAAAAAAAAAAAAAAAAAACGTAAGCATGGCAAGAATTAAGAATCTCAAACTAGTTTCAAAAAAAAAAAAATTTTGGGAGGTGTGCTTTAACCAACTAAAAAGCCCAATTGCACACCGGGATGAGACACTGTCATTTTGGTGAGTTACAATTACTTTGATAGGCAGGTTTGACTCCCACAGTGCACTGGCTTTGCTCGGGACGTGGATACAAGGGTATCAGTTACGTCTGGCAATGGCCTTCCTAAGGTGTACTAGACAGTGTCGGTAGATTCCCCTGAGACGTAACCAGATTACGGTAGTACTCACGTTACCAAAATGGTAAATACTACACTCAGGTCCCAATCACCATTTTTTTTCAAAAACATAGTGCTCACGACATAATTTTTAGAGACTAACGCCACCTACTATTATTTTCTTTCAATGTGCTCTCTTAATGCAGAGCGGGGCATAAATAATTTTTTTTTGTTTCACACAGTTAGCCCAAGAAAGAAAAATGGCCAAATAAACTATATATATATTTTATACATAGGTATACATAACACAACACTCGGGGACACAAGTGTAGTCAATGGAAGGTTCTTTTGCAGACGGCCAATGCATATGAGATTTCCGAAGTGAAATGCCATGGCCTGTGGTTTGGATTCCAAGTAAAACGGAAATCCCGTGGCACATGATCTCTAGAAATGGTCACGTTAAACCACAAAATTCCCCTCTTGCCTTTTTATAATGCGAAGAGCACTAACAGAAAAGCAGGCTGATTAAGAACACATGTTCGGATACACAGCGTTATCGAAACAAGTAAACAAGCGACCGCGCAAGACATTGCAACCCGACACCCTCATACTCAGCATTAAAGCAGACGTCAGTGATAAACTGCGAGCCTTACAGACGACAGTTCCCAAAGCACACTGCACGGAATCATTCATAGCCAACCTAAGAACCCTATATCTTCAAAATTTACACTACGAGGAGAGGGCAAAAATAAGCAAACTCCTCGCAGGAAGGTATACTAGGGGTTGCGCATAGAAAAACACACAGCCCATTTGCCATAGTGTAGGCGGCACAGAAATGGCCACCAAATCTTTACAGACAACCGGCTTCGAACCCATGTCCACACACAAAAACCTCGTACCGAAAACTAACTAAACAACGGTATTTTCGGTACGAGAAACACAAACAAAATACAGGCAGAATGCCCGCAGAACATGAACAACGCAGACATATAACACAGAGAATTACATAGAACACGGGTTCGAACCCCAGAGAAAATTGCACGCCAGGGAAAAACAAGCAGACGGCCTTCCAATCACACCAAAATTGGCCCATATAACGGCTTAGACAGATAATACTACATTCCTGCGGCCAAATGACAGGCATAAAATTCCAGAAATACACTTGACAGGGAAAATGGACTTTCCAGACAGAGACATATAAATTTCGTAAGACAACGGTCTTACGGAATAATGGCCACACAACGGCAATAGTAGCAGGGCGGATTACCACATCGGGCCGCCAGGAATTTAACACAATGACCACACTGGCATACGTGCAGAAAAACACGCAACAGTGGTTAACCTACATAAAATCCCGGCCTGAAGTTACACACACAAACTGATGACTTGCAGACTTAGCCACTTTGCAACACTGTCGATGACAAAACGCGATTGTGTAGTGGCAGTGACCATGAATAAACAAATGCAGAACAATCATAACACTATACATTTTTCAACACTGCGAAAGCATTTATCAACAAGCAGACGTCACAGACCAAAACTTGTCGCAGGCCCAGAGTAGCACGTTCGTAAAGACGTTGGCAGGCCACGGGCGCTTCCTACCCATACACAATATACACAGTAGGACTTAGCTCTACAGCAGACCAGGCGTCCGCGTGGTGTAGCGGAGCGTAGTCACACACACACACACAAACGCGCTCACCAATCAGGGGCGAACATAGGGACTTTGAGGAAACGGGACCTCCCCTTAACAACTTCTTTTTGCGACCCTAGTCCCGAAACAAATCATTCCAGGCGACTAGGACTTAGCCCTATAACGGACCAGAGTAGGTCGTGAAGCTTCGCTATCCCAAAGCGCGGATAGAAAACCAACATGGACCAAGGGAGGATGACAAGAGAACATGCTAACAGCGTCCCACTCTACTCCCTTCCCATAACCTTTTCACGTCCAGACATAAACAACGCAAACACATCTACACGACCATAAACAGCTACACTACACTACAAAGTATACATAAGGGTTGGTAAACTTCATGTGTTTACAGAAAGGGCATGCTACGCCCTGAGCCCCACCGCTATCACCTGAATGAGAGGGGTGCATCGGCCAACACCAACTAAGCGTAATGCACATCTCCATATGAGAGATGAGGCCATAAGTAATAAATACTAACCATTTTTTTTTTAAATTTAAATCATCCCGCATGAGAGGGAAATATATTAGTATTATGCCTCAACCTACACCTATCCATACATGAGTGCAAACGCCTCATATCCAGACGCATGCATGTATATCCCATCCATTCACCAGGGGATATTGATATCAGACCGGCATGGATTTTTATTTTATTTTTTGCAACCCCGGGAATTACCTGCCCCGTTCCACTCACTGTAGGAGCATCCTAGCACAAAAACCGGTTCCAGGCCGCCACTAACGCGGAATTCGGAAGTGCGCAACCTCCTCCTACCCTGCTTTAACCCACTCTACAGATAACTACCCCCAGATCACAATAACAGGGTACCTGACGCCACAGACCCTACTAACACCTCCATCAAGGTTAAAAAAGAGCATTATCGCTGGAGAAGCTGATATAGCACAGGTAGCCTAAAGTAGTCTACGTATGTAGAGGTTTTACCAGCCCACCACACTGGAAGTATTTTACATTTGACACTTTTTACACAGGTTACACCTATATTTAAAAAAAAAAGGGAATCTGAAACACCCTGGCTGATGATACCGGCGTTAGCCAAAGGTCAAAAGCACAACACTAGGGGCAGAACTGGGGTAGGTAATGACAACCCTTACCCCAGTTGGCTCGACAAATCACCTAACTTGACGACTAGACCAAACAGACGAACCACGTGAGGTCAAAGCATTCGCGGCCTGGTCGGGCAAGCTCTGGAATCCTAGGTGCGCATAAACCGCCCCTGGGAGGAAGGGATGCTAAACCCACTTTGTGCCACGGTCGTCGAAGACAAGACCTGCAGGGAGACTTTCTGAGAATGGCGGGAGAAATAGCTCACTCCGCGTCGGCCTCGGGAGCTATCCCTAGAGACGACCCCATTATGACTAGACTGCTAGCTAAGTTTAAATTTAAGTAGGCAAGACTTCCATGGCGGGAAGCAAAACTCCTGTGCGTTGGAGCATACTACGGCGGCCCATAGAGGCAAATTTATATATCAATGCGAAAATGCATACTACGGCGGCCCATAGAGGCAACTTTATATATCAATGCGAAAATGCATACTACGGCGGCCCATAGAGGCAAATATCACTGCGAAAGCAGGTTGCGACGGCCGATTAAGGCGGAGAGGATATTATGCCATTGGACCACACTGTCCAATGCCCACATAAATGACGACGCATCGGGCAGTCAGAGTGCATTAAGAGATGGGGCATTGCGCGCCCCTCACAGGAGCCAAGTGGGCGGCTCACCTACGACTAATCGGAACGGCAAAACGAGCACGACAAGGAAGTTACAGCGGGCGGAACGGTTAGCTTAGTGGCACCGTAAGCCGCCCGCGGATAGATTAATCCTAGTAATAGACGTCGACACTAGACTTAAGGGGACGGAATCTAGCGACCCTAGAGACAACCGGTGTTTCTGGGGCTCGTGCGGGTGGTGATCTGGGGATTTAATTGCCCCAGGCGATCGTCCTAGGCCAAATTTAGTTATAGACGGTTGCATTTGACACGCAACCTAGGATTAAGCAAATTTAATGAACACTGTTGCAATTCAGCACAGCATCTTTCGGCCATAGATTAAGGCAACCCTCTCGGCTTAGATGTAGTTTTTTTTTATATATATACCATAAGTAGAATAAGTGGTATAAGAGAACGCCGTTCGGCGCCTGATGACCCACAAATCCGTCATCAGGGTAAGTCCGATAACTCATGATAAGTTATTATAATGTAGCATAGTCTTACATTTAAGACAATTTTTTTTTAATACATATATTGAGGTAAAATTTCGGCGCCTGGCGACCCAAATTCGTTGCCAGGGTAAGCCCAATACTACAACACATTAGGAAATGACGTCACGGCACCATATAGGGTAAGCCCGGCCATATATCGAGTAATAATAACCATGCCATTCTTTTCACAGGTAAAAAGGGGCTTCAGACTGTGGCAACGCTGCCACAGGAAGCGGCATATGGAATAGGGAATTTCAATGTTTTGTTAACCTCTCCATTTTTTTTTTGCAGGCATTGTCACCTAGAATATGACACGTGTAATTATGATTTTGCTGCCAGATAGCAGCAACATGCTATTTAATGCCCCCTTATTGTAGTATTATACCTGTGCATACTAACCTCCATTTAACATTCATTCTCACTTACACACTCACTACATTTTTTTTTACAGCTACACGTCAATAATCTGCACAGCGGGAATGATGCCTGTGGGGCATCAAGCTTGCTGGCAGATCTACATAAAACAAAAACACTTGAAGCGTCAAAATGCGACGCAGCTTACGGCGATGAGGGCGCAACCGGCATGTGGCGGCGACCCTCATGGCCAAGTGTGCAAGCATTCACCCACAGAGGATGCTTCACAGACTAGGTATTAAGAATACACTGCAAGCGGTACGACCACTCAAACCGTGCCAAGAGGTGGCCGTATAGGATCAGCCGTGATACGGCAAGCGTACGTACAAACAGGTAGCGTGCACGCGAGGATCCAAACAAAAACTAGAATTATAAGGGTTTAGCGCGCTTAAGTAGACATAAGGTCATTGTAGTTCATAATTTTAAAGAGTAAACTACATACATATTCATGCGCCCACGGGCAATTATTCCAATTGAAATTCCTAAATGTCAGCATCGCAACATGATACATTAAACTCTATATATATTTTTGTCTGTTTATCAAGTTCACGTGTACACGATGTCTATATTTTTGTTTTGTTTTGTTTCGTTTGCTAAGGTAACACGTAACCAATGTCTGTGAATTGTTTTTTTTCATTTTTCTCTCTTCTAACTTCCCCATTTGTCAGGGTGTTCCGTTTTTCCCACACAAATAAATACTTTTGAATATTTCCTTTAAATTATACCCTGGAACACCCATTTTCTTTCTATTCTCTCCTATCTTCTTTATTGCAGGGAGCACTTTTTCCCCAAGATAGGGCGGACGACGCAATCATCCGTTCGGCCCTGGGTTTTTCCTCCCTGCACAACTATGTAACCATGTATAACCATGTTTTTTTTCTTTTTTATGCCGACAACGGCAATGGCGATTGTGCCTCAATAGCAATTATTTTCTTTATTCAACGATGTTAATGCACATTTCACCATGCAATGTAAAATTTATATACATATATATCTATGTACACCCCATAACCCTCCCCTCTGAACACGGGCTGACCGCACACCTACACTTCTGCACGACGACACCCGTTCCATACGACGACGCTTACGACGCCACCACCAGAAGAGACGAGGGGGATTCAAAAACTACTACGACAACATCCCAACCCCAAGTGCCCTTCCCGGTCGCGAGGACGCGACCAAATGGAGGAAGAGGCTTGTACAATACCCAAGGGGTATGTACCCCTTAGAGATCATCCCCCCCATCATCTGTCTAAATCTCATAAAAGGCAACCCTTTAAAAGCCTACCCAATATCCATCAATACTATAAGGGCAGCTGGCTACTCCATAAAGCAGCTCAACCCTTGCGTAATTATGACACACAGCGACATACTACAAACTGGTTCAACTATGCCACAACGCGCTGACAGAACAGAGGCTAAAGGTATAAAAGGTGCCTTAAGTGGGTCACGAGGATATCTCCATCACCAGTGCTTCGACGAGACAGCCGGAGGCTAACGACAGTGTCAACCGAGGTGAGTCAGTCAGTCAGTGTTCAGAATCCTACTTTTGTAACCTAACACCCACAGTTTGTACTCACATTATAACATCACAAGATCCCTTAAAAGGGACTAACAGTTACTCATTGCTGACCAATAAACACTTGGTCAGTCTCTTACACTTGCATTACTGATCTACACTCTTCTTCACGTCCCCACGTCCTTCCTTACTCCCGTCACAGTCGGACGTGACACACCGTAGTAATAACGCCAACTCAGACGTCCTTGTATTCCTCACAGCGGCTAGCGTGCTCAATTGAAGCGCGTGCCGAACCGCTGACACTAGCAAGGTGATTATATAATAAGTAGCCGGCTGGGCGACTAGTACACCGACCCGCGTGCTAAGGCTACATCCCTTAAACCACATTTACAGTCTTTATAGGAACGCCCCCTAGTTCCTAGCACACCACAACACACTACACTGGTCAGCTTGCCCTGTCAAGGGGAGCTACCCTTATTTAGGCACAAACTCATAAATTAGTACAGCAACTCTCCCTTTTAGATCCACCCCCAAATAAGGGATCTAAAACAATACACACACACTTATTTACAAATCACACTTATTTTTTTAAAGAAATGAGTCTGACATCACACTGGATGGTGATGAGATGTAAACAGAAGGGCAGGGACGGGGCAAGACGCCAACAGATCCTGACCCAGACCAAAGACGAAATTACGTAAGGTTGAAGCATCGATGGCTTGGCGCGGGCTAACGTCAAGACCTAGGGGTGCGTCTAGCCTACCCCCCTTGTCGGAGACAGTTACACCCACTATATGCTACGGTCATCGAAGCCAAAACCTGCAGGGGAGACTTTTGACGGCTGGTGGGAGAATTAGCCAGCTCCACACTAGACTCAGGAGACGAACCTAGAGACGACCACATTAGGACTAGACTTCTAGTTAGCATGTAACCTAAGTAGAGCTTCTATGGCGGGAAGTTAGTTTTCCACGCGCGGAAGTGAAGAAGGATCTCAGGATTCAGCGGGACCAATCCTAGATCCGCCAATTCCTTGCCCCGCGAGGCAAGGTGAAGACGATCTAACAAATAAATGATAATAAATGAATAATGAATAATGCGTATGGAATGAATGCGATCATTCGGCCCCGTGCCCACATAAATGGATGACACCGGGTCTCCAGAGCTTAAACGGTCACGCACCGGGCAGCCAGAGATGTAAATGAGGAATGCGGCGAGCTCTCACAGGGGTTCTGTGGGCAAACCCAGCAATAAACATAAACAGATGATAAATTGCGAATAATGCCAACACAGGCAAGTATAACAGCGACGAAAAGGATATCCGAGCGAGGAGTCTGCTCCTTCGCAACGCCCTCGCGCAGGCCTTTATTAATTACTAATAATGTAATGTCGACAATTAGTATTAAGACGGAGGGGACTACGAGCCATTGCTGGGTTCCGGTCCCAGTAATAGGTTACAAGGGCCCCCGGGAGAGAAATCGACCGGACGAGCCTCCATCAAAATTCTAGCGTATAGGTTACAGTGCCATTTAAAAGGCAACTTACATTTAAGCAAATTTAATAAGCACTGTTGCAAAACAGTAGCTACACCACATTTTCGGCATTAGGTTAAGGTCCACCTCGGCATGTATATACAGGATATTTTTTCATTTAGTATTAATTAATATAATTTAGGTCAATTTTTTTTAAATTAAGATAAGAGCGTTCGGCACCTGGTAACTAAAATCCGTTACCAGGGTAAGCCCGACAATACATAGAATAAATAGGATTAAGATAGAACGTCCCACAACACATCGCGTAAACGCGAATATGCAACGCGAACGCGACACACAGCGTTCGGCACCTGGTAACAAAATCCGTTACCAGGGTAAGCCCGACAATACATAGAATAAATAGGATTAAGATAGAACGTCCCACAACACATCGCGTAAACGCGAATATGCAACGCGAACGCGACACACAGCGTTCGGCACCTGGTAACTAAAGTCCCTTACCAGGGTAAGCCCGACAATACATTGGATAAATAGGATTAAGATAGAACGTCCGACAACACATCGCGTGAACGCGAATATGCGACGCGAACGCGACACACAGCTTTCGGCACCTGGCGGCTAGACGTTGCCAGGATAAGTCCGATAAAGCAATATATGCGACAGCTCGGCACAGCAACCAAGGCTGACCGGCCACAGCGGTGCGAGAGAAAATTTATGGCCAAGGGCATTTCACAAAATATGTATTTTTTTTTTTTTTCAGAAATAAGAGCTCCAACACTTCAGCAACGTGCCAGTGACAAAAATGATCATGGTACAAGGTAAGGTGGACCACCGAACACACATACACTCATACACTGGTATACACGGAGGAGACACACACATCTACACATAAACAAGAATGAATGATAAGATATAAGTAGCACTATAAGGTGCGGCCGGCATAGCTTAAGTTAGTATTAGAAAGGGTATAGTAGAATACATGCATTGGGCACGATCGTGAAGTATATCCAGAGACACCATATACACACATCAAAAAAAGTTTTGCATCACCTCGGTTCCCAGATCTCCGGCATATAGACGTTGACTGTGTATATCGTATCCAAGATACAGTCCCTTTGACTGTTCATAGATGTCACTAAAACTGCTCAAAGATGTAAACAACCATGCATGAGCAGGGCCTATTAGACGGAGGGGGTACGACAGCCGATCAGTTCCAGTCATTCCACCAGGACGAAGGTACGCTGCTCATGTTGTCTGTAGTTCTACCATGCCTAGAAGGTCAATACCGCAGTTCGATCGCGTCCGCATTGTTACTTTGTGTCAAGAAGGGCTCTCAACAAGGGAAGTTTCCAGGCGTCTCAGAGTGAACCAAAGCGATGTTGTTCGGACATGGAGGAGGTACAGAGATACAGGAACTGTCGATGACAGGCCTCGCTCAGGCCGCCCAAGGGCTACTACTGTAGTGGATGACCGCTACTTACGGATTGCCGCTCGGAGGAACCCTGACAGCAATGCCACCATGTTGAATAATGCGTTTCGTTCAGCCACAGGACGTCGTGTTTCAACTCAAACTGTGCGCAATAGGCTGCATGATGCGCAACTTCACTCCCGACGTCCATGGCGAGGTCCAGCTTTGCAACCCCGACACCATGCAGCGCGGTACAGATGGGCCCAACAACATGCTGAATGGACCCCACGGAATTGGCATCACGTTCTCTTCACCGATGAGTGTCGCATATGCCTTCAACCAGACAATCGTCGGAGACGTGTTTGGAGGCACCCTGGTCAGGCTGAACGTCTTAGACACACTGTCCAGCGAGTGCAGCAAGGTGGTGGTTCCCTGATGTTTTGGGGAGGCATTATGTGGGGCCGACGTACGCCACTGGTGGTCATGGAAGGCTCCGAAACGGCTTTACGATACCTGAATGACATCCTCCGAACCATAGTGCAACCATATCGGCAGAATATTGGAGAGGCATTTGTCTTCATGGACGACAATTCTCGACCTCATCGTGCACATCTTGTGAATGCGTTCCTTCAAGATAACGACATCGCTCGACTACAGTGGCCAGCATGTTCGCCAGACATGAACCCTATCGAACATGCCTGGGATATGTTGAAAAGGGCTGTTTATGGACGTCTTGACCCACCAACCACTCTGAGAGATTTACGCCGAATTGTCGTTGAGGAGTGGGACAATTTGGACCAACAGTGTCTTGATGAACTTGTGGATAGTATGCCACGGCGAATACAGGCATGCATCAATGCAAGAGGACGTGCTACTGGGTATTAGAGGTAGTGGTGTGTACTGCAATCTGGACCACAAATGCTGAAAGTCTAGCTGTATGATGGTACAACATGCAATGTGTGGGTCTCATGAGCAATAAAACGAGCTGAAATGTTGTTTGTGTTGATCTCTATTCCCTTTGTATTTAACGGTTCCGGAACTCTTGGAACCGAGGTGATGCAAAACTTTTTTTGATGTGTGTATGTCATAATCAATCATGCGTTCTCTTACAGACCACTGGCCAGCAAGGAATAATATATATATATATATATGTATACGATAATCCATTTCTTCACAGAGGACGAGGATTGTACACAAATCTATTGTAAATATATTTCCCAACACAGAAATACCACACTCTCTCTCTTGTACAGACACATACACTCTTCATCATTTTTCAGTCGCACCCCTAAAGGTGACGACGCCGCGGCCAGCAACGTAAGGTGACCGTGGGGCACCGAGCGACGCTGACGCAATTACAGATATGAAAACGCTTAAATAATGAGCGATATGCGATGGCCAGGAATGGTACAACTTTGTAAGTGCCAAATCTAGCCATCAAGGTGAATTCTTCCACCCACGGAGGGAAATTCACGGGAGCAGGCAAACGGTTTAGCCACTAAACCACAGTGGCAGGTCAAAATGAATGGCACAAAGTACAGGTGGCCAAGAATGGAATGCGCTACGGCCACATGTATACAAGGTACTCATGAGCGGAAAAGGTTTCGTAATAATAATAATAATAATATAATTAAGGCTTGAACGTAAGGATTGTAATAAAAATTGTAACAAATTATAAAACCATCACAGCATAAGAAATATGGAGAATACACACAAAATGCAACATTCTAACACCATCCACACTGTAAAACATTTTTGTTTCTTTCCTTTCCATTCTAATAACGACAAAATTTGTGAAGGTGTCCCGTTTCACCCCAACACAATAAACCATTTAATATATATTCCTTTAACTTATACCCTGGGGCACCTATTTTTTCCATTTTCTTCCATCTTTTACACAATACACTGCAGGGAGCAATTTTTTTCTCCATACAGCGCCGGACGGCACAACCACCCGTCCAGCCATGGTTTTTTTTTCTCCCTGGATAATACCAACATGTATATAATGTCAAAATCATGTTTTTTTTTTTTGTATTTTTACTATTTCAAATGTCAACTTTCACGATGATCAATTCTAGATTAACTATGTATAACTATGTATACCCAAAACCTACCCCTCTGAGCACACGCTAGACTCACATCACCACGACATCGCTACACCTACACGACACCGACACGGAAGACAAAGAAGAAGAGGTACGAGGAGAAAACAAGAAGAAACCATCACATCGACACGCCCACTCTACTTCCCGTTCGCGAGGACGCGAACTAATCGATGAGGGGGACTTGTACAGCCCGGGGGGGGGGGCAGTACCCCCCATCTTTCACCAAAACCACCCCAACTGGAAACACCATAATTCCAGGACATATCTATACACAGCAAGCGGCGGCCGCCTAAGCCTAGGAGGTTAGCCAACTGCTTGCAAAACATACACAAACATTTACACTAACAACTATCTGGGGCAGCTACATTGACGCAATGCTGACCAAGCAACGCTGAAAGGTATAAGAATGGAGTCCAGATTGGAGCCATTATCTGTTCTACTCTGTGCTTCGCCAGCGGCCCTGTCCGACGTCTGTTCCAGCTTATCACCAGGTGAGATTCAGCTCGTGTTCAGACGCCTTTATTTTGTAAACACCTACCCTAAACTTGTACACCTCACAGATTGTATTCCATACTTGTCTAAACTCCCCAAGAGGGACACCAAACTACATCTACTAACCAATAAATACATGGTCAGTAAGCTACACTTGTATTACTGATTACACTCCACTTCACATCCTCATACCCCACCTGACCTTCGTCACAATTGCCCGTGACCGTAGGAGCCAGTAATTGCTTTGTCAGACTCCATTGTACTCACAGCACGCGACTCGACTGCATAGCGTCGAGCCGCTGACCCAGCACATTTATTGAGTTACTCATTCCGCTCAGCTGGCAGGCCAGTTTAGTAGCCTGCACCTAAAAATCCATCCCCCAGCAGATACTTGCATCTTGCAGGGACACCCCTACAAGATTAAACACTAAACACCAACACACTACACTAGTAAGCTCTCCCAGCCACGGGAAGATACTCTCATCCAGGAATAGCCTTCTAAATTAGTACAGTGACACAACAGTGATTTATCCCAACTACCCCCCCCCCAACCAAGGGATTAAAACACTATTCCTATAATTAGCAAAGGAGGTAATTCACTAAGTAACTGATTCAGAACCTCTAAATAGCAGAGGAGATGATTCAGTAATTAAGTGAGGCAAAGTTCTCCACTCCTCTAGGTAGCAGAGGAGGTGTTTCAACGAGTAAGTGATGAAGAAGCTCTAAATTCCTCTAGTTAGTAGGGGTGTTGATTCAGTAAGTGATGCAGAAGTTCTCAAGTCCTCTAGGTAGCAGAGTACGTGATCCAGTTAACAAGTGGAGCAGAAGTTCTCACCTCCTCTAGGTAGCAGAGTAGGTGATTAAGTAAGTGATGCAGACGCTCTCAATTCCTCTAGGTAGATGAAGAGGTGATTCAGTATGTAAGTGATGCAGAACATCTCAACTCCTCTAGGTAGCAGAGGAGGTGATCGAGTAAGGAAGTGATGCAGCAGTTCTCAACTCCTCTAATTAACAGAGGAGGTGATCCAGTAAGGAACTGTTGCAGAACATCTCATCTCCTCTAGGTAGCATAGTAGGTGATCCAATAAGTAAGTGACGTAGAAGTTCTCTACTCCACTAAGTAGCCGAGGAGGTGATTCAGTAGGTAAGTGATGCAGAAGTTCTCAACACCTCTAGGCAGCAGAGGAGGTGATCCAGTAAGTGAAGTAGAAGTTCTCTACTCCTCTAGGTTGCAGAGGAGGTGATTCAGTATGTAAGTGATGCTGCAGCACACAATTCCTCTAGATAGCAAAGGCGGTGATTCAATATGTAAGTGATGCAGAAGTTCTTAAATCCTCTATTTTTCAGAGGAGGTGATCCAGTAAGTAAGTGATGTAGAAGTTCTCTACTCTTCTAGGTAGCAGAAGAGGTGACTCAGTAAGTAAGTGATGCAGGAGCTCTCAACTCCATTAAGTAGCAGAGGAGGTGGTCCAGTAAGTAAGTGGCGTAGAAGTTCTCTACTCCACTAGGTAGCCGAGGAGATGATTCAGTATGTAAGTGAAGCAGAAGCTCTCAACTCCTCTAGGTAGCAGAGGACGTGATCCAGTAAGTAAGTGACGAAGAAGTTCTCTACTCCACTAGTTAACCGAGGAGTTGATTTAGAAATTAAGTGATGCAGAAGCTCTCAACTCTTCTAGGTAGCAGAGGAGGTGATCCAGTAAGTAAGTGATGTAGAAGATCTCTACTCCTCCAGGTTGCAGAGGTGATTTAGTAAATAAGTGATGCAGAAGCTCTCGATTCGTCAAGTAAGCAGAGAATTTTAACCAGTAAGTAAGTGATGCAGAAACCCTCAATTCCTCTAGTTAACAGAGGCTGTGATCCAGTAAGTAGGTGATGCAGAAAGTCTCAACTCCTCTAGGTAGCAAAGGAGGTGATCCAGTGAGTAAGTGATACAGAAATTTCCAATCCCTCTAGGTGGCAGATGAGGTGAACAAGTAAATATCTGATGCAGAAGTTCCCAATTCCTCTAGGTTGCAGAGAAGATTATTCAGTATGTAAGTGATTCAGAAGTTCTCAACTCCTCTAGTTAGCAGAATAGGTGATTCAGTACGTTGGAGATGCTGAATTTCTCAATTACTATAGGTAGCAGTGGAGGTGATTCAGTAAGAAAATGATGCAGAAGTGTTCAACGCCTCTATTTACCTGAGGAAGTGATACAGCTAGGAGTTGATGCACAAGCTCTTAACTCCTCTAGTTAGCAGAGGAGGTGATCCTTTAAGTAAGTGATGAAAAAGTTATCAACTCCTCTAGGTAGCAGAGGAGGTGATTCAGTAAATAAGTGATGCAAAGGCTCTCAATTCCTCTAGTTAGCAGAGTAGGTGGTGCAGTAAGTAAGCGATGCAGAAGTTCTCAACTCCTCTAGGTAACAGAGGAGGGGATCAAGTAAGTAGCCGATGCAGAAGTTTTTAACTCCCCTAGGTAGCAAAGGAGGTTTTCCAGTAAGTAAGTGATGCAGAAGTTGTCAACATCTCTAAGTAGCAGAGGTGGTGAGTCAGTGAGTAAGTGATGAAGCATCACTCAACTCCACTAGTTAGCAGAGGATGTGATTCAGTAAGTAAGTGACGTAGAAGTTCTCTACTCCACTAAGTAGCCGAGGAGGTGATTCAGTAGGTAAGTGATGCAGAAGTTCTCAACACCTCTAGGCAGCAGAGGAGGTGATCCAGTAAGTGAAGTAGAAGTTCTCTACTCCTCTAGGTTGCAGAGGAGGTGATTCAGTATGTAAGTGATGCTGCAGCACACAATTCCTCTAGATAGCAAAGGCGGTGATTCAATATGTAAGTGATGCAGAAGTTCTTAAATCCTCTATTTTTCAGAGGAGGTGATCCAGTAAGTAAGTGATGTAGAAGTTCTCTACTCTTCTAGGTAGCAGAAGAGGTGACTCAGTAAGTAAGTGATGCAGGAGCTCTCAACTCCATTAAGTAGCAGAGGAGGTGGTCCAGTAAGTAAGTGGCGTAGAAGTTCTCTACTCCACTAGGTAGCCGAGGAGATGATTCAGTATGTAAGTGAAGCAGAAGCTCTCAACTCCTCTAGGTAGCAGAGGACGTGATCCAGTAAGTAAGTGACGAAGAAGTTCTCTACTCCACTAGTTAACCGAGGAGTTGATTTAGAAATTAAGTGATGCAGAAGCTCTCAACTCTTCTAGGTAGCAGAGGAGGTGATCCAGTAAGTAAGTGATGTAGAAGATCTCTACTCCTCCAGGTTGCAGAGGTGATTTAGTAAATAAGTGATGCAGAAGCTCTCGATTCGTCAAGTAAGCAGAGAATTTTAACCAGTAAGTAAGTGATGCAGAAACCCTCAATTCCTCTAGTTAACAGAGGCTGTGATCCAGTAAGTAGGTGATGCAGAAAGTCTCAACTCCTCTAGGTAGCAAAGGAGGTGATCCAGTGAGTAAGTGATACAGAAATTTCCAATCCCTCTAGGTGGCAGATGAGGTGAACAAGTAAATATCTGATGCAGAAGTTCCCAATTCCTCTAGGTTGCAGAGAAGATTATTCAGTATGTAAGTGATTCAGAAGTTCTCAACTCCTCTAGTTAGCAGAATAGGTGATTCAGTACGTTGGAGATGCTGAATTTCTCAATTACTATAGGTAGCAGTGGAGGTGATTCAGTAAGAAAATGATGCAGAAGTGTTCAACGCCTCTATTTACCTGAGGAAGTGATACAGCTAGGAGTTGATGCACAAGCTCTTAACTCCTCTAGTTAGCAGAGGAGGTGATCCTTTAAGTAAGTGATGAAAAAGTTATCAACTCCTCTAGGTAGCAGAGGAGGTGATTCAGTAAATAAGTGATGCAAAGGCTCTCAATTCCTCTAGTTAGCAGAGTAGGTGGTGCAGTAAGTAAGCGATGCAGAAGTTCTCAACTCCTCTAGGTAACAGAGGAGGGGATCAAGTAAGTAGCCGATGCAGAAGTTTTTAACTCCCCTAGGTAGCAAAGGAGGTTTTCCAGTAAGTAAGTGATGCAGAAGTTGTCAACATCTCTAAGTAGCAGAGGTGGTGAGTCAGTGAGTAAGTGATGAAGCATCACTCAACTCCACTAGTTAGCAGAGGATGTGATTCAGTAAGTAAGTGATGCAGAAGTTCTCAACTACTCTAGGGAGCAGAGTAGGAGATTTAGTAAGTAAGTGACAAAGATGGCTTCAACTCCTCTCGGAAGCAGAAGAGGTTATCCAGGAAGTGATGCTGAAGCTCTCAATTCCCCTAATTAGCAGAGGAGTTGATTCGGTATGTATGAGAAGCAGAACATCTCTACTCCTTTAGGTAGCAGAGAAGGTGATTCAGTATGTAAGCGAAGCAGAAGCTCCAGACTCCACTAGGTAGGGGGAGGTGATTCAGTAATTAAATGATGCATAAGTTCTCAACTCCTAAAGGAAGCAGAGGAGATGAACCAGTAAGTAAGTGATATAGAAGCTCTCAACTGCACTAGTTAGCCGAGGGGGTGATTCAATAAGTAAGTGATGCAGAAGTTCTCAACTACTCTATGTAGCAGAGGTGGGGCTTCAGAAATAAGCGATAAAGAAGTTTTCAACTCCTCTATGTAGCAGAAGAGGTGACCTAGTAATTGATGCAGAATCTCTCAATTCTTCTAATTAGCAGAGGAGGTGATTCGGTAAGTAAATGATGCAGATGTTCTCAACTCCTCTAGTTAGCAGAGATGGTGATTCATTAAGTAAGTGATGCAGAAGCTCTCAATTCCTCAAGGTAGCAGAGGAATTGATTAAGTGAATAACTGATGCGGAAGCTCTCAACTACACAAGTTAGCAGTGGAGGTGATTCAGTATGTAAGTTATGCAGACGTTTTCAACGCCTCTAGGTATCCGAGGAGGTGATTCAGCAAGGAAGTGTTTCAGAAGCTCTCAACTCCTCTAGTTAGTAGAGGAAGTGATCCAGTAAGTAAGTGATGCAGAAGTTCTCAACTCCTCTAGGTAGCAGAGGAGGTGATACAGTAAGTGATGCAGGAGTTTTGAATTACTCTTGGTATCAGAGGAGGTGATCCAGTAAGAAAGTGATTCAGAAGTTCTCAACTCTTCTTGGAAACAGAGATGGCGATTCATTAAATAAGGGATGCAGAAGCTCTCAATTCCTCTAAGCAGCAGAGGAATTGATTCAGTGAGTAGGTGATGCAGAAGCTCTCAACTCCTCTAATCAGAAGAAGAGGTGATTCATTACGTAGGTGATGCAGAATTTCTCAATTAATCTAGGTAGCAGTGGAGGTGATTCAGTAGGAGAGTGATGCAGAAGTTTTAACGCCTCTAGTTTGTCGAGGAGGTGATTCACCAAGGAAGTGATGCAGAAGCTCTCAACTCCTCTAGTTAGCAGAGGAGGTGATCCAGTAGGTAGGTGATGCAGAAGTTATCAACTCCTGTAGGTAGCAGATGAGGTGATTAAGTAAGTAAGTGATGCAGAAGTTCTAACTACTCCATTTAGCAGAGGAGTTGATTCTGTAAGCATGCGATGCATTTGTTCTCAATTCCTCTAGGGAGCAGAGGAGGTGATCCAGGAAGTAAGTGATGCAGGAGTTTTAAATTCCACTTTCTAGTAGAGGAGGTGATCCAGTAAATAAGTAATTTAGAAGTTCTCAACTCTTCTAGGTAGCAAAGGGGGAGATTCATTAAGTAAATGATGCAGAAGCTCTCAATTCCTCTAGGTAGCGGAGGATTGTATTCAGTGTGTAATTGATTCATAAGCTCTTAACTCCTCTAGTTAGCAGAGGAGGTGATTCAGTAATTAAGTGATGCAGAAGTTCTCAACTCCTCTAGGTAAAAGAGGAGGTGATCCATTAAATAAGTAAGTAAGTGATTAAGTGATGCAGAAGTTTTCAACTCCTCCAGATAGCAGAGGAAATGATCCAGTAAATAAGTAAGGAAGTACGTAAGTGAGTATGTGATGCAGAAGTTTTCAAATCATCTAGGTAGCAGAGAAGGCGGTTCAGTAAATAACTGATGTAGTAGCTCTCAATTCCTCTAGGTAGCAGAGGAGGTGATTCAGTACTTAAGTGATGCTGAAGCTCTCAACGACACTAGTTAGCGGAGGAGGTGAACCAGTAAGTAGGTTATGCAGAAGTTCGCAACTCCTCTAGGAGCAGAGGAGGTGATCCTGTAAGTGATTCAGGAGCTCTCAATTCCTCTCGGTAGCAGAGGAGGAGATCCAGTAAATATGTGATGCAGAAGATTTCAATTCCTCTAGGTAGCAGAGAAGATTATTCAGGAGGTAAGTGATGCAGAAGTTCTCAACTCCTCTAGTTATCAGAGGAGGTGATCCAGTAACTAAGTGATGCAGAAGCTCTCATTTCCTCTAGGTAGCATAGGAGGTGATTCAGTAAGTAATTGATGCAAAGCTCTCAACTCTTGCAGTTACGAGAGGAGGTGAGTCAGGAAGTAAGCGATGCAGAAGTTCCCAACTTCTCTAGGTAACAGAGGATGTGATCCGGTAAGTAAGTGATGCAGATGCTCTCAATTCTTCTAGTTAGCAGAGGAGGTGATTGAGTAAGTAAGTGATGCTAAAGCACTCAATTCTACTAGGAGGTGATCCAGTAGGTGAGTGTTGCAGTAGATTTCAACTCCTATAGGTAGCAGAGGAGGAGGTTCAGTAAGTAGGTGATGCCGAAATTTTCAACTCCTCTAGGTAGCAGAGGAGGTGATTCAGTAATAAGTGATGCATAAATTCTCAACTCCTCGAGGTAGCAGAGGTGGTGATTCAGTACGTAAGTGATGCAGAAGCTCTCAATTCCTCTAGGCAGCAGAGGAGGTGATCCAGTAAGTGATGCAGAAGCTATCAATTCCTACAATTAGCGGAGGAGGTAATTCAGGACGTTCGTGATGCAGAAGTTCTCAACTCCTCTAGGTAGCAAGGTGATCCAGTACGTAAGTGATACAGATGTTTTCAACTCCTCTAGGTAGCAGAGAATTTGATTCAGTGAGTAAATGATGCAGGAGCAGTCAACTCCACTAGTTAGCTTAGACGGTGATTAGTAAGTAAGTGATGCAGAAGTTCTCAAATACTCTAGGTAGCAGAGGAGGAGAATCAGTATGTAAGTGATCAAGAAGTTTTCAAATCCTCTAGGTAGCAGTAGAGGAGATCCAGTAAGTGATGCAAAAGCTCCCAATTCCTCTAATTAGCAGTGGAGTTGATTCGGTAAGTAAGTGATGCAGAAGTTATCAACTCCTCTAGGTAGCAGAGGAGGTGATTCAGTAAATAAGTTAAGAAGAGGCTCTCAATTCATCTAGTTATAAGAGTGGGTGATGCAGTAAGTAAGCGATGCAGAAGTTCTCAACTCCTCTAGGTAACAGAGGAGGTGATCCAGTAAGTAGCAGATGCAGAATTTTTCAACTCCTTTAGGTGGCAAAGGAGGTGAACAAGTAAGTAAGTGATGCAGAAGTTTTCAACTCCTCTAGGTAGCAGAGAAGGTGGTTCAGTAAATTAGTGATGCAGAAGCTCTCAATTCCTCTAGGTAGTAGAGGAGGTGATTCAGTACGTAAGTGATGCTTAAGCTCTCAACGACACTAGTTAGCAAAGGAGGTGATTCAGTAAGTAAGTGATGCCGAAGTTCTCAACTCTTCTCGGTAGCAGAGGAGGTGATTCAGTAAATAAGTGATGCAGAAGTTCTCAACTCCTCTAGGTGGCAGAGGAGGTGATTCAATAAATAAGGGATGCAGAAGCCCTCAATTCCTCTAGGTAGCAGAGGAGGTGACTCAGTACGTAAGTGATGCAGAAGCTCTCAACTCCTCTAGATAGGAGAGGAGGTGATCCAATATTTAAGTGATTTTGGAGCTCTCACTTCCTCTAGATAACAGAGGAGGTGATCCAATATTTAGGTGAAGTTTTTTTTTTTTTTTTTTTTTTTTTTTTTTTGTCGTGTAGCCTCCTGAGAGGCCGAGTGCAGGTCTTTCTAGTCGACGCCCGTGGGCGACCTGCGCGTCGGGATGAGAGATGGAATGGATGAAGATGAATGAAACTGGGCAAGGATGTGGAAGGAAGCGGCCGTGGCCTGTCAGAAGGTACTGTCCCAGCATTTGCCTGGTGTTGAAAATGGGAAACCACGGAAAACCATTTCAATGACAGCCGACGGTGGGGCTCGAACCCACGCGTCTACCGAGTCAGCAGAGAGCTTGGCCCCTTGACCTAACGCAGCGCTTTAGCCCGCGTAGCCACTACTGTCGGTTTTAAGTGAAGTAGAAGCTTTCAATTCCTCTAGATAACAGAGGATGTTATCCAGTAAATAGGTGATGCAGAAGGTCTCAACTCCTCTAGGTTGCAAAGGAGGTGATCCAGTGAGTAAGTGATGCAGAAGTTTTCAATTCCTCTAGGTAGCAGATGAGTTAATCCAATAAGTAAGTGATGTAAAAGCTCTCAATTCTTCTCGGTTGTAGAAGAGGTGAACCAGTAAGTAAGTGAGTGATGCAGATGCTCTCAATTCCTCTAGGTAGCAGAGAAGATTATTCAGCAAGGAAGTGATGCAGAAGCTCCCAACTCCTCTAGGTAGCAGAGGAGGTTATCCAGTAAGTAAGTGATGCAGAAGTTTTCAACTCCTCTAGGTAGCAGAGAAGGTGGTTCAGTAAAGAAGTGATGCAGAAGCTCTCAATTCCTCTAGGTAGTAGAGGAGGTGATTCAGTACGTAAGTGATGCTTAATCTCTCAACGACACTAGTTAGCAAAGGAGGTGATTCAGTAAGTAAGTGATGCAGAAGTTCTCAACTCTTCTCGGTAGCAGAGGAGGTGATTCAGTAAATAGGTGATGCAGAAGTTCTCACCTCCTCTAGGTAGCAGAGGAGATGATTTAGTAAGTAAGTGATGCACAAGTTCTCAACTCCCCTAGGAAGCGGAGGAGGTGATCCAGTAAGTAGGTGATGCAGAATTTCGCAACTCATCTAGGAGCAGAGGAGGAGATTCTGTATGTGGGTGATGCAAAGGGTTTCAACTCCTCTGTGTAGCAGAGGATGTAATCCATTATATACCTGTTGCAGAACTTCTCAACTCCTGTAGGTAGCAGATGAGGTGATTAAGTAAGGAAGTGATGCAAAAGTTCTAACTCCTCTAGGTAGCTGAGTAAGTGATTAAATAAGTAATTGACGCAGAAGATTTCAACTCCTCTAGGTAGCAGAGGAGGTGATTCAGTAAGGAAGTGTTGCAGAAGTTCTCAACTCTTCTAGTAGCAGTGAAGTTGATTCTGTAAGGAAGTGATGTAGATATTTTCAACTTCTCTGGGGAGCAGAGGAGATGATCCAGTAACTAAGTGATACAGAAGCTGTCTACTCCTCTAGTTAGCACAGGTGTCGATTCAGTAAATAAGCGATGCAAATGTTCTCACCTCCTCTAGGTAGTAGAGGAGACGATCCAGTAAGTAGGTGATGCAGACGTTCTCAACTCCTCTAGGTAGCAGAGGAGGCGATCCAGTAAGTATGTGTTTCAGAAGTTCTCAACTCCTCTAGGTAGCAGAGGTGATCCATGAAGTATGTGATGCAGAATTTCTCAACTCTTCTAGGTAGCAGGGAAGGTGATTCAGTGAGTAAGTGGTAAAGAAGCTCACAACATCACCAGTTAGCTGTAGGGGTGAATCAGTAAGTAAGTGATGCTGAAGATCTCAATTACTCTAGTTAGCAGAGGAGGTAATTCAGTAAGTAAGTGATGCAGAAGTTATCAACTCCCCTAGGTAGCAGTGGAGGTGATTCAGAAAGTAAATGATGGAGAAGTTATCAACTCCTCTAGGTAGCAGAGGAGCTGCTCCAGTAAGTGATGCAGACGCTCCCATTTCCTCTAATTAGCAGAGGATATAATTCAGTATGTACGTGATTAAGACGCTCTCAATTTCTCTAAATAGCAGAGGAGGTGATTCAGCGAGTAAGTGTTGCAGAAGTTTTCAACTCCTCTAGGTAGCAGAGGAGGAGGTTCAGTAAGTAAGTGATGCAGAAGTTTTCAACTCCTCTTGGTAGCATAGGAGGTGATTCAGTAATAAGTGATGCATAAATTCTCAACTCCTCGAGGTAGCAGAGGAGGTGATTCAGTAAGTAAGTGATGCAGAAGCTCTCAATTCCTCTAGGCAGCATAGGAGGCGATCCAGTAAGTGAAGCAGAAGCTATCAATTCCTATAATTATTGGAGATGGTAATTCAGTACGTTCGTGATGCAGAAGTTCTCAACTCATCAATGTAGCAAGGAGGTGTTCCAGAACGTAAGTGATGCAGATGTTTTCAAATCCTCTATGTAGCAGAGAAGGTGATTCACTGAGTAAATGGTGCAGGAGCAGTCAACTCCACTAGTTAGCAAAAAAGGTGATTCAGTAAGTAAGTGATGCAGAAGTTTACAAATACTCTAGGTAGCAGAGGAGGAGAATCAGTAAGTAAGTGTTGAAGAAGTTTTCAAATCCTCTAGGTAGAAGTAGAGGAGATCCAGTAAGTGATGCAAAAGCTCCCAATTCCTCTAATTAGCAGAGGAGGTGATTCGGTAAGCAAGTGATGCAGAAGTTATCAACTCCTCTAGGTAGCAGAGGAGGTGATTCAGTAAATAAGTGATGCAGAGGCTCTAAATTCCTCTAGTTAGCAGAGTAGGTGATTCGTATGTAAGTGATGCAGAAGTTCTCAACTCCTCTAGGTAACAGAGGAGGAAATCCAGTAAGTAGCTGATGCAGAAGTTTTCAACTCCTCTAGGTAGCAAAGGAGGTTATCCAGTAAGTAAGTGATGTAGAAGTTTTCAACTTCTCTAAGTAGCAGAGGAGGTGGGTCAGTGAGTAAGTGATGCAGCATCACTCAACTCCACTAGTTAGCAGAGGATGGGATTCAGTAAGTAAGTGATGCAGTAGTTCTCAACTACTGTAGGGAGCAGAGCAGGAGATTCAGTAAGTAAGTGATGATGAAGTTTTCAACGCCTCTAGGAAGCAGAAGAGGTTATCCAGGAAGTTATGCAGAAGCTCTCAATTCCCCTAATTAGCAGAGGAGTTGATTCGGTATATCAGTGATGCAGAACATTTCAACTCCTCTAGGTAGCAGGGAAGGTGTTTCAGTATGTAAGTGAAACAAATGATCCAGACTCCACAAGGTAGGAGGGGAGGTGATAAGTAATTAAATGATGAATAAGTTCTCAACTCTTAAAGGTAGCAGAGGAGATGAGCCAGTAAGTGATACAGAAGCTCTCAACTCTACTAGTTAGCCGAGTGGGTGATTCAATAAGTAAGTGATGCAGAACTTCTCAACTACTCTATGTAGCAGAGGCCGAGCTTCAGTAATAAGTGATGAAGAAATTTCAACTCCTCTAGATACCAAAATAGGTGATCCAAAAGTGATGCAGAATCTCTCAATTCCTCTAATTAGCAGAGGAGGTGATTCGGTAAGTAAGTGATGCAGAAGTTCTCAACTCCTCTTCGTAGCAGAGATGGTGATTCATTAAGTAAGTGATGCAGAAGCTCTCAATTCCTGTAGGTAGCAGAGGAATTGATTCAGTGAGTAAGTGATGCAGAAGCTCTCAACTCCTCTAGTTAGCAGAGGAGGTGATCCAGTAACTAAGTGATGGAGAAGCTCTCAATTCCTCTAGTAAACAGAGGAAGTGATCCAGTTAGTAGGTGATGCAGAAGTTTTCATTTCCTGTAGGTAGCAAATGAGGCGATCCAGTAAGTGATTCAGGAGCTCTCAATTCCTCTCGGTAGCAGAGGAGGTGATCCAGTAAATTTGTGATGCAGAAGCCCTCAATTCCTCTTGGTAGCAGAGAAGATTATTCGGCAAGTAACTGGTGCAAAAGCTCTCAACTCCCCTATGTAGCAGAGGAGGTTATCCAGTAAGTAAGTGACGCAGAAGCTCTCAATTCCTCTAGTTAACAGCGGATGTGATCCAGTTAGTAGGTGATGCAGAAGTTTTCATTTCCTCTAGGTAGCAAATGAGGCGATCCAGTAAGTGATTCAGGAGCTCTCAATTCCTCTCGGTAGCAGAGGAGGTGATCCAGTAAATATGTGATGCAGAAGCCCTCAATTCCTCTTGGTAGCAAAGGAGTGGATCCAGTAGGTAAGTGATGTAGAAGTTCTCAACTCCTCTAGGTAGCAGAGGAGGTGATTCAGTAGGTAAGTGATGCAGAAGCTCACAATTCCTCTAGTTGTCAGAGGAGCTGATCCAGTAAGTAAGTGATGCAGAAGTTTTCATTTCCTCTAGGTAGCAAATGAGGCGATCCAGTAAGTGATTCAGGAGCTCCCAATTCTTCTCGGTAGCAGAGGAGGTGATCCAGTGAATAGGTGATGCCGAAGCTCTCAATTCCTCTCGGTGGCAGAGAAGATTATTCGGTAAGTATGAGGTGCAGAAGTTCTCAACTCCCCTAGTTAGCAGAGGAGGTAATCCAGTCCCTAAGTGATGCAAAAGCTCTCAATTCCTCTAGATAGCAGAGGAGATGATCCAGTAAGTAAGTGATGCAGAAGATTTCAACGCCTCTACGTGGCAGAGGAGGTGACCCTGTAAGTAAGTGATGCAGAGCTCTCAATTATTCTAGGTGGCAAAGGAGGTGAGTCAGTAAATAAGGGATGCAGAAGCTCTCAATTCCTCCAGGTAGCAGAGGAGTTGACTCTGTAATTAAGTGATGCAGAAGCTCTCAACTCCTCTAGATAGCAGAGGAGGTGATCCAATATTTAAGTGATGCAGAAGTTTTCAACTCCTTTAGGTAGCAGAGGAGGTGATCCAGAAAGTAAGTGATGGACAATACCTCTACTCCTCTAGGTACCAGAGGAGGTGATCCAGTAACTAAGTGATGCAGAAGCTCTCAATTCCTCTAGTTAACAGAGGATGTGATCCAGTTAGTAGGTGATGCAGAAGTTTTCATTTCCTGTAGGTAGCAAATGAGGCGATCCAGTAAGTAAGTGATTCAGGAGCTCTCAATTCCTCCCGGTAGCAGAGGAGATGATCCAGTAAATTGGAGATGCAGAAGCTCTCAATTCCTCTAGGTAGCTGAGAAGATTATTCGGCAAGTAAGTGGTGCATAAGCTCTCAACTCCTCTATGTAGCAGAGGAGGTTATCCAGTAAGTAAGTGATGCAGAAGCTCTCAAATCCTCTTCTTAACAGCGGATGTGATCCAGTTAGTAGGTGATACAGAAGTTTTTATTTCCTCTAGGTGGCAAATGAGGCGATGAGTAAGTGATTCAGGTGCTCTCAATTCATCTCGGTAGCAGAGGAGGTGATCCAGTAAATATGTGATGCAGAAGCCCTCAATTCCTCTTGGTAGCAAAGGAGGTGATCCAGTAGGTAAGTGATGTAGAAGTTCTCTACTCCTCTAGGTAGCAGAGGAGGTGATTCAGTAAGTAGATGATGCAGAAAATCTCAATTCCTCTAGTTGACAGAAAAGCTGAACCTGTAAGTAAGTGATGCAGAAGTTCTCAACTCCTCTAGGTAGCAGAAGAGGTGATTTAGTACGTAAATGATGCAAAAATTTTCAACTCCTCTAGTTAGCAGTGGTGATCCAGAAAATAAGTGATGCAGAAGTTCTCAACTTTACTAGGTAGCAGAGCAGGTGATTCAGTAAGTGATGCAGAAGTTCTCAATTCCTCTAGGTAGCAGAGGAGGTGATTCAGTTAGTAAGTGGTGCAGAAGCTCTCAACTCCACTAGTAAGCAGACGGGGTGATTCCATATGTAAGTAATACAGAAGTTCTCAATCACTCTATGTAGCCAAGGAGGAGATTCAGTAAGTAAGTGTTGAAGACGTTTTCAACTTCTCTAGGTAGCAGAAGAGGTGACCCAGTAAGTGATGCAGAAGCTCTCAATTCCTCTAATTAGCAGAGGTAAGTAAGTGATGCAGAAACTTTCAATTCCTCTGTGTAGCAGGGGTGGTGTTCCAGTAATTACGTAAGGAATTACGTAAGTGAGTAGGTGATGCAGAAGATTTCAACTCCTCTAGGTAGCAGGGGAGGTGATCCAGTAACTAAGTGATGCAGAAGCTCTCAATTCCTCTAGTTAACAGAGGATGTGATCCAGTTAGTAGGTGATGCAGAAGTTTTCATTTCCTCTAGGTTGCAAATGAGGCGAAGAGTAAGTGATTCAGGAGCTCTCAATTCCTCTCGGTAGCAGAGGAGGTGATCCAGTAAACATGTGATGCAGAAGCCCTCAATTCCTCTTGGTAGCAAAGGAGGTGATCCAGTAGGTAAGTGATGTAGAAGTTCTCTACTCCCTTAGGTAGCAGAGGAGGTGATTCAGTAAGTAAGTGATGCAGAAACTCTCAATTCCTCTAGTTGGCAGAAGAGCTGATCCAGTAATTAAGTGATGCAGAAGCTCTCAACTCCTCTAGATAGCAGAGGAGGTGATCCAATATTTAAGTGATGCAGAAGTTTTCAACTTCTTTAGGTAGCAGAGGAGGTGATCCAGAAAGTAAGTGATGGACAATACCTCTACTCCTCTAGGTAGCAGAGGAGGTGATCCAGTTAGTAGGTGATGCAGAAGTTTTCATTTCCTCTAGGTGGCAAATGAGGCGATGAGTAAGTGATTCAGGAGCTCTCAATTCCTCTCGGTAGCAGAGGAGGTGATCCAGGAAATATGTGATGCAGAAGCCCTCAATTCCTCTTGGTAGCAAAGGAGGTGATCCGGTAGGTAAGTGATGTAGAAGTTCTCTACTCCTATAGGTAGCAGAGGAGGTGATTCAGTAAATATGTGATGCCGAAGCTCTCAATTCCTCTAGGTAGCAGAGAAGATTATTCGGTAAGTATGTGGTGCAGAAGTTCTCAACTCCTATAGTTAGCAGAGGAGGTAATCCAGTACCTAAGTGATGCAAAAGCTCTCAATTCCTCTAGATAGCAGAGGAGATGTTCCAGTAAGTAAGTGATGCAGAAGCTCGCAAATCCTCTTGGAAGCAGATAAGATGATTCAGTAAGTAAACGATGCAGAAGTTCTCAACCGCTCTAGTCAGCAGAGGAGGTGATTCAGTACGTAGATGATGCAGAATTTCTCAATAACTCCTTACAACTCCTCTAGTTATCAGAGGAGGTGATCCAGTAAATAGGTGATGCAGAAGTTCTCAACTCCTCTAGGTAGCAGAAGAGGTGATCCAGTACGTAAACGATGCAAAAATTTTCAACTCCTCTAGTTAGCAGTGGTGATCCAGAAAATAAGTGATGCAGAAGTTCTCAACTTTACTAGGTAGCAGAGCAGGTGATTCAGTAAGTGTTGCAGAAGCTCTCAATTCCTCTAGGTATCAGAGGAGGTGATTCAGTTAGTAACTGATGCAGAAGCTCTCAACTCCACTAGTAAGCAGACGGGGTGATTCCATATGTAAGTAATACACAAGTTCTCAATAACTCTATGTAGCCAAGGAGGAGATTCAGTAAGTAAGTGTTGAAGACGTTTTCAACTTCTCTAGGTAGCAGAAGAGGTGACCCAGTAAGTGATGCAGAAGCTCTCAATTCCTCTAATTAGCAGAGGTAGGTAAGTGATGCAGAAACTTTCAATTCCTCTGTGTAGCAGGGGAGGTGTTCCAGTAATTACGTAAGGAATTACGTAAGTGAGTAGGTGATGCAGAAGATTTCAACTCCTCTAGGTAGCAGAGGAGGTGATCCAGTGACTAAGTGATGCAGAAGCTCTGAATTCCTCTAGTTAACAGAGGATGTGATCCAGTTAGTAGGTGATGCAGAAGTTTTCATTTCCTCTAGGTGGCAAATGAGGCGAAGAGTAAGTGATTCATCAGCTCTCAATTCCTCTCGGTAGCAGAGGAGGTGATCCAGTAAATATGTGATGCAGAAGCCCTCAATTCCTCTTGGTAGCAAAGGAGTGGATCCAGTAGGTAAGTGATGTAGAAGTTCTCAACTCCTCTAGGTAGCAGAGGAGGTGATTCAGTAGGTAAGTGATGCAGAAGCTCTCAATTCCTCTAGTTGGCAGAGGAGCTGATCCAGTAAGTAAGTGATGCAGAAGTTTTCATTTCCTCTAGGTAGCAAATGAGGCGATCCAGTAAGTGATTCAGGAGCACCCAATTCTTCTCGGTAGCAGAGGAGGTGATCCAGTGAATAGGTGATGCCGAAGCTCTCAATTCCTCTCGGTAGCAGAGAAGATTATTCGGTAAGTATGAGGTGCAGAAGTTGTCAACTCCCCTAGTTAGCAGAGGAGGTAATCCAGTCCCTAAGTGATGCAAAAGCTCTCAATTCCTCTAGATAGCAGAGGAGATGATCCAGTAAGTAAGTGATGCAGAAGATTTCAACGCCTCTACGTGGCAGAGGAGGTGACCCTGTAAGTAAGTGATGCAGAGCTCTCAATTATTCTAAGTGGCAAAGGAGGTGAGTCAGTAAATAAGGGATGCAGAAGCTCTCAATTCCTCCAGGTAGCAGAGGAGTTGACTCTGTAATTAAGTCATGCAGAAGCTCTCAACTCCTCTAGATAGCAGAGGAGGTGATCCAATATTTAAGTGATGCAGAAGTTTTCAACTCCTTTAGGTAGCAGAGGGGGTGATCCAGAAAGTAAGTGATGGACAATACCTCTACTCTTCTAGGTAGCAGAGGAGGTGATCCAGTCAGTAAGTGATCCAGAAGCTCTCATTTCCTGTAGTTAGCAGAGGAGGTTATCCAGTAATAAGTGATGCAGAAGCTCTCAATTCCTCTAGATAACAGAGGATGTGATCCAGTAAATAGGTGATGCTGAAGGTCTCAACTCCTCTAGGTTGCAAAGGAGGTGATCCAGAGTGTAAGTGATGCAGAAGTTTTCAAATCCTGTAGGTAGCAGATGAAGTAATCCAGGAAGTAAGTGATGCAAAAGCTCTCAATTCTTCTCGGTTGTAGAGGAGGTGAACCAGTAAGTAACTGATGCAGATGCTCTCAATTCCTCTTTGTAGCAGAGAAGATTATTCAGTAAGTAATGATTCAGAAGTTCTCAACTCCTCTAGTTAGCAGAGGAGGTGATTCAGCAAGGAAGTTATGCAGAAGCTCCCAACTCCTCTAGGTAGCAGAGAAGGTTATCCAGTAAGTAAGTGGAGCAGAAGCTTACAACTCCTCTAGTTATCAGAGGAGGTGATCCAGTAAATAGCTGATGCAGAAGATCTCAACTCCTCTAGGTAGCAGAAGAGGTGATCCAGTTCGTAAATGGTGCAGAAATTTTCAACTCCTCTAGTTAGTAGTGGTGAATCAGTAAATAGGTGATGCACAAGTTCTCAACTCCACTAGTAAGCAGACGAGGTGATTCAATATATAAGTAATACAGAAGTTCTCAATAACTCTAGGTAGCCAAGGAGGAGATTCAGTAAGTAAGTGATGAAGACGTTTTCAACTCCTCTAGGTAGCAGAAGAGGTGACCCAGTAAGTGATGCAGAAGTTCTCAATTCCTCTAATTAGCAGAGGTAAGTAAGTGATGCTGAAATTTTCAATTCCTCTATGAAGCAGGGGAGGTGTTCCAGTAAATAAGTAAGGAATTACGTAAGTGAGTAGGTGATGCAGAAGATTTCAACTCCTCTAGGTACCAGAGGAGGTGATCCAGTAACTAAGTGATGCAGAAGCTCTCAATTCCTCTAGTTAACAGAGGATGTGATCCAGTTAGTAGGTGATGCAGAAGTTTTCATTTCCTGTAGGTAGCAAATGAGGCGATCCAGTAAGTAAGTGATTCAGGAGCTCTCAATTCCTCCCGGTAGCAGAGGAGATGATCCAGTAAATTGGAGATGCAGAAGCTCTCAATTCCTCTAGGTAGCTGAGAAGATTATTCGGCAAGTAAGTGGTGCATAAGCTCTCAACTCCTCTATGTAGCAGAGGAGGTTATTCAGTAAGTAAGTGATGCAGAAGCTCTCAAATCCTCTTGTTAACAGCGGATGTGATCCAGTTAGTAGGTGATGCAGAAGTTTTTATTTCCTCTAGGTGGCAAATGAGGCGATGAGTAAGTGATTCAGGTGCTCTCAATTCCTCTCGGTAGCAGAGGAGGTGATCCAGTAAATATGTTATGCAGAAGCCCTCAATTCCTCTTGGTAGCAAAGGAGGTGATCCAGTAGGTAAGTGATGTAGAAGTTCTCTACTCCTCTAGGTAGCAGAGGAGGTGATTCAGTAAGTAGGTGATGCAGAAAATCTCAATTCCTCTAGTTGACAGAAAAGCTGATCCTGTAAGTAAGTGATGCAGGAGTTCTCAACTCCTCTAGGTAGCAGAAGAGGTGATCCAGTACGTAAATGATGCAAACATTTTCAACTCCTCTAGTTAGCAGTGGTGATCCAGAAAATAAGTGATGCAGAAGTTCTCAACTTTACTAGGTAGCAGAGCAGGTGATTCAGTAAGTGATGCAGAAGCTCTCAATTCCTCTAGGTAGCAGAGGAGGTGATTCAGTTAGTAAGTGATGCAGAAGCTCTCAACTCCACTAGTAAGCAGACGGGGTGATTCCATATGTAATAATAAAGAAGTTCTCAATCACTCTATGTAGCCAAGGAGGAGATTCAGTAAGTAAGTGTTGAAGACGTTTTCAACTTCTCTAGGTAGCAGAAGAGGTGACCCAGTAAGTGATGCAGAAGCTCTCAATTCCTCTAATTAGCAGAGGTAAGTAAGTGATGCTGAAACTTTCAATTCCTCTGTGTAGCAGGGGTGGTGTTCCAGTAATTACGTAAGGAATTACGTAAGTGAGTAGGTGATGCAGAAGATTTCAACTCCTCTAGGTAGCAGAGGAGGTGATCCAGTAACTAAGTGATGCAGAAGCTCTCAATTCCTCTAGTTAACAGAGGATGTGATGCAGTTAGTAGGTGATGCAGAAGTTTTCATTTCCTCTAGGTTGCAAATGAGGCGAAGAGTAAGTGATTCAGGAGCTCTCAATTCCTCTCGGTAGCAGAGGAGGTGATCCAGTAAATATGTGATGCAGAAGCCCTCAATTCCTCTTGGTAGCAAAGGAGGTGATCCAGTAGGTAAGTGATGTAGAAGTTCTCTACTCCCTTAGGTAGCAGAGGAGGTGATTCAGTAAGTAAGTGATGCAGAAACTCTCAATTCCTCTAGTTGGCAGAAGAGCTGATCCAGTAATTAAGTGATGCAGAAGCTCTCAACTCCTCTAGATAGCAGAGGAGGTGATCCAATATTTAAGTGATGCAGAAGTTTTCAACTCCTTTAGGTAGCAGAGGAGGTGATCCAGAAAGTAAGTGATGGACAATACCTCTACTCCTCTAGGTAGCAGAGGAGGTGATCCAGTCAGTAAGTGATCCAGAAGCTCTCATTTCCTGTAGTTAGCAGAGGAGGTTATCCAGTAATAAGTGATGCAGAAGCTCTCAATTCCTCTAGATAACAGAGGGTGTGATCCAGTAAATAGGTGATGCTGAAGGTCTCAACTCCTCTAGGTTGCAAAGGAGGTGATCCAGAGTGTAAGTGATGCAGAAGTTTTCAAATCCTGTAGGTAGCAGATGAAGTAATCCAGGAAGTAAGTGATGCAAAAGCTCTCAATTCTTCTCGGTTGTAGAGGAGGTGAACCAGTAAGTAAGTGATGCAGAAGCTCTCAATTCCTCTTTGTAGTAGAGAAGATTATTCAGTAAGTAATGATTCAGAAGTTCTCAACTCCTCTAGTTAGCAGAGGAGGTGATTCAGCAAGGAAGTTATGCAGACGCTCCCAACTCCTCTAGGTAGCAGAGGAGGTTATCCAGTAAGTAAGTGGTGCAGAAGCTTACACTCCTCAAGTTATCAGAGGAGGTGATCCAGTAAATAGCTGATGCAGAAGATCTCAACTCCTCTAGGTAGCAGAAGAGGTGATACAGTTCGTAAATGGTGCAGAAATTTTCAACTCCTCTAGTTAGTAGTGGTGAATCAGTAAATAAGTGATACAGAAGTTCTCAACTTTTCTTGGTAGCAGAGCAGGTGATTAAGTAAGTAAGTGATGCAGAAGCTTACAACTCCTCTAGTTATCAGAGGAGGTGATCCAGTAAATAGGTGATGTACAAGTTCTCAACTCCACTAGTAAGCAGACGAGGTGATTCAATATGTAAGTAATACAGAAGTTCTCAATAACTCTAGGTAGCCAAGGAGGAGATTCAGTAAGTAAGTGATGAAGACGTTTTCAACTCCTCTAGGTAGCAGAAGAGGTGACCCAGTAAGTGATGCAGAAGTTCTCAATTCCTCTAATTAGCAGAGGTAAGTAAGTGATGCAGAAATTTTCAATTCCTCTATGAAGCAGGGGAGGTGTTCCAGTAAATAAGTAAGGAATACGTAAGTGAGTAGGTGATGCAGAAGATTTCAACTCCTCTAGGTACCAGAGGAGGTGATCCAGTAACTAAGTGATGCAGAAGCTCTCAATTCCTCTAGTTAACAGAGGATGTGATCCAGTTAGTAGGTGATGCAGAAGTTTTCATTTCCTGTAGGTAGCAAATGAGGCGATCGAGTAAGTAAGTGATTCAGGAGCTCTCAATTCCTCCCGGTAGCAGAGGAGACGATCCAGTAAATTGGAGATGCAGAAGCTCTCAATTCCTCTAGGTAGCTGAGAAGATTATTCGGCAAGTAAGTGGTGCATAAGCTCTCAACTCCTCTATGTAGCAGAGGAGGTTATCCAGTAAGTAAGTGATGCAGAAGCTCTCAAATCCTCTAGTTAATAGCGGATGTGATCCAGTTAGTAGGTGATGCAGAAGTTTTCATTTCCTCTAGGTGGCAAATGAGGCGATGAGTAAGTGATTCAGGAGCTCTCAATTCCTCTCGGTAGCAGAGGAGGTGATCCAGTAAATATGTGATGCAGAAGCCATCAATTCCTCTTGGTAGCAAAGGAGGTGATCCAGTAGGTAAGTGATGTAGAAGTTCCCTACTCCTCTAGGTATCAGAGGAGGTGATTCAGTAAGTAAGTGATGCAGAAAATCTCAATTCCTCTAGTTGACAGAAAAGCTGATCCTGTAAGTAAGTGATGCAGAATATCTCAATTCCTCTAGTTAACAGAGGATGTGATCCAGTTAGTTGGTGATGCAAAGTTTTCATTTCCTCTAGGTAGCAAATGAGGCGATCCAGTGAGTAAGTGATTCAGGAGCTCTCAATTCCTTCGGTAGTAGAGGAGGTGATCCAGTAAATATGTGATGCCGAAGCTCTCAATTTCTCTAGGTAGCAGAGAAGATTATTCGGTAAGTATGTGGTGCAGAAGTTCTCAACTCCTATAGTTAGCAGAGGAGGTAATCCAGTACCTAAGTGATGCAAAAGCTCTCAATTCCTCTAGATAGCAGAGGAGATGTTCCAGTAAGTAAGTGATGCAGAAGCTCGCAAATCCTCTTGGAAGCAGATAAGATGATTCAATAAGTAAACGATGCAGAAGTTCTCAACCGCTCTAGTCAGCAGAGGAGGTGATTCAGTACGTAGATGATGCAGAATTTCTCAATAACTCCTTACAACTCCTCTAGTTATCAGAGGAGGTGATCCAGTAAATAGGTGATGCAGAAGTTCTCAACTCCTCTAGGTAGCAGAAGAGGTGATCCAGTACGTAAATGATGCAAAAATTTTCAACTCCTCTAGTTAGCAGTGGTGATCCAGAAAATAAGTGATGCAGAAGTTCTCAACTTTACTAGGTAGCATAGCAGGTGATTCAGTAAGTGATGCAGAAGCTCTCAATTCCTCTAGGTAGCAGAGGAGGTGATTCAGTTAGTAACTGATGCAGAAGCTCTCAACTCCACTAGTAAGCAAACGGGTTATTCAATATGTAAGTAATACAGAAGTTCTCAATAACTCTATGTAGCCAAGGAGGAGATTCAGTAAGTAAGTGTTGAAGACGTTTTCAACTGCTCTAGGTAGCAGAAGAGGTGACCCAGTAAGTGATGCAGAAGCTCTCAATTCCTCTAATTAGCAGAGGTAAGTAAGTGATGCAGAAACTTTCAATTCCTCTGTGTAGCAGGGGAGGAGTTCCAGTAATTACGTAAGGAATTACGTAAGTGAGTAGGTGATGCAGAAGATTTCAACTCCTCTGGGTAGCAGAGGAGATGATCCAGTAACTAAGTGATGCAGAAGCTCTCAATTCCTCTAGTTAACAGAGGATGTGATCCAGTTAGTAGGTGATGCAGAAGTTTTCATTTCCTCTAGGTGGAAAATGAGGCGAAGAGTAAGTGATTCAGGAGCTCTCAATTCCTCTCGGTAGCAGAGGAGGTGATCCAGTAAATATGTGATGCAGAAGCCCTCAATTCCTCTTTGTAGCAAAGGATGTGATCCAGTAGGTAAGTGATGTAGAAGTTCTCTGCTCCTCTAGGTAGCAGAGGAGGTGATTCAGTAAGTAAGTGATGCAGAAACTCTCAATTCCTCTAGTTGGCAGAAGAGCTGATCCAGTAAGTAAGTGATGCAGAAGATCTTAATTCCTCTATTTAACAGAGGAGGTGATCCAGTTAGCTGGTGATGCAAAAGTTTTCATTTCCTCTAGGTAGCAAATGAGGTGATGCAGTAAGAAAGTGATTCAGGAGCACTCAATTCCGTCGGTAGCAGAGGAGGTGATCCAGTAAATATGTGATGCCGAAGCTCTTATTCCTCTAGGTAGCAGAGAAGATTATTCGGTAAGTATGTGGTGCAGAAGTTCTCAACTCCTCTAGTTAGCAGAGGAGGTAATCCAGTACCTAAGTGATGCAAAAGCTCTGTATTCCTCTAGATAGCAGAGGAGATGATCCAGTAAGTAAGTGATGCAGAAGCTCGCAAATCCTCTTGGAAGCAGATAAGATGATTCAGTAAGTAAACGATGCAGAGGTTCTCAATCGCTCAAGTCAGCAGAGGAGGTGATTCAGTACGTAGGTGATGCAGAATTTATCGATAACTCCTTACAACTTCTCTAGTTATCAGAGGAGGTGATCCAGTAAATAGGTGATGCAGAAGTTCTCAACTCCTCTAGGTAGCAGAAGAGGTGATCCAGTACGTAAATGATGCAAAAATTTTCAACTCCTCTAGTTAGCAGTGGTGATCCAGAAAATAAGTGATGCAGAAGTTCTCAACTTTACTAGGTAGCAGATCAGGTGATTCAGTAAGTGATGCAGAAGCTCTCAATTCCTCTAGGTAGCAGAGGAGGTGATTCAGTTAGTAACTCATGCAGAAGCTCTCAGCTCCACTAGTAAGCAAACGGGGTTATTCAATATGTAAGTAATACAGAAGTTCTCAATAACTCTATGTAGCCAAGGAGGAGATTCAGTAAGTAAGTGTTGAAGACGTTTTCAACTGCTCTAGGTAGCAGAAGAGGTGACCCAGTAAGTGATGCAGAAGCTCTCAATTCCTCTAATTAGCAGAGGTAAGTAAGTGATGCAGAAACTTTCAATTCCTCTGTGTAGCAGGGGAGGAGTTCCAGTAATTACGTAAGGAATTACGTAAGTGAGTAGGTGATGCAGAAGATTTCAACTCCTCTGGGTAGCAGAGGAGGTGATCCAGTAACTAAGTGATGCAGAAGCTCTCAATTCCTCTAGTTAACAGAAGATGTGATCCAGTTAGTAGGTGATGCAGAAGTTTTCATTTCCTCTAGGTGGAAAATGAGGCGAAGAGTAAGTGATTCAGGAGCTCTCAATTCCTCTCGGTAGCAGAGGAGGTGATCCAGTAAATATGTGATGCAGAAGCCCTCAATTCCTCTTTGTAGCAAAGGATGTGATCCAGTAGGTAAGTGATGTAGAAATTCTCTGCTCCTCTAGGTAGCAGAGGAGGTGATTCAGTAAGTAAGTGATGCAGAAACTCTCAATTCCTCTAGTTGGCAGAAGAGCTGATCCAGTAAGTAAGTGATGCAGAAGATCTTAATTCCTCTATTTAACAGAGGATGTGATCCAGTTAGCTGGTGATGCAAAAGTTTTCATTTCCTCTAGGTAGCAAATGAGGTGATGCAGTAAGAAAGTGATTCAGGAGCACTCAATTCCGTCGGTAGCAGAGGAGGTGATCCAGTAAATATGTGATGCCGAAGCTCTTATTCCTCTAGGTAGCAGAGAAGATTATTCGGTAAGTATGTGGTGCAGAAGTTCTCAAATCCTCTAGTTAGCAGAGGAGGTAATCCAGTACCTAGGTGATGCAAAAGCTCTGAATTCCTCTAGATAGCAGAGGAGATGATCCAGTAAGTAAGTGATGCAGAAGCTCGCAAATCCTCTTGGAAGCAGATAAGATGATTCAGTAAGTAAACGATGCAGAGGTTCTCAATCATTCAAGTCAGCAGAGGAGGTGATTCAGTACGTAGGTGATGCAGAATTTATCAATAACTCCTTACAACTTCTCTAGTTATCAGAGGAGGTGATCCAGTATATAGTTGATGCAGAAGTTCTCAACTCCTCTAGGTAGCAGAAGAGGTGATCCAGTACGTAAATGATGCAGAAATTTTCAACTCCTCTAGTTAGCAGTGGTGAACCAGTAAATAAGTGATGCAGAAGTTCTCAACTTTTCTAGGTAGCAGAGCAGGTGATTCAGTAAGTAAGTGATGCAGAAGCTCTCAATTCCTCTAGGTAGCAGAGGAGGTGATTCAGTTAGTAACTGATGCAGAAGCTCTCAACTCCACTAGTAAGCAGACGCGGTGATTCAATATATAAGTAATACAGAAGATCTCAATAACTCTAGGTAGCCAAGGTGGAGATTCAGTAAGTAAATGATGAAGACGTTTTCAACTCCTCTAGGTAGCAGAGGAGGTGATCCAGTAACTAAGTGATGCAGAAGCTCTCATTTCCTCTAGTTAAGAGAGGATGTGATCCAGTTAGTAGGTGATGCAGAAGTTTTCATTTCCTGTAGGTAGCAAATGAGGCGATCCAGTAAGTAAGTGATTCAGGAGCTCTCTATTCCTCTCGGTAGCAGAGGAGATGATCCAGTAAAAAGCAGATGCAGAAGCTCTCAATTCCTCTAGGTAGCAGAGAAGATTATACGGCAAGTAAGTGGTCCATAAGCTCTCAACTCCTCTATGTACAAGGGAGGTTATCCAGTAAGTAAGTGATGCAGAAGCTCTCAAATCCTCTAGTTAACAGTGGATGTGATACAGTTAGTAGGTGATGCAGAAGTTTTCATTTCCTCTAGGTGGCAAATGAGGCGAAGAGTAAGTGATTCAGGAGCTCTCAATTCCTCTCGGTAGCAGAGGAGGTGATCCAGTAAATATGTGATGTAGAAGCCCTCAATTCCTCTTAATAGCAAAGGAGGTGATCCAGTAGGTTTAGTGACGTAGAAGTTCTCTAATCCTCTTGGTAGCAGAGGAGGTGATTCAGTAAGTGATGCTAAAACTCTCAATTCCTCTAGTTGGCAGAGGAGCTGATCCAGTAAGTATGTGATGCAGAAGATCTCAATTCCTCTAGTTTACAGAGGATGTGATCCAGTTAGTAGGTGATGCAAAAGTTTTCATTTCCTCTAGGTAGCAAATGAGGCGATCGAGTAAGTAAGTGATTCAGGAGCTCTCAATTCCTTCGGTAGAAGAGGAGGTGATCCAGTAAATATGTGATGCCGAAGCTCTCATTTCCTCTAGGTTGCAGGGATGATTGTTCGGAAAGTATGTGGTGCAGAAGTTCTCAATTCCTCTAGTTAGCAGAGGTGGTAATCCAGTACCTAAGTGATGCAAAAGCTCTCAATTCCTCTAGATAGCAGAGGAGATGATCCATTAAGTAAGTGATGCAGAAGCTCGCAAATCCTCTTGGAAGCAGATAAGATGATTCAGTAAGTAAACGATTCAGAAGTTCTCAACTGCTCTAGTCATCAGTACGAAGGTGATGCAGAATTTCTCAATAACTCTAGGTAGGAGAGGAGGTGATTCAGTTAGAAAAGTGATGCAGAAGCTTTCAACGCCTCTTTTTAGCAGAGGATATGTTTCAGCTAGGAAGTGATGCAGAAGCTCTCAACTCCTCTAGTTAGCAGACGAGGTTATCCAGTAAATAAGTGATGCAAAAGCTCCCACCTCCTCTAGTTAGCAGAGGAGGTGATCCAGTAAGTGAGTGATGCAAAAGTTTTCAACACCTCTAGGTAGAAGAGGGGGATATTCAGCAAGGAATTTATGCAGAAGCTCTCAACTCCTCTAGTTAGCAGTGGAGGTGAGTCAGTAAGTGATCCGGAAGCTTTCAACTCCTCTAGTTAGCAGAGGATGTGTATCTGTAAGTAAGCGATGCAGAATTTCTCAACTCCTCTAGGTAGCAGAGGAGATGATCCAATAAATGAGTGATGCAGAAGCTCTCAACTCCTGTCGTAAGCGGAAGAGGTGATTCCAGTGTGTAAGTGATGCAGAAGCTCGTATCTCTTCTAGGTAGCAGAGGAGGTTATTCAGTTAGTAAGTGATGCAGAAGTTCTCAATTCTTCTCCGTAGCAGAGGAGGTGATCCAGTAAATAAGGGATGCAGAAGCTCTCAATTCCTCTAGGTAGCAGAGGAGGTGATTCAGTACGTAAGTGATGCAATACTTCTCAATTTCTCTTGGTAGCAGAGGAGATGATCCAGTAAGTAAGTTATGCAGAAGCTCTCAATTCCTCTAGGTAGCAGAGAAAATGATTCAGTAAGTAAGTGATGCAGAAAGTCTCAACTCCTCTAGGTAGCAGAGGAGGTGATCCAGTAAGTGATGCAGGATCTCTGAATTCCTCTAATTAGCAGAGGAGATGATCCAGTAAGTAAGTGACTCAGAAGTTCTCAACTCCTCTAGGTAGCAGAGATGGTGATTCATTAAGTAAGTGATGCAGAAGCTCTCAATTCCTCTAGTTAGCAGAGGAGGTGATTAAGTAAGTGATGCAGAAGCTCTCAGTTCCTCTAGGTAGCAGAGGAGGTGATCCAGATAGTAAGTAAGTGATGCAGAAGCTCTCAACTCCTCTAAGTAGCTGAGGAAGTGATTCAGTATGTAAGTGATGCAGAAGCAAGTATTGTATGATATCACTCAACATTTGGTGCAAACAATGCAAAGTACTTGGTGAAAACTGAATTAAAAAATAATTGACAAATTTTGATTTGATAACCGATGGCAGGAAATTAAAACAAATTTTGTTGTAAAGTGTTTTATTCTTCATTTACAATGTTTGAATCCTTTTACACTACTTCACCACACGCAAGTTTGTGAAACTGTAATTATTCTCTTGTTGTTACACCGAAATGTTTAGCGGATCAAGATGGAACATTTATGGTCGAAATATTTAATATCATTATTGAGATACAAAGCTATACACACGTCTGGACAAATGCGTTTCATTTCCTGAAATTCAAATCAATTCATTTTGATAGAAATTAAAAATAGGTTTCAATAGCATCGTTTATCCAACTAAGTTTCCAAACATAGTAAAAGGGCTAAATGCCATATCTACTGCCCATTGTGCAGCGGATTGTCCTAATTTTGTTCCTTGCCTTACTGCATTTGAAGATGTTTGTATCGCCTGATTGGCGGAACCCATAATGTCATCAGCAAACCTATTGAATATATTCTGTGGAGTGGCGATAGGTCTAGGCGTCGTTGTTGGTTTGCGAGTTGTTGCTGCAGCTTTGGTTGTGGGCTTTGTTGTTGCGGCTTTGGTGGTGGTTTTTACCGTTGTTGTAGTGGTAGTTGTGGCTGCCTTGGTGGTGGGTTTTGCCGTTGTTGTAGTGATAGTTGTGGCTGCTTTGGTGGTGGGTTTTGCCATTGTTGTTGTGGTAGTTGTGGCTGCTTTGGTGGTGGGTTTTGTCGTTGTTGTGGTGGTAGTTGTGGCTGCTTTGGTGGTGGGTTTTGTCGTTGTTGTGGTGGTAGTTGTGGCTGCCTTGGTGGTGGGTTTTGCCGTTGTTGTTGTGGTAGTTGTGGCTGCTTTGGTGGTGGGTTTTGTCGTTGTTGTGGTGGTAGTTGTAGCTGCCTTGGTGGTGGGTTTTGCCGTTGTTGTTGTGGTAGTTGTGGCTGCTTTGGTGGTGGGTTTTGCCGTTGTTGTCGTGGTAGTTGCGGCTGCCTTGGTGCTGGGTTTTGCCGTTGTTGTAGTGGTAGTTGTTGCGGCTTTGGTGGTGGGTGCTACCATTGTTGTAGTGGTTGTTGCGGCTACGGTGGTGGGTGCTGCCGTTGTTGTAGTGGTAGTTGCGGCTACGGTGGTGGGTGCTGCCATTGTTGTAGTAGTTGTGGCTGCTACGGTGGTGGGTTCTGCCGTTGTTGTAGTTGTGGCGGCTTCGGTGGTGGGTTCTGCCGTTGTTGTAGTAGTTGTGGCGGCTTCGGTGGTGGGTTCTGCCATTGTTGTAGTGGTTGTGGCGGCTACGGTGGTGGGTTCGGCCGTTGTCGTAGTAGTTGTGGCGGCTTCGGTGGTGGGTTCTACCGTTGTTGTAGTAGTTGTGGCGGCTTCGGTGGTGGGTTCTGCCGTTGTTGTAGTAGTTGTGGCGGCTTCGGTGGTGGGTTCTGCCGTTGTTGTAGTAGTTGCAGCTGCGGTGGTGGGTTCTACCGTTGTTGTAGTTGTGGCGGCTTCGGTGGTGGGTTCTGCCGTTGTTGTAGTAGTTGTGGCGGCTTCGGTGGTGGGTTCTGCCGTTGTTGTAGTAGTTGTGGCGGCTTCGGTGGTGGGTTCTGCCGTTGTTGTAGTAGTTGCGGCTACGGTGGTGGGTTCTACCGTTGTTGTAGTAGTTGTGGCGGCTTCGGTGGTGGGTTCTGCCGTTGTTGTAGTAGTTGTGGCGGCTACGGTGGTGGGTGCTGCCGTTGTTGTAGTGGTGCCTTCAGTGGCGGGAGCATTAGTTGCTTGAGTTGTAGAATCAGAAGTGCTTGCTTGAGTGGATTCAGCTGAGCTGGTAGTAGAGTTAGTTTCTGTAGCGGCAGCTCCAGTACTGACTGGGATGGAAGCATCGGAAGATGAATTACTAATGGTTTCATCCGTCTGCCGAACATTCAGTGTTCTGCCCTGCACCAGCTGAAAAACACAAACCAGTGATTATTACATAAATTGTTTCTAAAATAACAATCTTGGAAATTTGAGGCTTCCACGTTGCAATATAATTGAAATAAAGGGGAACTTTACCTAAAGGTTTGCAATCAAATTTAACATGACGAGGAATTCCCTTCCATATGGACGAAATTTAATTTGAGATCGATCGTTCAGATTCTCCCTCAACCACGACAACTGCAATAACATTATTTATAACTCTATTTATATTGAAGACCATAGCACTCCTGGTATATTTAAGCTTATGGCAAAGTACACAATATAAATATAACATACTAGCAGTAGTACCCGGCTTCGCCCGGTGGAATGATGATAATATTTTAAGGTCTCCTTAGAAATATAATGGACTTAAAATCTAAGTCATTTGCCCCCATAGACAATGAGGGAGTAATATCTAGGTCATTTGCCCTTTTGATAAGGATGATAATAAAAACTACTGTTGAATTGACACGTCAAACTTACAAACTACCGTAATAGGAATACATATTTCAAAATTCACAGGCGAGGAAGACTTATTGTGTGTGGTGATTAATGGTGTAATGGGCGTAATATCTACTGTAGGTCATTTGCTCTTATGATGAGGATGATAAGGGAAACTACTACCGGTATTGAATTGACACTTCACCGTATAAGGTACACAATGTACTGTAATAAAAATAACTATATGGCGGCTTCGATGGCGTATTTGGTAGCATGCTGAGCTTCTACGCCCAAGATAGCGGGTTCAAACCCGGCCGAAGCCGTCGGATATTTTAAGAGCGTTAAAAATCCGTCAGTATGCCTTTCTTCGGAGGGGAAGTAAAGCCGGTGGTCCCATGTCAGATTTATGGCATGTTAAAGAACCTTCCACTAATTACACCTGTGTGAAGCTAAATTTGATAGGTAAACAACGCGCATAGATGTCTACGTCCGTAGCCAAGAGCCGACTGCAGTGGCGTCTAGTAGCTAAGTTCCGAACTTGGCCTAGTAGTCGTTGACGGTGGCGCTTGGCGGCAAAAGTACGAACTATTTGAAGAATTCTAAGTTGCAGTTTGTACTTAAATTAAAAAACAGATAACACACACTAATACAGTCATCACAATTAACACCGGTTATCAGACAGATTCTACACACACCCAAAGTACACGGGGCTACATGACCGCGTTGTCGCAGCCCCTAAACTTAAGAACCAACCAACCAAAAATAAATATTTTAAAAATCACAGTCAAGAAAGACTTTATGCGGCGGTGATTATTGGTATGATGCGCGTAACATCTAGGTCATTTGCACTTATGATGATAATAATAAGGTAATGAAAAAATGACTACTAAACGAACATGGTGTTATTTTAAAACTGATATAGGTAATTCAGGTGTCTAGCTTCGATGTCTTCCAAAGTCTCAACCTTATTTTCTGGCTTAGGCCTGTACTGGATGCGTCTAGTGAAAGAGCGTACTGCTCGGCAAAGACAAAGAATATAGGTCCAAGCTGCACGAACCTGAGATGATCGCAGATGATGACGAAATATGATGACACACGTTCGGGGTTCCCCGTCCTATACCGATTGACCGGGAATCACTCACTGTTTCGCAACGGCCCTGTGCTGGCATCAGCATAGACAGCAGGAGATAACACGGCGGGCTCTGGAAAGTACACTCAAGTCACCTCGCGATGAATCAGCAAGCTATTCTCACAACTGACCCCCCCCCCCCCAGGGTCTCACAACTTGTGGGACGTGGGTTGGCGACCACGGAACCCCAGCTGAGTCTGGCATCGCTTCTACTTCCTGGTGCCGGGCTCATTTCAGTTCTCTTTCCTGTCGGCCTCCCTTGGTCAACTCTTGTTCTCTTCCGACCCAGACTGTATTAGGGTATCCGAGGGCTAGGGAGTCTTTCAATTTCCCGCCTTAATTGGCTTTGTCTCATCTTTCCTGATACCCTCATTCTTCGAGGGGTCTGCCTTCTTTTCCTTTTCATAATATCTCCTGTCTTCTGCTCAAGGCCCTCAAAGAGGCAGGGTGTGTGTAGACCCACCACTTCTGGTACACCCTCAAGGGCTCATGTCTGGTGAGTTAGGAAGCTGGCAACCCCGAGGAATTCCTGAGCTACATGCAGGGAATGGAGTGGTAGGCATATGTCAGAAATTTCAAGTGGACAGTGTTACGCATCGGGTTCCAAAGGGTAAGTAAGTATACACACTTTGTTTTCGATCGGTGAACGATGTAGATTTGTACCAAAGGGCCTTAATGCGGGAAATGGAGTGGTCTATCCGAAATTTCGAGTGAACAGTGTTACTCGTCGAGTTCCAAACGGTAATTATGTAAAATCTGGTTGAGATCGGTGAAACTGTGTAGTTTTGTGCCAAGGGCCAAAATGCAGGGAATGGAGTGGCCTGTCCAAATTTTTAAGTGGACAGTGTTACTCATCATCATCATCATCTTGTACAGTTTCCAGCCCCAGGCTGGGTCTCTTTGGAACATCGGGTTACTCATCGGGTTCCAAAGGGTAAGTATACACATTTTGTTTTCGATCGGTGAACGATGTAGATTTGTGCCAAAGGGCCTAAATGCGTGAAATGGAGTGGTCTGTCCGAAATTTCGAGTGGACAGTGTTACTCGTCGAGTTCCAAAGGGTAATTATGTAAAATCTGGTTGAGATCGGTGAAACGGTGTAGTTTTCTGCCAAAGGGCCAAAAAGCAGGGAATAGTGTGGTCTGTCCGAAATTTAAAGTGAACAGTGTTACTTGTCGGGTTCTACGGGTAAGTATATAAAATTGGGGTCAGATCGGTGAAACGGTGTAGATTTGTGCCAAACAGCCTAAATGCAAGGGATGGAGTGGCCTCGCCGCAATTTCAAGCAGACAGTGTTAGTCGCACTGTTCCAAAGGGTAAATATACAAATTTTGGTTGAGATCGGTGAAACGGTGTAGATTTGGGACAAAGGGCCTAAATGCAGGGAATGGAGTGGTCTGTCCGCAATTTCAAGCAGACAGTGTTACTCGCTGGGTACCAAAGGGTAAGTTTCCGAATATTGGTTCTTATCGGTGAAACGGTGTAGATTTGTGCCAAAGTGCCTAAATGCAGGGAATGGGGTGGTCTGTCCGAAATTTTAAGTGGACAGTGTTACTCGCAGGGTTCCAAAGGGTAAGTATACAAAGTTTGGTTCAGATTGGTGAAACGGTGTAGATTTGTGCCAGAGGGCCTAAATGCAGGGGATGGAGTAGCCTCTCCGCAATTTCAAGCAGACAGTGTTAGTCGCAGTGTTCCAAAGGGTAAATATACAAATTTTGGTTGAGATCGGTGGAACGGTGTAGATTTGGGTCAAAGGGCCTAAATGCAGGGAATGGAGTGGTCTGTCCGCAATTTCAAGCAGACAGTGTTACTCGCAGGGTTCCAAAGGGTAAGTATACACATTTTGGTTCAGATCGGTGAAACGGTGTAGATTTGTGCAAAAAGGGCCTAAATGCAGGGAATGGCGTGGTCTGTCCGAAATTTCAAGCAGACAGTGTTACTCGCAGGGCACCAAAGGGTAAGAATACGAATTTTGGTTCTGATCGGTGAAACGGTGTAGATTTGGACCAAAGGGCCTAAATGCAGGGAATGGGGTGGTCTGTCCGAAATTTTAAGTGCTCAGTGTTACTCGCAGGGTTCCAAAGGGTAAATATACAAATTTTGGTTGAGATCGGTGAAACGGTGTGGATTTGGACCAAAGGGCCTAAATGCAGGGAATGGGGTGGTCTGCCCGAATTTTCAAGTGGAGAGTGTTACTCGCAGGGTTCCAAAGGTTAAATATACAACTTTTGGTTCAGATCGGTGAAACGGTGTAGATTTGTGCAAAAGGGCCTAAATGCAGGGCATGGGGTGGTCTGTCCGAAATTTAATGTTGACAGGGTTACCCGCAGGGTTCCAAAGGGTAGGTATACAAATTTTGGTTCAGATCGGTGAAACGGTGTAGATTTGTATACATAACAGACAGACAGACAGACAGACAGACAAACTTTGTGCTTTATATATTGAACCCATGTGCCATCAGGTCCATGGATGGTCGAATCCATGCATTTGAGGAAGAAATCAAAGAAACGTACAGTTTCCAATGTAACTTAAAGAAAGATCAAGCTAGGAGGCCAGTATAAGGTTGTGCAACTAACGTGGACCAGGTGTTCGAGAGGATGATATCATCCCTCTTGACATTCTGAAGGGAGCGAGTCACGAGTATTAATAACCGAGTGGAACTTTCCAATGATTAGACAAGGAGACCTGAATCGGAATTCGAGCTGACGTTGCTGGAAATTGACAACACCGCATATGCGCCAGGAGAGGAATAATTAAATTTAACCCATTTACAAGTATAATAATGAGTAAACAAGTACAGTACAGTGAATCATTTTGAATGAGAGATTTTTCAGTAAAGAGAAACCATTTAATAATTGCGCAGGAGAAAACTGCCAACGCAAGACGACGTCATTGGGGAAGTACCAAAGCCTGTGTGGAGGGGAGAGAGCAAAAGAAATGCAACACCCACACATCTGAGGACGAGAAATTAATTAATATCTCCGAATTGCACGATCGATTCTTAGGTGTAATGAGATTATTTGACATTGAGAAGACGGGCTTTCGGAAGGTATAATTTTTATATTTGTGGCACCATTATTTTAGAAGTTGACCACAGAAAAGGCTAGAGTTTTATTTTTTTGTAGTAAAATAGTATAAAGCTTCGGGCTTCACCAAGCCAATCATGCAGTCTCGAACAGCCCGTGAGGGGTATAATCACGCATCACGCAGTACAAATCCGTCCAGGGGGACGTGACGCTGGATCATCAGCACATGCAGTTATTCTGACAACCCGTGAGGGTGTTACTACGCACGCAGTTCCGACAGCCCGTGAGGGGCGTAAGACTACATCACAGCACATCAGTATTCAGACAGCCGTTTGGGGCGTAACTCTGCGTCACATCGAGGAAAGTTACCAGTACTCCTTGAGGGGAGAAATACTGTGTTACACCGCAGAAGTAATATCCGATAGCCATAGGCGTCGCAGTATTAAAGACTTGCTTGCCTCCATAAGGAGTGGTCAAGAAGAAATTTAAAGTATCGCCGTAGTGAAATATTAGGAAAATCCTAGTTACAGGATTTAGGCCCGACTGTATACAAGTTATAGTGAAAGTTCGTAAGATATAGTCAGAGCAGGCCGCGAACGTCGGACTTAAAGGCGATAGGTCGTTTAATAGACGAACGAATAGATCATAACGTACGGAAGTACCGTACCAGAGAGATAAACTGTCATTTAAATTAAAGAACCCAAAAAGGGAAGAACAGAATAAGGTTCGGAACGTATACCAGAAACGTAGGAGTGTTAGAACCGATCAAATAGAGAAGATAGGAGACTATAAACATTATCTCCAGAAAGCAGGCGAACTATTCTAAAAGTACTAGGATCGAGAAGTACTAGCTGCTATAAACAAAATCTATAGGTCATTGAGGAGACCTCGATCCGAATAGACTTTCGCTAGGATCGATAAACAGATCTACAAAGAAGCCGTTCAAGCTAGATAAATAGCCGGTCATCCAGGATAGGAGTAGAAGAATTTGGGTTCCAGGGAACAATAGATGTTTCGAGACTTTCATATTCTGCAGGATAGGAAGCCGACATCGAATAAATTTCACCCTTGGAAACGGGAAATTAAGAAGGTCACGTGTGATAGGCTCAGAAATACGGCCTAGTGATCAAGAATTGTGAAGTGTAAAAATTATCAAGATTGTGTGTTAAAGTAATCTTTTTAGTGTTTATTATGTGTTCAAAAGGGACACATCAGTGTATAAAAATGTCGTCAATGTTAAGTGTTTTAAATATATGTCAAGTAGTGTTTATCCATAAGATGAATTCTTTTAATATGGAGTAAAAAGTTCAAAGTGGGCCCAAAATGAAGCACCGCACAAGAATAAAGATCATGGGACGATCTTAAAAGACATGTGAGTACTGAATTTCATTCTGTTTTGGTGTCAGAAATTGGTTGTGTACAAATCCACCGGAGTTTTTGAGTAAAAGGGATGTGTTTTAATAAATAAATACTGAATAAGCAAGAACGCGGTCTGAACAATAATAGAAAATTTGAGAAATTATAAATGATTATGTAAAGAATAAATCCCGTAGAGGAAATAAGTGAATAAAATGTTAATGTATTTAACGAATGTCATAAGAGCAAGCGAAATATCAGTAATTATCATGAAAGATATTCAAATAAAGTAAAGTTGAAATATGAAAGAAATAGCTTTTGAGCTTGTGTAAAGAATAAAGATAATAATAATAACTAAATATGGAAATATAAAATAAAGATCAAATAAATTGAGGTGAACATAAGAGCGTTAAAGCCTTAATTTATGTGTAAGATATAATGTTCAATGGAATATTTTAAAAAGGGAGCGATTTATCGGCAACGGAAAAGATTAATATGAGAATTAAAATAATATGAATTGTTACTAATGAGATTTATCAGTTCTTGGGAAGACATTTCGGCTTAAAATAACGCATAGCGCAAAAGAGCGCCAATAATATTAAAATGTCACGCTAGGAACGCGTAGAGGTTAAAATACTTGGTAGATTACTTATGGAGGGTAGTTGATTGCAGTGAATTGATAATTGTATAAGTCCTCTATTTGTGACGTAGTATCACGAGGCATTGTGTATGTATTTGAAAGGGAGCTAAAATATGGTATTATTGAGCGTATGTCATATGGGCCACGGCCGACTTTAAATCGCATTTTGTATAAGTCCTCTGTAAGGGAATGGTTCCCGAGGCACGTGAAGAGATTCGAACGCAGAATCTTCTTATGATAAAAGCCCCTTATTCTTCGTCGTCGAATGTGTATTAATCTTCCCAATCAATGAGGACCCTCTCATAATTAATAAATGCCAAGGTTACGAAAGTGGTCTTTGAACCAAAGGAATAGTAGTTTGAATGAGTACGGTACAGTAAAGCCCGGTCTCTCCCCAGAACTGAATATAATGTGAAGGTCTGTTTTGAAAGCCTTGGAAATAAGCTATTAACGTGGGTTAGACAGGGAGTCGCCGTCACCCTCCGTGTCATAAATCGCGCCCGAGTTGAAGGGTCTAGCTTTCTTAGAGTGAGAGTGGCCAGAAACCGTCTCGTAAGATGTTGTAAAGAGAAATGAATACACCAGGAGTGTTTAAAGTTGTTAACGACCCGGGCGTTGAACCGAGGTCCTTGTAGATTGATATTTTCGTTTGCCTGTTCAGATCGTAGTTTCTTATATGATAATGGTCTTATAAAATATAAGAGATAAATAACAATCCCTATTGTAATGATGTATGGACGTAGGATTCCACGAGTTAATTGAAGACAACTAAGTTTCGGGAGTAACTATAGTTTTTTTGACTGTGTCAAGTATCTTCACGCTCTGGAGTACACAATTGATTTCCTGATTACCTTAATATATTTGTGAAAATAAAGAGAGATGATAACAACTGAATGTGTGGACATGCCCAAAATATTGAGTTAGATAATTAACATAAATTTTAAATATAATTATACATTTGTTTTTGAGGATTAATACGATATAAAGGATAGTATTTGAGGTGTACAAGAATGACACCATTATTATATAAAGCATGGAGCCAAAAGAGCTCGGAGTTATATAAAACTTATAGTGATGCTTTATGGAAGTAAGACTAAGTAGGAATTGTTGGTTTATGTGGAAACCATATGTTTGAATACAATATTTGTTTTATTATATTTGTGATTCCTTGTTCATTTGGAGCAAGTAGATGATTATGGGTCAGTAATTAAATTGTTAAAGTGTTTGTAGCGCCATTAATTTTATTAATTAAATGTGTTAAAATAGGAGTTGATTTTGTTGTTATTTTTTGCAAGTGTATCCTCTATTTAATCCAAAATATGTGAGTCACAGAGTGGGGGAACTTACCGCTGCCCCGAAAATTCCGAATTGAGCTACGCTGGTATACTGTGATTGGCATATTTCTGGCTACAAGGGTACATGGGGGTCATATAAGTAATGTACTGGATTAATATCTAGAGGAACACTTAAGACGGTCATTTCATGTAAAGTAAAGTAATGATAGGTGTAGCTACAACGTAAAATATTAACTGACCGCATGGGTCCCTAGAAACTCATACCGAGCAGCCCTGTATTATATTAACAACCCCCCCTAGCAAACCTTAATCATGGCGCCCAGTACGCAGGGCTGAGTTTTCCTAGGGAAAACCCGAGTTTTTCTCGAAAAATCAAAAATTTTCATTTTTTTTGAAAAAAATGGTTTTTCGAAATTTTGAATTTTAAATACTTCCACAAAGGTTCATGCAATTGAATAAAAGGATCAAAAGGGTACGTTGTAAGTGAATACCCGTACCAAAGTAAAGTTTTAAAGAAATTGGGACACACGGATTCAGAGTATCATCTCTCAAGCATGTACTAGTGTGGTGGCATTAGTGGCCCACTGTATTTTTATATTAGAAAAGATGGTGACGATGATGGAGTTAAAGGAGTGTTTGGATGAACATTTCCAAAAGAATAGGGAGGAGATAATAAAAATAAGTACGCAAAGTACGGAAGATGCAAAAAAAGAGAATAGGGAAGAGAGGCAGGAACTTTTGAACGCTATAAAAGCCGATAGCAAAGAAAAGTGGGAGACCCTGAACAATAAATTGGGAACAATAGACAATACATTGAGTCTCCAAAAGGATGAAAATAACAAAGTGTTCGAATCCATAAATGAGAGTTTGAATAAGTTGGATAGCCAACAGACTGAAAATAAAGAAGGGTTAGGAGCTATAAACAATAAGTTGGACAGCCAACAGGAGGAAAATAACCAAAAGTTAGAATCCATGAATCAAAGTTTAGAGTCACTAAAACTGATAGTGCTAACATGGGAACTAAATTAGAAGCTATCGAAGTTAACTGTGTAAAAATGAACGATGAATTGAAGGCTGAGATAGAGGGCAAATTGAATAGTATAAAAACAGAAAATTCAGATCATTTGTCAGCACAATCCAGGGCTTTGGAAGATAAACTAGGAATAATGGAAGGGAAACTTGAAAACAAATTACATTCCTTTCAGGAGAAGATGATAGGTGATAATTTCTTGAAAAGTCAAGCCATGAACACTAAACTAGAGGCCATGGAGACTAAAATACAAAGTAATATAAATGAGAAATTAGAAGGGATAATGAATGACAAATTTCAAGGTTTTGACACTAGGTCGGAGGACAAGTTAACTGAGTTAAAAGGGGAAATCACAAGTGAGATTAAAAAGGAAAGTAAAGGATTTTATTCAGGAGTGCAAACACAATTACATACTATGAACAAAAATATGGTAGATTCCCAAATGGAATGTACAAATCATTTTAAGAGGATTGAGGGTAAAATTTGTATCATGGATGATAAATTTGGTTCTATAGAAACTAAATTAATTAACATAGAAACAAAGGGTGATGATTGTGAAAAGAAACTTGTAACCCAGATCCAAGGTGTGCAGGAAAAATTAGAAGCACAGATAAAATCTAACAGCGATATTTGTGAGGCATCCCGGGATGAAATAAAACAAAGCGTGAATAAGCTAGGAGATAGATTTGAAGGGGTTGAGGAGAAAGTAGGGACCCTCGAGAATAAAATCAGTGGAGTTCAGACTGAAGTAACTGAGATGAAAAATCAAAATCTAAAGGATGCGCGGGATATGAAAGATCAATTTGAGCTGTTTACCGGGCAGGTAGATGATAACTTAAAGAAGTATGAGGGTGAAATAAATCGAAGATTAGGTACCTACGAGGGGCATCTCCAGAGTGAAAGAAAACAACGAGAGAAAGAAAATAAGGATAACACCCATAAGATAGATGAAATAAGCAAGGGTATTAATGAGGTCCAGGAAACTATCGGAAAATTAGAAGGGCGAGTAGGAAAAACTAATAATGAAGTAAAACTGATCAAAGATGAATTAACGGAAGTGTCTAAGAAGACGGAAGGAAAGTTGAAAGGAATTGAATTAGATATGGTCAAAGGACGAAAAGAAGTGGAAAAGCAAATATAGGAGATACGAGAGGGCCTGGAGACCATAGAAGACATTAAGCCAGAAATTATAGACCAAAGGGTCATGATCTTTAAGAAAGAGGTAGAAGAACAACTAAATGAATTCAGGGATAGTTACAGGGATGAGAAATTCCAATCCAAAAAGGTAGAGGAAGATATTAAAAGGAATCAAGAAAGAATTCAGAATGAATTAAGATCCCGATTAGAGAGGACTGAACATAAGAATAGTCAAATAGAAATCCAACTTATGGCTAATGAAGAAAGTGCCCGGAGGGAAAGGAAGTTAGAATTTGAGAATCAGGAGGAGTTTCCAAAGACAGGATGGGTAGATTCTCGTGAACAAGGCACAGATACGGAGAGGGACTTAGGAGGGGAGAGCCCTTATAAGAACCCAGGATATCCGATGGCGATGTCAACCCCGTACATGAATCAGACAAATGGCCAGATAATAAACATTATTAAATCCAATGAGGACAGACCAGTAAAGTTTACGGGTAATAACATGTCTATTACTCCAAAATACTGGCTAAAAGAAGTGGCAGAGTATCTAAACGAAATGAAGGTTCCTCATGATCGGAGACTGAGAGCTATTGAAAAGCTGTTGGCAGGTGATTGTCTCACCTGGTTCAGAAGCTTCAGATACACCTTCGATACGGTGGAAGGCTTTAGGGAAGCATTTTTAAAAAGATATTGGGCAGCAGACGTCCAAGAGAATTTAAGGCTAGATCTGTACTCTAGGAAGTACAGCACCAATGTACCTACTAAATACTCGGAATTTTTCACCGCTCAGCTATGTAAATTCCGCGAACTGGATATTGCTCCGTCAGAAAACGACCTGTGTGCCGCCATTGCGAGACAGCTTCCGTATGAGATTCAGAGGCTGCTAATCTCATCCAAAGCCAGAAGTGCTGTGGAAGTAGAAAGTGTATTACGTCAGTTAGATATGACGACTTCGCACGTAACTCCTCGGCATCAAAGACAGACTGAGCAAGTACACATGGCCAGCAGTCAGGAAATAGGAGAAAAACCAGCGACCAGGAATCAGTCCACCAGCACGGATACTCAAGGACTAGATCGAGAGTATGGGCACCAGGAGCCTAGAAGGATACAGCCATATTACAGGGGAGGATATCGAGGAAGAAATCCTAGGACTACGGGTTATAGGCAACAAGAAAGCCGACCCTATAACAATAACCATCAAAGGCAAGAAAACAGAAAGAAATGGGAGAATTATCCCAGGAGAAATGTAAGGCCAGACGATAGGGATGATGAATATCGGGCCGAAATAGAAGAAAGATATCAGGAAAGTCTTCGTTATATGAACGAAAGACCAGATGAACCTGATAGGCAAAAAGTCCGTTGGAGTGAGGCAATTAAGAACCGGAAATCACCCGACCGACTAGACGGAGCTCAAAGCTTGGAATTACAAGCTCAGTTAAAGAATGAGGGAAAAGGGAGCCCTCAGGATAAAAAAAAACTCCAAATTTAATTTGTCAAAAGTGGAAACATATCAGGAGCTGGGAGGAGGTAGAAATTGTAAATTGGATAGCTAGACCAGATGAGCTAATTAACGAGGATGTGGAAGGAATCCCACCTGTTAAAAGAGAATTACCTATAATTATGCTTAGGATAGAAGGATTACTGGTCAGAGCACTGATTGATACCGGATCCACAATAAGTCTAATTACACAAACCCTTTTAAATGAATTGGAAACAAGGGGCCGAGTACTAAAGATTCCCACATCAAGTGTAAAGATTAAGGGAATTATCCCTGAAAAATCTTTGACATGTAAATTTCAGGTATACATTGATCTGATCATGGGTAACGCTGAAATTTCGCAGTGCTTTTTGCTGGTAAATCAATTACCGTATAATGTCATATTAGGTATTGATTTTATCCGTGAGAACAAGGTCATCATAGACTTAGCGCAAAACTGCATTAGAATTCAAAGAGAGGATGTGGATGAACAAAACATTAACCTACAGGAACAGGATGCGAAAATAGAAGAACAGGTATGGCATATGGAAGAAGTGAGTGAGGAAGATTATAAGGACATAGAAAAGATATTTGAAGTCCTTAACATAGAACTCGAAGATAATGTGGAAAATGAGTTCGAGACCAACCTGTCAGGAAAAGTGGAGGAAGCTAAAGTCAGCCTCGAAATTAAGGAACAGTTAAAGAAATTATTATTGGATTATAGGGACGTATTTGATTCCAAGCCAGGAAAGATTGAAAATTTTAAATACGCATTCCAAGTCAATGATTGGGCACCGTTCAAACAAAAACCATACCCGGTTGCGGAAAAACATTACCCACAAACTAAGAAAACACTGCAGGAAATGATGAATGCAGGTGTTATAGAAAGGATGGCGACACCATATGTTAGTCCATTAGTGATTGTGAGTAAACCGGATGGCTCAGTAAGGGTGTGTTTAGATGCCAGAAATTTAAATGCAAAAATCATACCAGAAAATGATTCGGCACCACCCATAAAAGAAATACTGAGGAAGTTCAAAGGCAAGAAGATTTTTACAAATATTGACATGACTTCTTCGTATCATCATCTCGAACTGGAAGAGAAAACCAGCTTGTTGACTGGATTTCAGTTCGACCAACAAACATATTGTTTTAGAAGATGTCCGTTTGGATTGAAGACTGCAGGATCTGCATTAATAAGAGCGCTTGATCGAAACCTGTCAGAGGAAGTGAAAAATTGCACTATCCGATACGTAGATGACATTTTGCTTACCTCGGAGAACATTGAGGAACATTTAGGAAATTTGAAGAAATTATTGGAAGACTTAAGAAGGGCAAATTTTAAAATAAATTTAAAGAAGTCGAATTTTTGTTAAAGGCAAGTGACATTTTTAGGGCATGTGATTGACAAGGATGGTGTTAAACCAAATCCATGCAAATTGGAATCGATAAGGGATTTTCCAAGGCCTTTGAAGGTGAAGAACGTTCGCCAGTTTTTGGGATTGATTGGGTTCTTCTCAGGACATTGTCCATCATACACCAAAACTGTTGCACCACTACAGGACCTTCTGAAGAAGGGGGGGCAAGTGGAAATGGACGGAGGAAGCAGAAAAAGCATTCGTGGAGGCCAAGGAAATGCTCTTAAATTACGTGAAGCTAGGATATCCTGATTTTAATCAGAGATTTATCCTTCAAACAGACGCATCCCAGATTGGAATAGGGGCAATGCTATATCAGGAGAACCCGGAAAACCCTGATAAGAAGAACTATCTAGCTTTCACAAGTAGGAGACTGAAACCACACGAGAAAAATTATACGATCAGCGAGATCGAGCTGTTAGCGATATTGCACGCGTTGCAATATTGGCGGAAGATCGTATATGGGTTTCAGGTCATTCTAAGGACGGATCATAAAGCCTTAACCTTTTTGATGAAGACTGATTTATCCAGTCAAAGGTTGATGCGTTGGGCTTTATACATTCAACAATTTGATGTCAAGATAGAGTACTGCCCAGGAAAAGAAAATATAATTCCAGACTACTTAAGTAGACAGCCAGAGTCCATAGAAGAGGAAGTAATGGCTATAGATTTGGAAGACAGGGATCAGCGTACTCTTAATGAGTTAAGAAGCATTAGTCAAAGACAACGTGAGGATCCATGGATGAACATGCTCATATCATTCCTTGAGGGAAGCTTGATATGAGGAACACCAGCGTACACGGAAGCTGATAAGATAGCTCAAGACTACACGTTTTATAATGGATTGTTATATAAGTTTGTAGACTCTGACCATACAAAATTAAGGATTGTTGTACCTGCAATTTTGCAGAGGAAAATAGTATGGTTAGCCCATAGATCGTTCGGACATATGGGAGTCGACAAAACAGTCTCGATGCTGAAAGAAGCATTTGTATGGCCGAGACTGAGAGAAACTGTAAGGGACACGTTAAAGACATGTGATCTATGTCAAAGGATCAAACCTAATGCATTTCTGATGAGACAGAAGCCTATACCATTGTTGCCCGAAAGGCCCGGCCAAATCATATCTATTGATAACTTTGGACCTTTGCCAAAGGCAAGAAGAGGAAATCGACACATAATGGTGGCTATGGATGTCTTCACTAAAATGGTTGTCCTTGCTCCCATACAGAAGACTAGTACCAAACAGGTGTTAAAACGACTTTAAGAAAAAGTGATACCGATTCTGGGGAAACCTGAGAATTTGTTGTCGGATCACGGCAGTTGTTTCACCAGTGTAGAGTTCAGACGAGAATTAGAAAGACTTGGAATACGTCAGATTTTGTCAAGTATTCGCCATCCTGAGGAAAACCATGTAGAAAGAGTGATGAGAGAGACGGCCAAGTATTGTAGAATATACTGTGCCGAAGAAAATTGGAAGTGGATAGATATCTTGGATATTATCGAATTTTGTATAAATAATACAATCCATGAATCCACAGGAGAGATACCCATAACGTTACATCGGAATGAGCAACCAGAAAGACCTTGGAGTCAGGTAATTCCTAGGCCAGCAGACGCTCAGCCTGGAAGAGATGTACGCATTAGAAGAGCCTTTGAGCATCTAAAAGCTCAAGCCGACAGGAGGCAGAGAAGAAATAGGCATAAGAGGTATCATCGACCATTACTAGCAGGAGAAATGGTGTTAGTAAAAAGACCAGTCATTTCGGATCCAGGGAACCGTGTGTACAAGAAGTTCCAGAAAATGTACCACGGACCATATCAAATAATCAGAGATTTGAGGAATAACGCATATAGGATTCGGCACTGTGAAACGGATCACGAAGTGACCATGAATTCAGCAAATTTGAAATTATATTACCCTCCCGAAGATTTTGATGAAGAAAATGAACAAGCCCTGGTTATGGAAACATTTAGAGATGAATCCGCTTTTGACATAAACAAGAATAAGGAAGAAATAGAAAATAGAGCTCAAGCATTCGAGTGCGAATGCGAATTGGAGAAATTATATTGGGAAATTAAAGAAATAATTGAATTTATTGAAGAAGAAAATTCCAATTTAAGAAAAGAAAATGATGAAATAAGGAAACGGGTAGGGATAGACCAAACCCGTAAGGAAGAATGAGGTTCTGGGGACTTAAAGTCCAGACAAATAAAGAAAGAAAGAAAGGGTAGGGACAGAGCATACCCGACCTACACAATTACAGGATACGACTTTAACGAAGTAAAAACAACGGAAGGTACGGACAACGTTATGATGGCTTCGACGAATAAAGAAATACAAATTTAATTGAAATAAATTTCCTCAAAAATTTTCGAAAATTTATTTACCTAAGGAGGGGAGAGATGAACCCATGTGCCATCAGGTCCATGGATGGTCGAATCCATGCATTTGAGGAAGAAATCAAAGAAACGTACAGTTTCCAATGTAACTTAAAGAAAGATCAAGCTAGGAGGCCAGTATAAGGTTGTGCAACTAACGTGGACCAGGTGTTCGAGAGGATGATATCATCCCTCTTGACATTCTGAAGGGAGCGAGTCACGAGTATTAATAACCGAGTGGAACTTTCCAATGATTAGACAAGGAGACCTGAATCGGAATTCGAGCTGACGTTGCTGGAAATTGACAACACCGCATATGCGCCAGGAGAGGAATAATTAAATTTAACCCATTTACAAGTATAATAATGAGTAAACAAGTACAGTACAGTGAATCATTTTGAATGAGAGATTTTTCAGTAGAGAGAAACCATTTAATAATTGCGCAGGAGAAAACTGCCAACGCAAGACGACGTCATTGGGGAAGTACCAAAGCCTGTGTGGAGGGGAGAGAGCAAAAGAAATGCAACACCCACACATCTGAGGACGAGAAATTAATTAATATCTCCGAATTGCACGATCGATTCTTAGGTGTAATGAGATTATTTGACATTGAGAAGACGGGCTTTCGGAAGGTATAATTTTTATATTTGTGGCACCATTATTTTAGAAGTTGACCACAGAAAAGGCTAGAGTTTTATTTTTTTGTAGTAAAATAGTATAAAGCTTCGGGCTTCACCAAGCCAATCATGCAGTCTCGAACAGCCCGTGAGGGGTATAATCACGCATCACGCAGTACAAATCCGTCCAGGGGGACGTGACGCTGGATCATCAGCACATGCAGTTATTCTGACAACCCGTGAGGGTGTTACTACGCACGCAGTTCCGACAGCCCGTGAGGGGCGTAAGACTACATCACAGCACATCAGTATTCAGACAGCCGTTTGGGGCGTAACTCTGCGTCACATCGAGGAAAGTTACCAGTACTCCTTGAGGGGAGAAATACTGTGTTACACCGCAGAAGTAATATCCGATAGCCATAGGCGTCGCAGTATTAAAGACTTGCTTGCCTCCATAAGGAGTGGTCAAGAAGAAATTTAAAGTATCGCCGTAGTGAAATATTAGGAAAATCCTAGTTACAGGATTTAGGCCCGACTGTATACAAGTTATAGTGAAAGTTCGTAAGATATAGTCAGAGCAGGCCGCGAACGTCGGACTTAAAGGCGATAGGTCGTTTAATAGACGAACGAATAGATCATAACGTACGGAAGTACCGTACCAGAGAGATAAACTGTCATTTAAATTAAAGAACCCAAAAAGGGAAGAACAGAATAAGGTTCGGAACGTATACCAGAAACGTAGGAGTGTTAGAACCGATCAAATAGAGAAGATAGGAGACTATAAACATTATCTCCAGAAAGCAGGCGAACTATTCTAAAAGTACTAGGATCGAGAAGTACTAGCTGCTATAAACAAAATCTATAGGTCATTGAGGAGACCTCGATCCGAATAGACTTTCGCTAGGATCGATAAACAGATCTACAAAGAAGCCGTTCAAGCTAGATAAATAGCCGGTCATCCAGGATAGGAGTAGAAGAATTTGGGTTCCAGGGAACAATAGATGTTTCGAGACTTTCATATTCTGCAGGATAGGAAGCCGACATCGAATAAATTTCACCCTTGGAAACGGGAAATTAAGAAGGTCACGTGTGATAGGCTCAGAAATACGGCCTAGTGATCAAGAATTGTGAAGTGTAAAAATTATCAAGATTGTGTGTTAAAGTAATCTTTTTAGTGTTTATTATGTGTTCAAAAGGGACACATCAGTGTATAAAAATGTCGTCAATGTTAAGTGTTTTAAATATATGTCAAGTAGTGTTTATCCATAAGATGAATTCTTTTAATATGGAGTAAAAAGTTCAAAGTGGGCCCAAAATGAAGCACCGCACAAGAATAAAGATCATGGGACGATCTTAAAAGACATGTGAGTACTGAATTTCATTCTGTTTTGGTGTCAGAAATTGGTTGTGTACAAATCCACCGGAGTTTTTGAGTAAAAGGGATGTGTTTTAATAAATAAATACTGAATAAGCAAGAACGCGGTCTGAACAATAATAGAAAATTTGAGAAATTATAAATGATTATGTAAAGAATAAATCCCGTAGAGGAAATAAGTGAATAAAATGTTAATGTATTTAACGAATGTCATAAGAGCAAGCGAAATATCAGTAATTATCATGAAAGATATTCAAATAAAGTAAAGTTGAAATATGAAAGAAATAGCTTTTGAGCTTGTGTAAAGAATAAAGATAATAATAATAACTAAATATGGAAATATAAAATAAAGATCAAATAGATTGAGGTGAACATAAGAGCGTTAAAGCCTTAATTTATGTGTAAGATATAATGTTCAATGGAATATTTTAAAAAGGGAGCGATTTATCGGCAACGGAAAAGATTAATATGAGAATTAAAATAATATGAATTGTTACTAATGAGATTTATCAGTTCTTGGGAAGACATTTCGGCTTAAAATAACGCATAGCGCAAAAGAGCGCCAATAATATTAAAATGTCACGCTAGGAACGCGTAGAGGTTAAAATACTTGGTAGATTACTTATGGAGGGTAGTTGATTGCAGTGAATTGATAATTGTATAAGTCCTCTATTTGTGACGTAGTATCACGAGGCATTGTGTATGTATTTGAAAGGGAGCTAAAATATGGTATTATTGAGCGTATGTCATATGGGCCACGGCCGACTTTAAATCGCATTTTGTATAAGTCCTCTGTAAGGGAATGGTTCCCGAGGCACGTGAAGAGATTCGAACGCAGAATCTTCTTATGATAAAAGCCCCTTATTCTTCGTCGTCGAATGTGTATTAATCTTCCCAATCAATGAGGACCCTCTCATAATTAATAAATGCCAAGGTTACGAAAGTGGTCTTTGAACCAAAGGAATAGTAGTTTGAATGAGTACGGTACAGTAAAGTCCGGTCTCTCCCCAGAACTGAATATAATGTGAAGGTCTGTTTTGAAAGCCTTGGAAATAAGCTATTAACGTGGGTTAGACAGGGAGTCGCCGTCACCCTCCGTGTCATAAATCGCGCCCGAGTTGAAGGGTCTAGCTTTCTTAGAGTGAGAGTGGCCAGAAACCGTCTCGTAAGATGTTGTAAAGAGAAATGAATACACCAGGAGTGTTTAAAGTTGTTAACGACCCGGGCGTTGAACCGAGGTCCTTGTAGATTGATATTTTCGTTTGCCTGTTCAGATCGTAGTTTCTTATATGATAATGGTCTTATAAAATATAAGAGATAAATAACAATCCCTATTGTAATGATGTATGGACGTAGGATTCCACGAGTTAATTGAAGACAACTAAGTTTCGGGAGTAACTATAGTTTTTTTGACTGTGTCAAGTATCTTCACGCTCTGGAGTACACAATTGATTTCCTGATTACCTTAATATATTTGTGAAAATAAAGAGAGATGATAACAACTGAATGTGTGGACATGCCCAAAATATTGAGTTAGATAATTAACATAAATTTTAAATATAATTATACATTTGTTTTTGAGGATTAATACGATATAAAGGATAGTATTTGAGGTGTACAAGAATGACACCATTATTATATAAAGCATGGAGCCAAAAGAGCTCGGAGTTATATAAAACTTATAGTGATGCTTTATGGAAGTAAGACTAAGTAGGAATTGTTGGTTTATGTGGAAACCATATGTTTGAATACAATATTTGTTTTATTATATTTGTGATTCCTTGTTCATTTGGAGCAAGTAGATGATTATGGGTCAGTAATTAAATTGTTAAAGTGTTTGTAGCGCCATTAACTTTATTAATTAAATGTGTTAAAATAGGAGTTGATTTTGTTGTTATTTTTTGCAAGTGTATCCTCTATTTAATCCAAAATATGTGAGTCACAGAGTGGGGGAACTTACCGCTGCCCCGAAAATTCCGAATTGAGCTACGCTGGTATACTGTGATTGGCATATTTCTGGCTACAAGGGTACAATATATAGATTACAAACAATGCACATCTTAAAAACAATCAACTGGGCACCTGGTAAATTTAAAGCTTAAATTGTCCAGCCCCTCTATAGGCACCGTGCATGCACTAGTAGACCTCGAAGCGTTATTGAAAGGTAGGCAGAAAATGGATCTCAGCATCGAATGTGGCTTTCTGCCAATAAAGTGTACTTGATTTTCTCACTCAACGATAGCCAAAGGTGAAAACTGATGTTTAAGTGGGCATGTGAATCATGTGAAGGAAATAAAGAGATTTGATATTTCAGTCATCTCGGCAGAAGTGATACGGCAAACATCCGTGACACAACCACCATATAATGTGAAACTCCAAGTAAGTGTTATTCTTTGTGTGTGTGTGTGTGCTCCACATGCTGTACTCATGCTAAGTAAATGTAACACAGGCCTTTATTTGAATTAATTTTGATAGGTTGATTTGGAACGAAATGTTGTAGCAACAGAATACCCTTGCCCTGTTGGAGAAGGGGAATCCTGCAAGCACATTGCCAGTGTATTTCATCATGTCAAGAATTAATGCACTGCTTCTAAGACTAGTTTGCCACAAACGTGGGGGATGCCTTCTAAAGACACAATATTCAAAAGGTAAGCGTGTAGAGGAACTTTATCTGAGGAAAGAATATTAAAACATACAGTTCCTACGTTCTGTCTCACAAAAGATGATCTACTAAGTATTAATTGTCCCTTGCGTTACATGATCGATGATGAAAATCAGACAGAAATAGATAGGACGTGTAAAAGTGTGGTCGAAGTTTTGTTGAGTTCTGTAGAATGCGATATGCAATTATTTTGAGTTCATGTGATAGAAGATTGATACCCCTACTTCTTTATTTGAAGTTTTTCCATCTTTATCATTTTCTTAGATAAAAAAGATGACCCCCTTTTTCTAGTTTTTCGAAAGTTTTTTCTTCTCTCCAAATGAATTTTAGGTCTCTATATAACTAATGCATTCCTTAAACTCAAGCAGCCTAGGTCATATCAGCTCTTACCTCATTCTATGACCGTTTTCTTTGCCTTTCCTTATGTTCTTCAAGGTGTTTGCCACTTCTATGCATGTTAATAACCACTGTACAAAATCCCAATAAATGTTTTCAAGTTTAAATTGAATATTCATACAAGAAAACACAACTTAGTTGGCATTCGGGATTTAAAACATAATAACGAAATAAGGTATGATATAGATGTTTACTGACATGTCACGCAATTTATTCAATAATTTTAAAATTGATTAAATAAACACACTAACCGACAGTAGTGGCTACGCTGGCTAAAGCGCAGCATTAGATCATGGGGCCAAGCTCTCTGCTGACTCGGTAGACGCATGGGTTCGAGCCCCACCGTCGGCCGTCCTTGAAATGGTTTTCCGTGGTTTCCCATTTTCAACACCAGGCAAATGCTGGGACGGTACCTTCTGACAGGCCACGGCCGCGTCCTTCCATATCCTTGCCCAGTTTCATTCACCATCATTCATTCCATCTCTCATTAACTCCTCTCATGAGGTTGGTGTCAGGAAGGGCATCCGGCCGTAAAAACCGTCGCCACAAAGTCTTCCATCGCATCTCATCCCCGACCCCGTAGGAAAACGGGAATAATAAGGGGTAGACATACATACATTAAATAAACACACTACATTCAACACGATCATAACTTATTCACAAGAAATATAACAAAAATGATTCTACATATAATTCATTTAAAAAACAAGATGTTCAGTAAAGAACATATAGCCTACTTTCTCCTAAATGCATGGGTATTGTTATAACTCTTTGTCCTTTTCAAGGAGTATGATTGAATGTTGGTTGTAGTAGCTTGTTGAAATACAACGTGCTATAGGGATATTAAACATGAATATGAGGTGCCCTTTGCTAGTGCTACCTCTGTACCAAATTTCGTTCAATTCGGTTTCACCGTGTTTGAATTGATAGGGGGAATCGATTTGCACACATACTTGGCCATCATCTGCAAACTATTGGGCTGATGTTCTTGCAGTTTGGTCTGAATATGTTTCCCACATAAAGATATGGTGTTGCAAAATTTGGTAGAGACTAGATTATTAGGTTGGTTGTAATTACATTTTAGCTTTTAACATTTGGGTGACCACGATTACGTTTCCGTCAAGATAGCGGTGATATAAAACATGACACTGAGGTGCCCTTTGCTAGTGCTACCTCTGTACCAAATTTCGTTCCATTCGGTTTCACCGTGTTCGAATTGATAAGGGGAATCGATTTTCACACAAAGATGGCCGCCATCCGCAAAATATTAGGCTGATGACCTATTAGTTTGGTCAAAGGATGCTCCCTCCATAAAGGAATGTTGTTGCTAAATTTGCTAGAGATCGGATGATTAGGCTAATCGTAATTTGATTTAAGCTTTAAACATTTGTGTGGCCGCCATTACGTTTCTGTCAATATGGCGGCGATATAAATCATGACACTGAGATGCCCTTTGCTAGTGCTATCTCTGTACGAAATTTCGTTCCATTCGGTTTCACCGTGTTTGAATTAATAGGGGGAATCGATTTTGACACAAAGATGGCCGTCATCCGCAAACTATTAGGCGAATAACCTATAGATTGGTCAAAGGATGCTCCCTCCATAAAGGTATGTAGTTGCAAAATTTGGTAGACATCGGATGATTAGGTTAATCGTAATTTGATTTAAGCTTTGAACATTCGTGTGGCCGCCATTACGTTTCAGTCAAGATGGCGGCGATATAAAACATGACACTGAGGTGCCCTTTGCTAGTGCTACCGCTGTACCAAATTTCGTTCCATTCGGTTCCACCGTGTTCGAATTAACAGGGGGAATCAATTTTGACATAAAGATGGCCGCCACCCGCAAACTATTAGGCTAATAACCTATTAGATTGGTCAAAGGATGCTCCCTCCATAAAGGAATGTTGTTGCAAAGTTTGGTAGAGATCGGATGGTTATGTTAGTCGTAATTTAACTTAAGCTTTGAACATTTGTGTGGCCGCCATTACGTTTCTGTCAATATGGCGGCGATATAAAACATGACACTGAGGTGCCCTTTGCTAGTGCTACCTCTGTACCAAATTTCGTTCATTCGGTTCCACCGTGTTCGAATTAATAGGGGGAATCAATTTTGACATAAAGATGGCCGCCATCCGCAAACTATTAGGCTAATAACCTATTAGATTGGTCAAAGGATGCTCCCTCCATAAAGGAATGCTGTTGCAAAGTTTGGTAGAGATCGGATGGTTATGTTAGTCGTAATTTAACTTAAACTTTGAACATTTGTGTGGCCGCCATTACGTTTCTGTCAATATGGCGGCGATATAAAACATGACACTGAGATGCCCTTTGCTAGTGCTACCTCTGTACTAAATTTCGTTCCATTCGGTTTCACCGTGTTTGAATTAATAGGGGGAATTGATTTTCACACAAAGATGGCCGCCATCCGCAAACTATTAGGCTGATGACCTAATCATTTGGTCAAAGGATGCTTCCTCTATAAAGGTATGTTGTTGCAAAATTTGGTAGAGATCGGATGATTAGGTTAATCGTAATTTGATTTAAGCTTTGAACATTTGTGTGGCCGCCATTACGTTTCCGTCAAGATGGCGGCGATATAAAACATGACACTGAGGTGCATTTTGTTAGTACTACCTCTGTACCAAATTTCGTTCCATTCGGTTGCACCGTGTTCGAATTAATAGGGGGAATCGATTTTCACACAAAGATGGCCGCCATCCGCAAACTATTACGCTGATGACCTATTAGTTTGGTCAAAGGATGCACCCCCCATAAAGGTATGTTGTTGCAAAATTTGGTGGAGATCGGATGATTAGGTTAGTCGTAATTTGATTTATGCTTTGAACATTTGTGTGGCCGCCATTACGTTTCCGTCAAGATGGCGGCGATATAAAACATGACACTGAGGTGCCTTTTGTTAGTACTACCTCTGTACCAAATTTCGTTCCATTCGGTTGCACCGTGTTCGAATTAATAGGGGGAATCGATTTTCACACAAAGATGGCCGCCATCCGCAAACTATTACGCTGATGGCCTATTGGTTTGGTCAAAAGATGCTCCCCCCATAAAGGTATGTTGTTGCAAAATTTGGTAGAGATCGGATGATTAGGTTAGTCGTAATTTGATTTAAGCTTTGAACATTTGTGTGGCCGCCATTACGTTTCCGTCAAGATGGCGGCGATATAAAACATGACACTGAGGTGTCCTTTGCTAGTGCTACCTTTGTACCAAATTTCGTTCAATTCGCATTCACCGTGTTCGAATTGATAGGGGGGGACAGACATTCAGAGTACACACACTCACACACACACAGACACACACACACACACACACACAGACTCACACACACACATACACACACACACACAGACTCACACACACACATACACACACACAGACAGACACACTTTTTTCGCCCTGTGTTGATCTCATAAGTCTACTTTCATTTTTTGCAAAAATCGAAAGTAGGCTAATAACAGCGCCACAGCGGTCAAATATGTTATTATAACGACGTCAAAGCGGACATTAAGACAACTCAAAGAATAACTCTCGTTTAAGTTTCTTTGCCGGCACGGCATCTTGGATAATTTCCTTTCCTCTTATGTTTTTCATATTTCAACTCATTGAAAGAACTGTGATCGCATATTTCAACATTGTAAAAGGCCAATAAATAAATTAACGTTTATGTTAGATATTCGTACAAATAATATCACAGTGCAGTTAACATTCGAGACTGAGAGCAGCGAAGTGGAGATCTGATGTTCTAAGTTGGATGTTTTCGAGGTTAATAAACATGTTGTTATTGTTGTTTAAAGGCGCGGTACTACGAGATCATCTGCCCCTAGGTTAATAAACACCATTAATCCACGACATGTTCAACAAGGGGGTAGAAGAAAAATAGCATATGATGTTTGGATAGTCATACAAAAATTATTTTGTCAAATTCCAACATTCTTAAACGACTATAACTTATTTGAATTTCCTAGATTCGAGATGCCTCTGCATATTGGGACATATAAACATCGTATAAAATATGTGTAGGTTGCCGATATACATTGTCATAAGAGATATAAAAAGGACAATTGCAGGAATAGCAACGTGTTCAACTTTCAGAACTGAAGAACATAGTAACGAATCAAGACTTGATGCTCTGAGTAGGATCATAGGTTGTTTCAGTTCCTGGAGGTTTGACTATATGCGACGTTCATCTCCGTTGTGCAACTACGGTACTTTAAAACTTTGCTAGTTATTTTGAAGATACTGTTTATATTCAGCGGGACACATAATAAACAATAATTTTATCAGATGAGGAACATTTACCACAAAAAAAATAGATATTTTCTCAAATGATTTATGCCTGTAATTGCCTATAATACAATATTTTCATAGATATTTTCAAAGGATTATAAATGGTTTTTTTTAAATTATCTCTTAAAACGCATTGTAAGGATATCCATTTTCTTAGTTTAAATCTCCTTAGGATAAGTTCTCTTATTAATGTGCTGATGAAGAAACCAACGTGTTTCGAAACATGTACACATAGTCTATAAAATATAGATATTTAAGTGTTCTTAGTAATGATTTGGCGAATATATAACATAAGTGTTTTGAATTATAATACACAAATATTAGTTAAGTTACAACTACAAGCCTAACAGACTCTAGTAATATCTCGTCGTTTAACTGCTGTTGTTGATTGATTTAGGGGCTTTTACGTCATTGTGGTCATGTAGCTCCGTGTATTTGGGTGTGTGTGGAATTTGTCTGATAACCTGTATTATTGTGACGGCTGTGTTAGATTCTGTATTTGTAATTCAGGTGAGGATTGGGAAGGAGGCGCTGAATCGTTATGTTAGGAACCATCCCGGCATTTTCCCGGAGTAGAAGTGGGAAACCACATAAACAGCCACTTCCAGGACGAATGAGGTAGGAATCAAACTCGTCTCTTCTCAGTTTTGCCTCACTAGGTTGAGTGTATCCCATTCCAGCCCTCAGGTCAGGATTGAATTTCTTGGCAGAGCCCGGATTCGAACCTGGACCTCCACAGTGACAGCCAAGAATACTAGCCACTACGCAACGAGTCGGACGAAGTCGTATAACTGTTGGAAAATTTAGTCATAGTAGTGAATCTCTGCATAGACCGACAGTGGTAGCTACGCTTGCTAACGCACAGCCCTACAATCTAGGCAAATTAGTTTTGGAAGTTCTTCCATTAATCGTCAGATTCAGAGTCTGTGTTGACATTTTGTGAAATCCACCTAACTCCGTCATATGTGTCAACTTTGCACACACCCTAGATTCTCAACTTCACGCAAACACATCCATGTTCAAGATTGAAATAAATTGGAAACTAAGCAAAATCTCGACCAGGAAATAATACATCACGTTAATCAGTGACATATTTTATTGGGTGTTCTATATACAAATTCTCAAGTGCTTCGTGCCTGAAAATAGTCTGGTTTGCAAGTTACAGTCTCGTACATAAATGCATGCATGAACTGGCAGTGAAGAAACCCTATTTCCTTTCCTCCCCCTTTATACCCCACTAACAATCAACTATCTAGTTTAAGTAATCTGCTTCTTTTTTTGTTTTGTTTGTAATTCTGAGGTTACATCCGAGTGATGTCCTCCCCTATTTGAATTTATGACATAACGGTCATTCTGCGTAATTCGAGTAATATTGAAATCCTCGACCCTTTTTCAACTTATGGAAAGTTGGAACTTTCTCGAAACTAAAACGCTTCAAAGTTATTGTGATTTTACAAAGCTTGCAAGCTCTTTATATTCTTGTGCCGTCTAGGCCCTGTATCATTCTTGTGCCGTATAGGCCAATCGCTTATCATTCTCTTGCCGTCAAGGCCCTTTGTAGGGTTTTTCCATTTTCAAATGGTAGTTCAAATTTGAAAAATCACAGCTGTTCCCAAGTTGCTAGGATCAACTTAGATTTTTTATCGTAACTCTATTCATTTCTGGTTGGTTGGTTGGTTCTTAAGTTTAGGGGCTGCGAAAACGTGGTCTCACTCACTCATCAATAAGGGGGTAAAACTGCTTAAAAATAAGTAAATAGGTGTTCGACAGATTTTTTTTAATAAATCCAATTTAAGGGGTTCGTGGGAAGGGATGAAATTCTGGAGAAAAAAAATTGAAAGAAAATGTCCTGACTCACTTACTCATCATCGCCCAGATAACATTATTGAAGTTAGAAACATGGCATTTTGGGGATATGTTCGTTGTATTTCAAAACCGTCCACTAAGGAACGATTTTCGAATATTCAGGTTCTAAAGGGGTCTTAAGGGGGTTAAACCTGCATGTCATTGAATAACAATATCTCACGAGTGGTTTCATTTGTGGATGTGATACTCGGCATATAAACTAAATATTAAAAATAAGCAGACATATGTCTAAGGGTTTTCCGATGTGATGTATATTATCAGGTGAAAGGGGTGAAAAGTGGGGGTTGAAGGATTCCTAACGGAGAGTGTATCTCTTAAACGACATAGGCGAGAAGTTTGAAACTCAGCGGGAAAAAATCTGCTTAAAAATATGTAAATAGGTGTTGGACCATTTTTTCATAAATTCTATTTAAGGGGCCAATGGGGTGGGGTGAAATTCTGGAGGGAAAAAAAGGAGAGAAAATGTCCTAACTAACTGACTGACTCACTCACTCATCAAACTCAGGGGAAGAAACAGCCTAAAAATAATTTAATAAGTGCTCGAGCGTTTCTTCATAAATCCAATTTAAGAGGCCCATGGTGAGGGGTGAAATTCTGGAAAAAAAAAATGAAAGAAAATATCCTGACACACTCACTCACTCATCATCGCCCAAGGCGGTCCGGGTTCGATTCCCGGTCAATGCATGTGAGATTTTCGAAGTGAAATGCCATGTCCTGTGGTTCGGATTCCACGTAAAAAGGAGGTCCCGTGGCTCATAATCACAAGATTCACGGTCACGTAAAACTACAATCTTCCTTTCCTTTTCATCATCGCCCAGCCAAAACTATTGAAGTTGAAAACATGACATTTTGGGTATATCTTCGCTGTATGTCGAAAATGTCCACTAAGGTAGGATTTTCGGATATTCAGGTTCTAAAGGGGTCTTAAGGGGGTAGACCTGCATTTAATTGAAAAGCAATATATCCCGATTGGTTTCATTGGGGGATGTGATACTCGGCATATAAACACACCATTAATAAGAAGAAGACATGTGTCTGAGGGTTTTTCAATATGGTGTATATTATGAGGTTGATGGGGTGAAAAGTGGAGGTTGAAGGATTCCTAACGTAGCGTGTATCTCTTAAGAGACATAGGCGAGGTGTTTGAAACTCAGCGCAAAAAAGATCACCTTAAAATAAGTAAATAGGTGTTCGACCGTTTTTTCATAAATCCAATTTAAGGGGCCCATGGGGAGGGGTGAAATTCTGGGGGGAAAAACAGGAAAGAAAGTGTCCTAACTGACTGACTGACTCACTCACTCATCAAACTCAGGGGGAAAAACTGCTTATAAATAAGTAAATAGGTGTTCGACAGTTTTTTTTTTTCATAAATCCAATTTAAGGGGTCATGGGGAGGGGTGAAATTCTGGAAAAAAATTGAAAGAAAATGTCCTGACTCACTCACTCACTCATCATCGCCCAGCCAAAATTATTGAAGTTAGAAACATGACATTTTGGGGATATGTTCGTTGTATGTCAAAACCGTCCTCTATGGAAGGATTTTCGAATATTCAGGTTCTAAAATGGTTAAACCTGCATTTCATTGAATAACAATATCTCATGAGTGGTTTTATTAGTGGATGTGATACTCGGCATATACACTAATCATTAACAATAAGCAGACATATGTCTAAGGGTTTTTCGATGTGATGTATATTATAAGGTGAAAGGGGTGAAAAGTGGGGATTGAAGGAAACCTAACGGAGCGTGTATCTCTTAAACGACATAGGCGAGAAGTTTGAAACTCAGCGGAAAAAATCAGCTTAAAAATAAGTAAATAGGTGTTCGGCCATTTTTTCATAAATTCAATTTAAGGGGCCAATGGGGTGGGGTGATATTCTGGAGAAAAAGGAGAGAAAGTGTCCTAACTGACTGACTGACTCACTCACTCATCAAACTCAGGGGAAAAATACAGCTTAAAATATGTTAATAAGTTTTCGAGCGTTTTTTTCATAAATCCAATGCAAGGGACCCATGTGGAGGGGCGAAATTCTGGTAAAAAAATTGCAAGAAAATATCCTGACTGACTCACTCACTCATCATCGCCCAGCCAAAATTATTGAAGTCAGAAACGTGAAATTTTGGGGTTATATTCGCTGTATGTCGAAAACGTCCACTAAGGAAGGATTTATGGATATTCAGGTTCTAAAGGAGTGTTAAGGCGGTAGACCTGCATTTAATTGAAACTTCTCCCGATTGGTTTCATTGGGGAATGTGATACTCGGCGGTATATAAACTCATCAATAAGAATAAGAAGGCATTTGTCTGAGGGATTTTGGATGTGGTGTATATTATGAGGTGAATGGGTGAAAAGTTGGGGTTGAAGGATTCCTGACGGAGCAAGTATCTCTTAAACGATAGAGGCAAATGTATGAAACTCGGGGGAGTGGGATAATCAGCTTGAAAAATATGTCAATATGTGTTCGACCGTTTTTTCATTAATTCAATTTAAGGGGCCCATGGGGAGGGGTGAAATTCTGGGGAAAGGAGTCCACTAAGGAAGGATTTTTGGTTATTCACTCACCATCCTTCAGCCAAACCTATTGCAGTTAGAATTATGAAATTTTGGGGATTTGTTCGTTGTATGTCGAAAACGTCCACTAAGGATGGATTTTTGGATATTCATGTTCTAAAGGGGTGTTAAGGGGGTTAAACTTGCATTTCATTGAATAACAATATCTCACGAGTTGTTTCATTTGGGGATGTGATATTCGGCATATAAACTAATCATTAAAAACAAGATGTTCGGGAAAGAACATATAGCCTACTTTCTCCTAAATGTATGGGTATAGTTATAACTCTCTGTCCTTATCATCTCCTAATTTCTTCCTATTTGAAGTGCAAATTGGCACACAGGATTTGAACAGTGGCGTTCAAACCATAGTTTATAATTTACCCCAGCATTTTGCAATTTCATCAGCAAACACTCCAAACACCGACTACTTACAATAATTGAAACTTCGTTGCTCTAATAAGGCCCATCTACAATGCGCAGTCGGCAGTCCTTAGTTGGTAGTCCTCGGTTGGCAGTCGCGATCGACTCCGTGTATACTATAGGCACCATACACAACATGAAGTTGCAGTTGGTAGCTGGCAGTTGGCAGTCACGAATTTTATCCTTGATTGCCAACTACCCGACTGCAGCAATGTAATAGCCAATCAGAGCAGATCAGAAACTGACGTCACGTTGTTGTTCTGTGTCGTATACGAATGATATAGGACTAAGTGAAGTAACTTCGCAACCCGTTAATTTATAGGCTAATCTTAAATACACGGTATAACAAAATAATCCATCTCCAAATCATCCATATTGCAAGTTTTGAGGTTATCAACAACGCCTCTGTGCACAAGGAATAAACGAATGTTACTGTATTATTACTCCTAGCAGTCGTTAAGACTGGGTTCACTAACTGGCCGGTATAGAGCGCTGCTCGAATCTATAGTTTCTGCATAGTACAATTGAAGGCTGGTAGATGTCACTCCGGTGGAGAATGTCGTTTTTTTTAATATATAATTTCCATTGCAAAAAGCACCATATAACGCTTTATTTTATAACGTCTCAGTACTCAAGAAACAATGAATATAAAAAAATCAAGCAAAAAAGTTCCACTCTGATAGGATTTGAACCCCGGCCAGCCACATGAGAGACGGGAGCTCTAACCACACAGGCAATCGTACACTCATATCTCACGCGTTATCGATCAAATACATATAACGTACTGTATTAGCAAATAATCACTTGGACTGAAGATTTCTTCACTGGAGTGTATTTCAAACCGAGTTCATTTCATATTAAGTTCATATAATTTTTATCGGTAGGTTATATTGCATGCAACATACTGAAATTAGTAAAATGTAGGTCAGAACGAGAGATCAGCTGCCATCTTGTCAAATAGCCGAGACGATTCAGATTTTTAAAGTCACTTCTAGATTATAATATTACAATATAAACTTTTAATTTCGAACGAACCACGTCGCTTAGAACAGATTAAACGATTCTTGGTTCGATAATCGGAACTGGTGGGTCCCATGTTATGGATTATAAATTTTGCATAATTCACACGGCCGCCATCCTGAAATGGTACGTTTGATGACCTTGTAGTTTGGGCACAAGACGCGTCCCATATGAAGGTAGGTTGTTACCAAATTTGGTAAAGATCTGATGATTAGTTCGGTCGTAATGCATTATTAAGTTTTGACCATTCGATTGGCCGCCATTACCTTTTGGTAAAGATGGCGGCAATATAAAACATGACACTGAGGTGCCCTTTGCCAGTGCTACCTCTGTACCAAATTTCGTTCAATTCGGTTTAACCGTGTTCGAATTGATAGGGGGGGGGACAGACATTCAGAGTACACACACTCACACACACACACAGAGAGACTCACACACATACACACACACAGACAGACACACTTTTTTTCGCCCTGTAGTGATCTCATAAGTCTACTTTCATTTTTTGAAAAAATCGAAAGTAGGCTAATAAGCAGACATGTGTCTAAGTGTTTATCGATGTGGTGTATATCATTAGGTGAAAGGGATGAAAATTGGGGGTTGAAGGATTCTTAACGGAGCGTGTATCTCTTAAACGACATAGGGGGAAGTTTGAAATTCAGCTGAATAAATCAGCTTAAAGATAAGCAAATAGGTGTTCGACTGTTTTATCATAAATCCAATTTAAGGGGCCCATGGAGAGGGGTGAAATTAAGGGATAAAACCAGGAAAGAAGGTGTCCTGACTCACTCACTCATCAAACTCAGGGGGTTTCATCCACAAGTGGTTTCATTTGGGGATGTGATACTTGCCATATAAACCAATCATTAAAAATAAGTTGACACGTGTCTTCTGATTTTTCGATGAGGTGAAAGGGATGAAAAGTGGGGGTTGAAACATTCCTAACGGAGCGTGTATCTCTTAAACGACATAGACGAGGAATTTGAAACTCAGAGGAAAACAATCAGCTTAAAAATACATAAATTAATTAATTAATAAATAGGGGCTCGACCTATGTTTCATAAATCCAATTTAAGGGGCCCATGGGGAGGGGTGAAATTCTGTAAGAAAAACGTCCTCTAAGGAAGGATATTTGGGTATTCACTCTCATCAACCAACCAAAACTATTAAAGTTAGAAGAATGAAATTTTGGGGATATGTTTTTTGTGTGTCGAATGCCTCTACCAAGGAGGGATTTTTGGATATTCAGGTTCTAAAGGGGTGTTAACGGGGTTAAACCTGCATTTCATTGAATAACAATATGACACGGCTATGACGCGATCGAAGCCGCGGGTACCTGCTAGTGTTACATACTTGCTTTTTTTTTGTGTCGTGTAGCCTCCTGAGAGGCCGAGTGCAGGTCTTTCTAGTCGACGCCCGTGGGTGACCTGCGCGTCGGGATTGCTCATTTAATCTAGTCTACGCAATAATTGCAAGTTTTATATAAATTATATTTGAGTTCAAACTTGGTCTGAGACCAATAATTTAGCAGCAACTACTCTATTTGGTGCATAGCACTCTCTGCAATTGCATCGCTTCAAAGGTTGCATCAGTGGCATAGCTTTTAAATTGTTAGCCACGGCCGCCCTGTTGTATCTTATAACATTTTGTAATTATTGAAGTTTAAAAATGCATGCTCAAATAATGTTGAAGCTAATTAACATTATCACTTTTTTCCCCTTAATCTTCACTTATGGCAGCAACTTGAGATGCGCCTCTTGAACTTTTTTAACTATTTCTTTGGCTTGTTGTGCTCTTATTAAAGCTCTTCTATCTATTACTTTTGCTTTGCTTATAGGTTTTCACAGATCTCTTTAGATTGTTTATCGCTGGTATAGTTCCCTCAGCTAATTTCCTACTTAGGGTCATTCTCAATCTATGCATCTTGATTATTGTTTTTTCGTAATCAAGACTGTGTTTAATCTAGCTAAATCTCTTATTAGTTTTTCTTGTGAGAGATTTAGTTTTGTTTTCTAGCACAACCACCATTTTCTTCTTAAACGTTTTGAGCTTGACTATATTTATAAACATCGCCAACTATTGTAATGGGCCACGGGCCACCCCTTCCTTCATGCTACTCGCTTGGGAAAGTTAAAAATCCTTTAGATTTCAGTACTAAATTAACATATGTTTTACTAACATATTTGTTATTTGCCCTTTTGTGAATAAAATATGTATTTGTTTTCGGTTCTTCCCATTTATCCGATCTTGTAATTTCACTCCTAAACCTGTCCTAATTCTACCTCATCTTCCCTATGGTGGCGATTGGACTATCTTCCAATTGCTCCACTTTGCTTTGATCTTACGTCCCATGCGAGATTTCAAACACCCCTCGGCAGAGAGTGCACATCACTCACCACAGCCGCTGCGCAGATGCCCAGAAGGATACTCAGAGTGATTTTGGCTGCCATGTTCGTTGTTGTATGCTCCTCAACTGACATAATGCACTATCCATCTGTTACTTATAGTCAGATATTGCCCTTGAATTTTCTAAATACATATTGTGGTAAATGGTGCAGATAATTTGCGATGCGTTAAAAATATATTTCATATCGTCAGCACAAGTGTTCAATATCGAACTGTGTTGCACAACAGACCTTGACGTAAGCTGCAACTGAATGCTGCATTCAAATGCAGTGGTGAACTTACTATACACCGATGGGTTGCTATATATATGTATCTTGAAGGAAAACAAGTAGTTCCGTGACGAAGACTATTTTCATATATCCTACTGGTTTCTTTTTCATTAAAAACTCTTCTGCCTATTGAGGATTTTCCATGTGATGTACTAAATAGTAAGAACGATATAATAATTGATTTTGCGTCCCATTTATCTACTGCGGCTTATTTCAGATGATCGCCATGTTGGTTTATTCTATATGTAGGACGTAGAGTTATGCGCCAGTAGATGAAGGTTGTTGCGTTGGTTCATTAAACGAACGTTCACTTCGGTCGCATGATTTCGTCACCAAAATAATAACTTGATTTTAAAATTTCACACACCTGCCATTTCTAATGTATGAAAACAACTGAATTAAATGAAATGCCAGTAAATGAAATCGTATATTCACATTTACCGTACCAAGTTTTACTGCACTCGGATGATTAAATCGCGAGAATATACTATTTAAATATTTTGACTTCGCTTGGCCGCCATGTTGGTTTTGTACTTAAGAGGTTTTCAAACGACACGTCACTGCACTTAACATAGTATTCTCTATCACCATAAAATGTTCAGGGTGATACCAGAAACAGTTTCTGAGATATAGAATGGTGGTAAAATATTTCACGTGGCCGCCATGTTGGATTGGTGAACCGTATTAAAATTTGAAAGGCAGAGCCGAGGTCGGAAGAAGTAGTATGTTCTCACTGAAATCGCTCATGCCCTTTATATTTTATTCGGAGGGGATACACATACACACACAAACACATACACACACACACACCATATTTCATATGATGAGAATGGACTAATTAAAGGAGCGTTCTAATGTTAATGTTCTAACTAATATTTTCAATATTTTGCAAGTGTCGTGAATTCTAAAAGAAGATGCATCTTTTCTGACCGCTTGTGTAAACAAACGGTTGGTAGTTTCAATACGAGGAAGTGGTCACGTCTATGGTTGAGCACCTCGTGGTGTAGTGGCTACCATTCTTGGCTGTCACCCCTGAGGTTCGGGTTCAATTCCAGGTTCTACCAGGAAATTGAATTCCAGTCTGAGGGCTGGAACAAGGTACAGTTAGTCTTATGAGGCAGAATTGAGAAGAAGTGGGTTCGATTCCCTCCTCAACCATCCTCTAAGTGGTGTTCTATGGTTTTCCCACTTTTATTCCACTTAAGGTCACGGCCGGGACTTTCTCAGTCCTATTCTCAATTAGAAGTATACAAACTAACACAGACATCAGAAAAATGCAGGTTGTCAGACACGAGGCTAAATGACCTCCGTGTCACAAGCCCCTAAAATTAAAAAGCAAGGACTTAGTTTTGTGTTGCTGATGGTTCGGAAGTTTAAGACCTAAAGAAGTACAAAATATGCAAGAAAATATGCCCTAAAACTAGCTAAATATGACCTAAAAACTATAAAATATGACATGAATTTTTGGGATAATTACTTCTTAGCTAAATATATCTACTGGAGTGACATCCTGTTGAAAAGCGGAAGCACACTATCGTCATGTTCCGTGACCTCATGCGTACAGTGTCGCAATCTAACTTGTCCAGAAAGATGTGCTAAGAGACGTCCGTAGAGGAGCGCCTTCCTGGAATCAGGGCTTCTAAACCTGGTATCTGCCTGTTCCGGGAATAGAAAGAAAAATATATCTACTACACTATTTGGAAATCCTGTGTTTGAAACTCGACGCAGATAACACGTGCCTAGTTAACGACGCCTCAATTTTAACACAAATGCTGAAATTATAACCAAATATGACCTTATATCATTACAATATGACCAAATATGACCAAAAGAATAAAAATGACCGAAATATGCATTTATAGGCAACATCAAATTGCTTTAAACGTGGTCAGGGACCCGTCATTCAAACTTATTTTTCATATTTCGGGTAAAATGAGCTCATGAAAAAAATATGACTTTTCCTTAACATCCGAACCTTACTGATGATGAATCGAATGTTGAAATATTATTCTTGTGAAATGATCCTATGGTTAGAGTGGCAATAGATAAGAGTCTCGCTTAGATAATGTGTAGGTAACTAGCGGACCCGTGCGAGAACTCTCGCATAATGGGTTGTGTGCGCCCCGTGTGTACAGACTACCCGCCCGGCGCTAGTGCTATGCGGGCTGGACTCGACACAGTTCTGGCAGGGGCTATCGTCTTTTTTATTTGTTTAAAAGCACTTTATAAACAAATAAATATATTTCCGTTGACTTTTCAAGAAATACAAGACTTTTTCCTGTACTATTGAGACGATTTAGAAGGTTTTGGTACAAACCACAACTTCTAACTCCTTCTGGTTTAGGAGTTTGAGTTTTGTGAAACATACACCTTAGCGTATAATAATAATAAGATAAACGAGTGGCTGAAATGATTTAGAATCAGAGATCGAATATTTGGCGAAGAAGAGTTTTGTATAAACGTGTAGTCCCCATGTAGTTCACCTAATCTTTAGCATCGAGATCGTATGAGTAAATTGAAATGTTGCTTTAAGGTGAAATGTTGATCAAATAATATCACAATATATTTGGTGATGGGTTGATGAGTGAATTTCCCACCCTGGAGCTTCAAGCAAAGGCTCTTGTCCCGAACTGGTGCCCGATGCCATTTCTTAACGTGAAGGAGCGTGGTGCTGTGTTAATACAGAAGCCAGATGTTTCACCAGTCTACGAGGTAAGGTTGTGTAGGTTAATATCAGTACCTGAAGAGACGAAGGACATGTCATCGATATACTGTACCAGCTGTAGCGGTAGTGACTGCTGATGGTTGTGGAATGATTGATTGTGATGGCACGAAGGTTGTTTATTAATGTGGTTGCGTGCTGTTCTGTTGCGAAGAAAGGAGTTGATATAGGGGAGACTCAGTTAAAGCCCCAATATCAAGGGGTTGATGGTAAACATGATAAATTAAGGGAAAGGGTTTCAAAAACATACAAATTAAATTACTACATATTTGTGACATGTATTCAGTTCTTAAAATTTCATCTGGCGTGGTTTGTCTAAATCATCTAATAGCCCACTTAAAATGACACCCTTGAAGAATTTTGAAATTAGTAACATTTTAGGAATTATTGGTTGATAGTAGGACCGACACCGGTAACCACGCTTGCTAAAGCGCAGCTCTAGGCCATGTGGCCAATCTCTCTGCAGATTTGGTAGAAGTGTGTTTGAGCTCCACCGTCAGCCGTCCTTGAAATGGTTTTCCGTAGTATTCAATTTTCAACTCCAGACAAATGCTGGGACGGTACCTTCTGTCAGGCCACGGCCGATTCCTTCCACATCCTTGGCCAGTTTCATGAATGTCATCTCCAATTAATACCTCTCATGAGGTTGGAGTCGGGAATGGCATCCGGCAGCAAAAGTCATCCGCCATAGAATTTCATCGTGTCTCATCCCCGACCCCGTTGGAAACGGGAATATTAAGGGGTAGACATACATTAGTTGATAGTAGTGGTACTAGTGAGACATCCGTGGTACTTTGTGTAAATCTACAATACAATATGATAAGTCTAATAATATGCTTCATTACTACAGAGAGTTTAGTTTGTATGTAACGGAGACCCTCGCTTGCCCGCTCGCCCGTGGCGCGAGCCTGTCTCCCGCCACGCACTTTGCCATTATGCGGCGACCGCGTGGCACTGAGTCATTGAGTATAGGAATTTGTACTTACCTAGTTCACAGCTGGTGTTGAAAATGTTCGCCATTCACTGCTACACATCGCTGGCACCTTTTTATGAAACTGGCATGTACTCTCTGAAGCTCCTCAGCACCGATTGACTGTATTTCAGCTGTAATATAGTATTTAAGCTCATTTATAGTGTGAGGGTTTTTCGCATACACTCTATTTTAAGAGTCCCCCACAAATAAAAGTCACATGGTGATAAGTCTGGGCTTCGCGGGGGCCACACGTTCCGACTTAAAATCCTCGTACCGAAAATGCGACGCAATTCTGTCATGGATGCTTCGGCAGTGTGAGCAGTGGCAGAATCTTGTTGAAAGTAATTCGACAATCGCTCTCCATAAGTCAGTTCGTCAAAAAAATTGGTCAAGGATCACATGGAAGTACAAATTTAAGTACAAATTCCTATACTCAATGACTCAGTGCCGCGCAAGCGCCGCATAACGGCAAAGTGCTTGGCGGGAGACAGGCGCACAACGCGGGCGAGCGGGCTAGCGAGGGTCTCCGTTACTTACAAACTAAACTCTCTGTACAACTACGACAAAAATTCATCACCGAAATACATCATATTGTATAAATATTTCACAACATACAAAAAAGGTTTTCACGATTTTACCACCAGTTGGTAGGTTTTGTCTTTTCAAATTTCATGACCAAGGGAAATTTAATAGTTGACTCAACACAAGTGGTGAGATGAACTAGTCTCTTGCGCTGGGGTATATCTGCATAAGAGGTATATTTCAAGTACTGCGGAGTTACCGAAGTCTCCTCTATCAAATGTAGCTGTGTGGAAGGTAAAATAGCGGAAATTAAGAATTAAAGCGACGAGTTAAACAGTGTAAAATGTCCTCTGGAAGTCACCGGTTATTTATAATTTAGGTTGGAATTTGCAAATGTTTCTTGTGAAGAGAGACTAAATACTCAGGTTTCTTCGATTATTAACTCCGTGTGAAAAGGATCTGATGATAATCACTTGACGATCGAAAATGGTCATTCATTTAATTTCTTTCAGTTTTAGGGACCAACACCCAATGCAATAAACAAAGGTACAAAGTTAAACAAAATCCGCACTGGCCGCGCACAAAACCGCACCCCTCCCCCTCCTTCCGTCTTCACAAGAAGTAATTACCAGCCTCTACCACCTTTAATCTTTAAATTAAAGCCACCTTTCGAGGCAGATGTCCTCGCTGTTCTTCCCCTTAAATCTACAATAACTAAAAAAAACCTTTGTTGGTTACTACTGCACATGCATTGGTGTATATGGTAGGAATTGGGTATCAAGGGATTGAATAACTCAGACAACAAGGAATAAGTAACACTTTATTGTTCGTAAAACCAAATAGTGTTCAGAATAAGAGGTGATAATTGATCTTGCCGTATATACGATCGTAGTCTGTTTTTAATTCCTTATTTGCTTATTTTACGTTAATTTCTAAATTACTATTTCGCATGTCACTTCCATGTATCGAACCCAGACCTAAGGGGTGACACTCAAGACTGCACGCCATTCCACCACGATGAGGGCTCTTCATATTGAAGGTCTGCTTCCACTTGGGCATCCTAACTTCAGCATCCCTTTGGCATCTCTCATCCGATGTTATTAGGGTACCGACAGATACCAAAGGTACCGCGGTCTCCTTCCAAGTACTGGCCACGTCCAATGTTCCTTAACTGCGGCGATCGGACGAGAACCAGTGTACCCAACCGTTGGCATATGACCAATTCCAGATGGGATCATTTCTTCCACCTGGGAGTCCCGAAGTGCTATGGGAACACTCGTCATAATTACCCCGGCATTTATCTGAAATAGACATGGGAAATCATAGAAAAAGCACTTCTAGGAAGATTGAGGTAGGAATCCCGTTAGAACCCTCAGTCTACTCTTACATTACTTGACACAGCAGGGAATCGAACCCAGTCCTTCGAGATGACAGCCAAAAATGCACGTCATTACTCCAGGAGGCGGACGAGAGACAGAAAGGACCAGTAGACTGTATGCAAATTAGTTATTTAGTTCTTCAAAGAACTATTTCATATTTATGAGATTTCTTCTCATGTTCCATTACCCTTACGGTAAAGTACTTAAGCTTCGCACAGGCCCACTAATAAATAATACGAGTTTTGAAAAAGATTTGCTTCACTTTCTTGTTATGGAAATTCCGCCATGTTATCTGGGTCTTGCAACATGTAGAGCTGAAACGACATTGCTAGTGATGAATAAGTATAAGCTGAAATTCTCCCATCGCTTAAGACCAAGGAACCGGAACAATGGTAGAACGTGCAGACAGTTCTTTACTGAGACTGGGTGAAAGTACTGTGATGAACAACATCTTGGTTAATTTGTATAACACTGCGTTATTTAATGAAAGTAAATTGACCTGCCAAAATCATGTGTAACTTACTTTTTGAATTCGCTACGCTTATCTAGGCCGGCCCCGAGGTGTTGGGGTAGCGCACCTGCCTCTCACCCGGAGGCCCCGGGTTCGATTCCCGGCTCCATCAGGGATTTTAGAAGCTGACGTGAGGGCTGGAACGGGGTGCACTCAGCCTCGTGAGGACAATTGAGTAGCTGCCTGACAGTGAGGCAGCGCCCCGATCACGAAAACCAAGATTAATGGCCGAGGCGACCCGATGCGCTGATCACGTGTCACCCCAATATATGCAGGCCAATTGGCTGGGCAGCGGTCGCTTGGTAGGCCTAGGCCCTTCATGAGCTGTAGTGCCAGGTGTTATTTATATACGCTTATCTAGATTTAAGTAATATAAAGTCATTTTTGAGCGTGACACTGTATGGAACTGAAATCTGGACTGTTGGTGCAGCAGAAAAGAGGAGTGTAGAAGCATTTGAAATTTAGTGTTACTAGAGTATGATGAAGATAACAAGAATTGATTGAGTAACAAATAGTTTTATTAATGCAGCCAATGGCCATTTAATTTAATTCCAGTAGGGTCAGGAAAGGAATTTTGGAAGAGTAACAAATTAAGAGGTAATGAGACAAGTGTGATGTTTCTGACAAGTGCTAATGAGGAGAGATATTGGCTGGTACGGCACACACTAAGGCATTCAGGAATAGCGCATTTAGTTATGGAAGGAAGAGCTGAGGACAAGAACTGTACGGGTAGATCAAGGTTAGAATATGTTAAACAGATTGTCACGGATGTAGGGTGTGGTAACTATGTAGAGATGAAACGATTAAGTCAGGACAGGGAGGAATGGAGGGCTGCATCAAACCAGTTCAAAGGCTAAAGACTCAAACACACACGCACATCAACGAAAGTTGTGAAACTAAACAACCGAATAACCACAACTGCATCAAAGACAGCAGCATCGAAATGCATATAACTAGATTACTAAAACTCTGTTACCATCATGAATAATAATAATCGGAGTGCCATATCCACACGGCAATCCGACCAGATTCCTTCGTTATGACAAGGCATCAGTAACCAGACATCAGAGTTTGTGAACAGTAGGGTGGCCAGTACCTTTCTGCTCCTTTTCCTGGCACAGGAAACCCTTTGGCATCACGGGGCTAAGAGAGTCAAGATCAGACTCTACCAAGAGTTTTGGTAGAGTCGGATATTGAACCCGGGACCTCAGGATTGGAGACAAACAACATTATCCTTTAAACCAACCATGTGCAGCCGCCGGCCCGCTGAAACCTTTCATCCGGCCCGCCTGATCAGGCATTGAAAATGTATTTCTTGCGTAATCTTTCAAACTGAAGTAAGTTAAACGTTTTTCCAACCCTTGACAATGCAGTGCGAAAATTTTCTCTTTGGACTTGGCAACTCTGTTAAACAAGGACAGGCACAAACGACAGTCTCCCTCCCCCTCTCCACTCGGACCATGTGCTGTGTGTCGCTGAGTTTCTCATTAATATGGGAAATAATACACATGTATTTTCTTATTTTCTTTTGTAATAACATTTTTGGTTACCGTTATAATCAGGGCGTGGATTTTGATGACATGTCATCTTTCTTTCTTTCTTTCTTTCTTTCTTTCTTTCTTTGTGTCCTACGCAATGCCCGTAAACATATACATCCCGTATACTGTCCGAGTCTCTGATCAAAGGAATGCAAAGTCTTTAGGGCATTTTTTTTGTCATTTTCTCTATTTCTGAAGTTTTCGGTCATTTTTGTACATTTCAGGATTTTTTAGGTCATTTTATTTACATTTTATGCAATTTTCAGTTCTCCTTATTAGCCTACTTTTCACATTTTGCAAAAATGAGGAAAAACAAGAAGTTTCGTGACGAACTAAAGAGCCTACTTTTCATGCCAATGATTATTCTACAGTATATGAACCTATCTAGAATAATGAAGAAATTAAGTTGCTAATATCGAAATTTCTAATTAGTTCGAAATACTGTATACCTGGCATAATATAGCCTAATAGGGCACCACAGTTGGCATCCCTGGTGACTGAATATATTCTTAGTTCCATCGCTTAAGGTACAGAATACAAAATTTGGTTGAAGTCCAATGAATAGCATGGACGTTACATGCAGTTAAACATTGGATCTAACAGCACGCGAAAAATCATGTTGGCAACAATGTCATGCATGTATTGGTCAGAAATAATCTGAAATAATATGATCTATTGTTGTGCCAATTTCGAATGAAATCCATTAGTTAGTATAGAAGTTACATGCATTTTAAAATTGGACCTATCATCAGGCTTAGAATCATGTTGGCAGCACTGACGTATATTAGTTACTCCAAATTCATCTAAAATGCCAGGTACTATACGTGTGCAAAGTTTAGAGCTATTGGCTTGCATACTTTCTGATATATTGATATTAGGGTAACAAAAATAGGGACAGTACATATTAATAGTTGGCAGCCCTGGTTGCTCTTAAGAATACGCATAGTCATATCTGTTATGGTACACATAGCACACACGAAATTTGGTTGAAATCCAAATGATAATATAGAAGTTACATGTATTTAAAGTTGGACCTCTCTGCAGGCTTAGAATCATGTTGGTAGCACTGACGTATATAAGTTACTCCAAATTAATATAGAATGTCAGGTACTATACGTGTGCATAGTTTAAAGCTGTTGGCTTGCATACTTTCTGATATATTTGTATTTGGATGAAATAAATTAGGAGCATTTATTAACAGTTGGCAGCCCTGGTGGGTCGTAAGAATACGCTCAGTCATATCTGGTTATGTACACATACGACATACAAAATTTGGTTGAATTCCAATCGATAGTGTAGAAGTTATATGCATTTAAAAATTGGACCTATCAGCAGGCTTATAATCATTTTGGCAACTCTGCCATGTATGGACTCCTGGAAATTAAACTGCAATATTATTATCTATACGTGTGCCAATTTTGCAATAGCTCCCATTCATACCTTCCAAGATATACATCATGGAGCTCAAATTTCAATTGCGATTTTTTTGCAGTTGGTAGCACTGACATCATTTTCAAATATGGCCGTGGTATATTCAGGTATAGATCTTTAATCCTACCAAATTTTGTTTCGATTGCTCCAGCCGTTTAGGAGTTGATAGGGGGGGAAACACACACACAGCCAGACAGACAGACAGACAGACAGACAGACAGAAGGACAGACAGACAAACACACATTTGCCTGATCTCATAAGTCTACTTTTTCCTCATTTTTGCAAAATGTGAAAAGTAGGCTAATAAGACTTATGAGATCGGGCAAATGGGTGTCTGTCTGTCTGTCTGTCTGTCTGGAGCAATCGAAACAAAATTTGGTAGGAGTAAAGATCCTCACGGCCATATTTGAAAATTATGTTCGCAATTGAAATTTGAGCTCCATGTTGGATATCTTGGAAGGTATGAATGGGAGCTATTTCAAAATTGGCACACGTATAGATAATAATATTGCAGTTTAATTTCCAGGAGGCCATACATGGCAGTGTTGCCAAAATGATTATAAGCCTGCTGATAGGTCCAATTTTAAATGCATATAACTTCTTCACTATCAATTGGAATTCAACCAAATTTCGTATGTGCTATGTGTACATATACAGATATGACTGAGCGTATTCTTAAGAGCCTCCAGGGCTGCCAACTGTTAATAAATGCTCTCAATTGTTTCTATCCAAATACCCATGTATCAGAAAGTATACAAGCCGAAAGCTTTAAACTATGCACACGTATAGTACCTGACATTCTATATTAATTTTGAGTAACTTATATACGTCAGTGCTACCAACATGATTCTAAGCCTGCAGAGAGGTCCAACTTTAAATACATGTAACTTCTATACTATCATTTGGATTTCAACCAAATTTCGTGTGTGCTATGTGTACCATAACAGATATGACTCTGCCGATTCTTAAGAGTAACCAAGGCTGCCAACTGTTAATAAATGCTGTCTCTTTTTTTTACCGTAATATCAATATATCAGAAAGTATGCAAGCCAATAGCTCTGAACTTTGCGCACGTATAGTACCTGGCAAACAAGATTAATTTGGAGTAACTGATATAGGCCTAATCCAGTGCTGCCAACATGATTCTAAGCCTGCTGATAGGTCCAATTTTAAAATGCATGTAACTTCTGTACTAACTAATGGATTTAATTCAAAATTGACAGAACAATAGATCATATTATTTCAGATTATTTCTGACCAATACATGTATGTCATTGTTGCCAACATGATTTTACGCGCGCTGTTAGGTCCAATGTTTAACTGCATGTTACGTCTATGCTATCCATTGGAATTAACCAAATTTTGTATCCTGTACCTTAAGAGATGGAACTAAGAATATATTCAGTCACCAGGGCTGCCAACTGTAGTTCTCTATTAGGCTACATTATGCCAGGTATATAGTATTTGGAACTAATTAGAAATTTCGATTTCACCAACTTAATTTCGTCATTATTCAAGATAGATCCATATAGATTAATCATTGGCATGAATCTCAAATTTTAAGAAAAGTAGGCTCCTTCATTCGTCACGGAACTTCTTGTTTTTGTTTTGTTTTTACACATGTGGCCAATTACAGTATTAATGACTCGTAGCTCAACATGACTGGTGATATTGACGAGAAATTTAGAAACGTATTACAGTAGACAAAAATTCAGAATATAATTGTTTTGGAACTATAGTCAAAGTACTTTCATGAGATAGATTTAAAACTGTAGAGATAAACGAGGCATTGGCATCCAATGACTTGTCGCTGTATAAGTATGCACCTACGGTCTCTGCGGAAGTGGAAAGAAGCTTCTCAATGTACAACATGTCCTCACCAAAGGCCGCCGTTCCTTCACAGTCGTGAATCTTCGTATGTACATGGTAATAATAATAATAATATAATATAATATTGTATGGCCTCGGATGCCGGGTGCAAGCTTTGTTATTTGACACCCAGAGGGTAGCTGGCATGTCGAATTTCGTTGTTCCTTGAAGCACTATGAAAGTCAAGGAGGTTAGATATCTAAGCTCCTTGAACACTATAGCGCTTTCTAGTAGAGAAATGAGGAACTTTGTGTTGGCGGAAACTCCTGAGATTAATTTTGCCATTATGAACATGGCCTACTGAATCACAATGGGTTCTTTGACATGCCAACGTAGTATGACGTGTGTGTCGTAATTTTTGCCGCCTTTCAAAAATAACTTACCACGGCCAGGAGCGAACCTGAAAGCTTGGGGGTTAGTAGACCGACACGTTGACCACTCACCCACCGTGGCGAGTGTACATGGTCATTTACTGCAAAGGAGAGGATAACAACTGTTAATTAATTTAAGGTAAGATTTCAATTTTAACATGATTGTATTTGCTTTGAGTCATTTTAAAAAGATTTAAAGTTTTTATTTTATTTTTTTATTATATGTCATTTTCTCAAGATTTTGGGGGCATTTTATAGGTCATAAGAATCCTCGTCCTGGTTATAATAGTCTATTCTAGTTTATGTTTTTGTGACGTTAATTTGTGATGAACGAGTTTCTTCATTGAATGTGGCTTCTACATTCTCGTGAATATGTTATGCATTATTAAGTACAGTAGGGCTTGAGACGCTTGCAAGTCAACTGTCGTTGGCCCACCTTGTGTTCCAAGTTACACATGCCTGCTTTAAACAATGAGTGCTATCAGCAAGGCGATCCAATCCGAGTCATTGGTTGTGACCAGGAATTCTCATCTGGAATCTATGTGTGGTAGGGTGGCCTGTTTATTTACGTTCCTCCTCCTATAGGTTTCCATTTGGCTCCATGCAGATTATAACAAGACTTTTAATTTACTTTGTTGTTATCGTTATCTGTATATATATAATTCTTCGACACGTGTGTATGTGACCGAACTCCTCCTAAACGACTGAACCGATGTTGATGGAATTTGGTATGTATATTAGTGTGGGTCCATGTATGGTTTAGATTCACAATCCGACCAGGTAGGTGGAATGAACACAATTTTAGAACCACAATTTACACACAATTTTAGAACCACAATATACAGTCAAAAACAGTCGCCATGGAAACCAATAGCCTTGGCCTTCGTGAAAGCAGATGTCTTTGGACGGTTTGTCTCTGCACGTTAGAGCCACCTGGTCGCAATCTGTGCAACTACCGCCATTACTTACACTCCGCCCGTGGCCGAAAGTTGTGTTTTATACCAAAGGTGGCAGTGATGTCGAATTCTACTGTTTGTCTCTACACTTTAGAGTGTTTCAAAGTCCCGTATGCGTTCATATACCATTCATCCGATTGCCATGAAACTTGGGTGATATGTTGAGTGAGCTCCAGGGAAGGTGTTTGGCTTAGTAAATCAATTTTACAATAGATAGCGCACGAATAGATTCAACAAATGAGCGAAGACGCGCGAAGCGTTTCAAAAAGGTCCCGTATGAGTTCAAATACCATTCGTCCGATAGCGATGAAACTTGGGTGAGATGTTGTGTACACTCCAGGGAAGGCTTCTGGCTTAGTAAATCAATTTCACATTAGGTAGCGCATGACTAGATTCAACAAATGAGTGACGACGCGCGAAGCGTTTCAACAAAATCCCGTATAAGTTTATATTCCATTCATAGATTGAGATGAAATTTTGATGAGTTATTGTGTACACTTAAGTGAAGGCTTCTAACTTAGTAATCCATTTCACAGGAGGTTGCGCACGAGTAGATTCAACAAATGAGCGGCGACGTGCGAAGTGTTTCAAAAAAGTCCCGTATGCGTTCAAATACCATTCGTCCGATAGCGATGAAACTTGGGTGAGATGTTGTGTACACTTACGTGAGGGTTTCTAACTTAGTAAATCCATTTTACAATAGGTAGCTCACGAGTAGATTCAACAAATGAGCAACGACTCGCGAACTTTTAATCAAAGTCCCGTATGCGTTCATATACCATTCATCCGATTGCAATGAAACTTGGGTGAGATGTTGTGTACACTTACGTGAGGGTTTCTAACTTAGTAAATCCATTTCACAGGAGGTTTCGCACGAGTAGATTCAACAAATAAGCGACGACGCGCGTAGCGTTTCAATAAGGTCCCGTATGCGTTCAAATACCATTCGTCCGATTACGATGAAACTTGGGTGAAATGTTGTGTACACCCTACGGAAGGTTTCTGGCTTAATAAATCCCTTTTACAATAGGTAGCCCACGAGTAGATTCAACAAATGTGTGACGGCACGCGAATCATTTCAACAAAGTACCGTATGCGTCCATATACCATTTATCCGATTGCGATGAAACTTTGGTGAATTGTTGTGTACACTCCAGGAAATGTTTCTGTCTTAGTAAATCCAGTGTTTAATAAGTAGCGCACGAGTAGATTCAACAAATGAGCGACGGCGCGTGAATCGTTTCCACAATGTCCCGTATGCGGTCATATATCATTCATCCGATTGCGATCAAACCTTGGTGAATCATTGACTACATGCCTGAGAAGGTTTCAGGCTTAGTAAATCTATTTTACAATAGGTAGCGCATGAGTAGATTCAACAGATGAGTGACGGCGCGCGAATCATTTAAAGAAAATCACTTATGCGTTCATATGTCATTCATCCGATTCCGATGAAACTTTGATGAGTTGTTGTGTACACGCCAGGGAAGGTGTTCAAGTTGGTAAATCCATTTTACAATATTGGTAGCGCACGAGTAGATGTAACAAATGAGTGACGACGCGCGAAGCGTTCCAACAAAATCCTGTATGCGTTCATATACTATTCATCGATTGCAATGAAACATTGATGAGTTGTGTACACTTACGTGAAACTTTCTAACTTAGTAAATCCAATTCGCAGTTGGAAGAGCGCGAGTAGATTCAACAAATGAGTGACAGCGCACGAATCATTTAAACCAAATCGAGTATGCGTTAAATGCCATTTATCCGTTTGCGATGAAATTTGGAGAGTTGTTTTGCACGCTCCAACGAATGTTTCTAAATTAGTTAATTCAATTCACGATAGTTTAGAGGCAGTTAACAGAAATTGAAAAAAAAAATGTGTATCCAAAAGCACTTCAAGAAACAAAGTTACAACACTTTCTTTGTTTGGCAGGACAACGTCTGCCGGGTCAGCTTGTATGATATATAATTCTTCGACACGTGTGTATGTGACTGAACTCCTCCTAAACGACTGAACCGATTTTGATGGAATTTGGTATGTATATTAGGGTGGGTCCATGTATGCATTAGATTCACAATCTGACCCGGTAGGTGGAATGAACACAATTTTAGAACCACAATTTACACACAATTTTAGAACCACAATATACAGTCAAAAACAGACGTCATGGAAACCACTAGCCTTGGCCTTCGTGAAAGCTGATGTCTTTGGACGGTTTGTCTTTGCACGTTAGAGCCACCTGGTCGCAACCTGTGCAACTACCGCCATTAGATACACTCCGCCCGTGGCGAAAAGTTGTGCTTTATACCAAAGGTGGCAGTGATGTCGAACTCGACTGTTTGTCTCTGCACGTTAATGCGTTTCAAAGTCCCGTATGCGTTCAAATACCATCGTCCGATAGCGATGAAACTTGGGTGAGATGTATACACTACAGGGAAGGCTTCTGGCTTAGTAAATCAATTTCACATTAGGTAGCGCACGACTAGATTCAACAAATGAGTGACGACGCGCGAAGCGTTTCAACAAAATCCCGTATAAAATTATATTCCAAACTTTGATGAGTTGTTGTGTTCACTTAAGTGAAGGCTTCTAACTTAGTAATCAATTTCACAGGAGGTTGCGCACGAGTAGATTCAACAAATGAGCGGCGGCGTGCGAAGCGTTTCAACGAAGTCCCGTATGCGTTCAAATACCATTCGTCCGATAGCGATGAAACTTGGGTGAGATGTTGTGTTCACTTACGTGAGGGTGTCTAACTTAGTAAGTCCATGTTACAATATGTAGCTCACGAGTAGATTAAACAAATGAGCAACGATGCGCGAACTTTTAATCAAAGTCCCGTATGCGTTCATATACCATTCATCCGATTGCAATGAGACTTGGGTGAGATGTTGTGTACACTTACGTGAGGGTTTCTAACTTAATAAATCCATTTCACAGGAGGTTTCGCACGAGTAGATTCAACAAATGAGTGACGACGCGCGAAGCGTTTCAATAAGGTCCCGTATGCGTTCAAATACCATTCGTCCGATTACGATGAAACTTGGGTGAAATGTTGTGTACACCCTACGGAAGGTTTCTGGCTGAATAAATTCAATTAAAATAGGTAGCGCACGAGTAGATTCAACAAATGTGTGACGGCACGTGAATCATTTCAACAAAGTACCGTATGCGTCCATATACCATTTATCCGATTGCGATGAAACTTTGGTGAATTGTTGTGTACACTCCAGGAAATGTTTCTGTCTTAGTAAATCCAGTTTTTAATAAGTAGCGCACGAGTAGATTCAACAAATGAGCGACGGCGCGAATCGTTTTCACAATGTCACGTATGCGGTCATATATATCATTCATCCGATTGCGATCAAACCTTGGTGAATCATTGAGTACACGCCAGAGAAGGTTTCAGGCTTAGTGAATCTATTTTACAATAGGTAGCGCACGAGTATATTCAACACATGTGTGACGACACGCGAATCGTTTAAAGAAAATCACTTATGCGTTCATATGTCATTCAGCCGATCCGATGAAACTTTGATGAGTTGTTGTGTACACGCCAGGGAAGGTGTTCAACTTGGTAAATCCATTTTACAATATTGGTAGCGCACGAGTAGATGTAACAAATGAGTGACGACGCGCGAAGCGTTCCAACAAAATCCTGTATGCGTTCATATACTATTCATCGATTGCGATGAAACTTTGATGAGTTGTTGTGTACACTTACGTGAAGTTTTCTAACTTACTAAATCCATTTCACAGTTGGTAGAGCACGAGTAGATTCAACAAATGAGTGACAGCGCACGAATTATTTAAACCAAATCCCGTATGCGTTAAATGCCATTTATCCGTTTGCGATGAAACTTTGGAGAGTTAATGTGCACGCTCCAACGAATGTTTCTAAATTAGTTAATTCAATTCACGATAGTTTAGAGGCAGTTAACAGAAATTGAAAAAAATATTGTGTATCCAAAAGCACTTCAAGAAACAAAGTTACAACACTTTCTTTGATTGGCAGGACAACGTCTGCCGGGTCAGCTTGTTTCGTATATAACTATAAAAATTAATACGCCTATCAATACATTACATCTATTCAATTGTACATGTTTCCATACTTCATTGGATTCTTCAGCTTAGTTAGTTAGTCATTGTTGTTTTAAGGGGCGGAACTACGAGGTCATCTGCCCCTTCTTTAGCTTAAATCTAATTTATAATCTCTTCTAATTAAAACTTAGAGTATGAATAACTAAACTGTAAATAAATGGATACCCTTGCAAATTTGTATTACAAGCTAGGGGCATCCTAGTTCATCAGCCCCGTGTACTTGGGCGTGTGTTGAAAATGTCTGATAACTTGTGTATCTGTGGTAACTGTAGTAGTGTATTTATTTATTTATTTATTTATTTATTTATTTATCGTATGGCTTTTAGTGCCGGGAGTGTCCGAGGACATGTTCGGCTCGCCTGAGTCTGTAGCTGCTTCGAGCGGACACCCTTAGGGTGAGCTACAAGTTCCGTTCAATTTCAAGTAGTTCCAACGTTCGCTACCAGATACCAATGATAACTAGTGGTGAACGTTGGAACTTTGATAGAGCGTTCAGACGAAATCTAATCTAACAATTTAGCTTCACACATGTTTAGTCTGTGGAAGTAGTAGTGTGTGTAACTTTAATTATTAGGGTCGGAGATCCGAGTCGTAAAATAAGGTAGTATCCCGCCATTTTCTTGGGGGAGCGTAGAAAACCACCTCAGGATAGCCACTGTCAGCGTCGGGATTCAACCTCCGATCTTGTTGAGGCTCACCAGCAAGGTCTTGATGAGTGACTTAACGCACACAGTTACGCCGCAGGGTATTTGATTTCTTGACAGAGCCGGGAATCGATACCAAGTCCCCGGGATGGCCCAAAGCGCACGCCTAAAGGTAGCTGATAACATCACATACCCCCACGCGATACAGCAATCTGCAGGTGCTCCACGGCCAGCTATACATATTACACAACACGCTGTTAAAGTTCTATCACTTCTGAGAACATATTGTTCCAAAACATTTAAATGACCTTTCTTCGAAGCAATTAAATCACTTCTTCGTATTTATTTGATGGTGTTGCTCCATTTCGGTTGTGAGTAAGAGACTAAAATACGGAATAAAAGAATATGATATTTTTCTGATTTCAACGATTTAACTCAGAAAGTAATAATTAAAAGGGAGTAAGCTTACAAAAAACAGATCACAAATGCTCAATATTTATTTATTTATTTATTTATTTATTTCTTGACGGTACACAACAGGGCTCAGTGTGCGCCCCAATAACAGTGCACCTACACAGTAAAATACACTTTCTGATATTTCTACATTAAGTATTGAACCCATGTACCATTGGTTCAAGGGGTCGAATCCATGTATTATGGTAAAAAGAAGGAAGGAAATATACAGTCTTCAGAGGAACATAGAAAGATTTTATACAAGAGGGCAAGCATAACGTTGTGAAATAAACTGAAGCCAGGTGGCCAGGAAATGAGACCATGCCTGACGCATTGATAAGGAGCCAGTCACGAATATAAATAGAACGAGTGGAACTTTCCAAGCGAGTGACGAAGAGCGTGTTTCGGAAATTGCCCTTACGTTGCAGTAAAATGGCAACCGCGCAGCTGTGCCAGAAGAAGAATAATTAGATTTAACCCATTTGCAAGAATAAAATTAACTAAAGAAATACAGCATTGTGAATCATTTCGGAATAGAGATTTTTGTGTGGAGAAAGATGTTATAATAAATGCCCAGGAAAGAAGTGCCGACGTGGCCATACGTCATTGGGGGTTCCCCGAGACCCGAGGAGGGGGGAATTAAAAATCAACTGTAACACCCACACAGCTGAAGACCAAATTTTATTTAATATCTCAGAACTGCACGATCGATTTTTAAGTGCAAAGAAGTCAGTTTACGTTTACAAAACGAGCTTTCCAGAGATATAATTTTAAATAGTGTGCGACCATTACTTCAAAAGTTGGTTCCGAAAAAGACGTAGAATTTACCTTTTTGTCGCCGATTTGTATAAAAGCCCTGGCAGGTCCAGGCTAATCATGCAGTACTTACTAGACCTCGAGAGGTCGTGATACTCTGTATCGACAACCAGCGTGCACCCGAAGGAAGTGGCCGAGAAGTATCATCAAAGTATCGCCGTGTGAAGACTTAGGAAAATCCTAATACAGGATTTAGTTCCGCCAATATCAGTCTTATAGCCGGCCCCGTGGTGTTGGGGTAGCGCGCCTGCCTCTCGCCCGGAGGCCCCGGGTTCGATCCCCGGCTCCGTCAGGGATTTTAAAACTGACGTGAGGGTTGGAACGGGGTGCACTCAGCCTCGTGAGGACAATTGAGTAGCTGTCTGACAGTGAGACAGCGCCCCGATCACGAATACCAAGATTAACGGCCGAGGGGACCCGACGCGCTGATCACGCGTCACCCCAATATCTGCAGGCCAAATGGCTGGGCAGCGGTCGCTTGGTCGGCCTTAGCCCGTCATGGGCTGGATAGTGCCAGGGGTTGACTTTTTTTTGTTGTTGAATATCAGTCTTATAGTGAAAAGTTCAGGATTACAGTCAAAGTAGGCTGCGAACTTAAAGAACAGGCGATAGGTCTTCAAAATACAGTTCATTTAAACGACCGAAAGTATCGTAACGTTTTGAAGTACCATAATAGCGAAATAAACATTCTATCAACGTTAAAGAACCCGATCAGGGTCGGACAAAATAAGGTCCGCATAGTATTCTGGAAATATAGGAATTAGAGGACAGAATAATCAGAAGGGAGAATTAAATTCAAGACGTTGTTTCAAGGAAACGAACTAACTATAAAAAGCATTAAGTTACGAGGAGTATTAGATGCTAGAAAATAATAGGTCACCGATAGAGTATTTGGGAGACCGTAAACAAGACAGACTTTCGATAGACAACTAATAGGGTCTAGAAAGAAGCAAGTTCGAGCTAATAATAATAATAGCCGATCATCAGGAAACCGGATTTGAAGAAGTACCATTCCAGGGAGGGGTAGAGTGTTCGAGACTTTCATATTCTGGTCAGATAGGAAGCCGACATCTACTAGTTTCACCCTTGGAGACGGGGAAGCCAAAATCACGTGTGCAAGGCCTAATCAAAGCCTCAGTGATTAGAATCAGTGTAGTGTAAATATATAAAATTTGTGTTAGATAGTAATTTTTCAGTGATTTTATTGTGTGTAATAGAAGAATACACAATTGTATTTTAAAATGCTACCAGTGTTTAAGGTATATAAATTATATGTGTGTCAAGATATGTCAGTGTATGAAATGAATTTGAGAAAGATGGTTTAATCACAAGTAGTGGGCAAAATGAAACATCGTTGGAAAGCACGGTAGTGGACCGTCTGAACATGTAAGTAACCATTTTCATTATGTTATGTGCTGGGAGATATTTGTGTGCAATCCACCTGAGTTTGAGAAATAGGGATGTTTTTCAATAACAAATAACAGAATAAGAGCGCGATCTGAACAGAAAAAATTGAGAAATTATAAAATAATTATGTGAAATGAATAAATCCTTTAGAGGAAATGTAAGAAATAAAATATCAGTGTATTTGATAAATGTTATGAAAGCAAGCGGAATAATAATAATAATAATTAAAAGTATATAAATGAAGATTAAGTTGAATTATATGAAAGTAGTAGCTTTTTGAGCTCTTGTAAAATTATAAAGACATGGTGTGAATACATGTTCTTAAAGTATAGCGATTATTGTCACGGGAGAGGATTAATATAAAAATGGAGATGTAGATCAAATGTTGATTTTGAATTTATCAGTTCTTTGGAAGACGCTAGGCCTTAAAGTAATGTATAGCGCATTGTCGCGCATTAAAGTAAATTGTCACGCTAGGAAGGCGTTGAATCTAAATATACTTGGTAAATTAATTATGAGGGACAGTTGATTGCGGTAATTGAGCTATAGTAAGTCCTCTATGTAGTGATATGGATCACGAGGCCATGTGTGTTATGTTGTATAATGGGTGCGAATTTATTGTATTGATGAGCGCAGGTTAGACCGAGGTCGCCCTAAGCCGCTAATTGTTGTAAAGTCCTCCAGTATGGGATTGGTTCCCGAGGCAGTTGAGAGAGTCGAACCCAGACTCGTCTAGTTGTTGAAGCCCCTAAATATTCGTTGTTGTATGTGAATTATTCTTACCCATCAATGATGACACTTCATAATTAATAAATGCCAAGGTTACGAGAGTGGTCAATGAACCTAAATAATGTTGTTAAAATGAATGAAAGAAACGCCAGGTCTGTTCAGAGAACTGTGTATTAAGAAATAGCTGTTTTAAAGCATGAGTGTAGCCGTCCCGTGTGGGCGATACTTAGGGTCTCCCTCCTCGACAATAAATCACGCCGAGTGTTACGGTCCGACCCCTCGCTATTGAGAGTGTGGTAGGTCGGAGGGGACCGTCTGTTTGAAGTAATAATACACATTGAGTGTTTAGAGTTTGTTAATGACCCGGGATTCGAACCGAGGTTCTTGTAGATGAAAGTTACCGCTTGCAAGTTCAGATCGTTTGCTTTCTTATGAGATGATGGTCTTTTAAGACAAAATATAATAAATATAAATCCCTAATGTAATGGTATATGAATGTAGGATTTCACGAGTTTAGTGAAGACAATTAGATTTCGGGAGTGATCTAAATTTTTGACTTTGTTCAAGTAGTCTTCTATAACTCGGGAGTGCACAAGTATTTTTCCCAGTCACTGTAGTGAATTTGTTAACTTGAGAGAGGTGGTAACATGAGACCATTGTGAAATGCCCAAACATTTAAGTAAAGGAGTAACATTGACGTTAAATAAGATTATATATTGTTTTGATTATAAGAAACTCAGAAAATAGATATTGAGATGTGTAAAGAATAACACAGTTTATATTGGAAAGTATCGAGCCATTGGAGCTCGTGATGGTAGCGAATTTTAATAGGAATACTTTATGGAAGTGAAAGGAATTATGAGTTTGTTGTTTTGAAGGAAACCATGCATTTTAATATAACATTTGGTTGATTTTATGTATTCCTTGTTCACTTTGAACAAGTTAGAAGGATTGGTCAGTAGTTTATTTGTTTAATTTGTTTGTAGCGCCATAATTTTGGTTAATTAAATGTTTTATAATAGGAGTTGATTTTGTTTTTATTTTGGAAGTGTATCCTCTATTTAATCCAAAATGTGTAAGTCACAGAGTGGGAGAATATACCATAACCCCGAAAATCCCGATTTGAGCATTGCTGGCATACTGTGATTTGCATATTTCTTGCTAAAAGGGCACAGTATTAATATCTAAATGTAATTATTAAAACTAGGAAGTTAACACAGAATGAAATGCATAGTAGTAAAAAGCTTAACTTAAAGGTAATATAAAAACTAAATCTAAATTTTACCTAATGTCAAATATATAAAATGCAGGTTTTGAAATTATTACATCGTAAACTAAAAGGTAACATTGATAACTTGGGTACAGGCCTATCCACATATATACATTGTTGATTCTGTTTTGTGTGATAATTTTATTTCAAGTATGAATTAGAGTGACTGGATTATAATTTCCAAGAACAGTCTAATTGAGAGACAGAAATCTAGTTTCCAGTTTACACGAACCGCATCGTTGTAAATACTGCAAAGCCTCCATACAGGTGAATTATTATGTGAAGTAGTATTGGTTATATCATTTTTTAATGTTATAGTTGATCTTGTAGTAAAGCGAGGGATGTTGAAATTTAGGAGCGATAGGAAAAATGAGTTATCAATTTGACCGTTAATAACTTTATAAAGGAATTTCATATCATTCACTTGCCTTCGAGACTCCAAACTAGTCATGCCGAAATTCAACAAAAGTTCATCGTAGGTTACCATGTGTGGGTAATTGCCCGTTATTTTGAGGTGTAAATATCTGAGGAATTTCTTTTGAACTTGCTCAATGGATTTAATGCATGTTTTCTGCCAGGGACTCCATACTTGGCTGGCGTACTCGAGCTTGGATCTCACCATGGCAATATAAAGGTTTATGCAGGTACTGGTCCTAATGAATGGCTTAGTGTTTCTTATTATAAACCCTAACATGCGGTAAGCATCCCCGACTGTCTTTTGCACATGAAAAGTGAAAGCAAGCTCTCGGTCAAACAAGATTCCTAGATCTTTCTTCTCGCTTACTGTTTGCAATGACTGAGATCCAATTCCATAAACAAATGTGATTGGGTTCTTCTTACGTGTAAAGGTCATAACAACACACTTCGGTACATTTAAGTATAATTTGTTTTCTATACTCCATCTGTGTATATTATTTAGGTCATTTTGTAGTAGAGTACAGTCATTAGCGGAAGAAATTGGTTTAAAAATGTTGAAGTCATCTGCATATAAAAGACTATTTGAGTGTACTATACAACGTGGCTAATCGTTTATCATTGCTAGAAAAATCAGAGGTCCAAGGTTCTAACCTTGGGGTATTCCGGAATGAACTATGTATTCCTTTGAGACAATTTTCTGGAACAAAACAAATTGTTTCCTGTCTCTGAGATAGGAGCTGAATAATTTGAGTAATGGGTGGGAGAATCCCAAAATACACAATTTGTTAAGAAGGATATCATGATTTAGTGTGTCGAACGCTTTCTCAAAATCTGTAAATATGACATCTATTTGTCCTCCTTTATCTAACTCTTTAGATATAATTTGAGTAAAATTAATTGCATTCGTCACCGTAGATTTCCTGGATAGGAAACCATGTTGGTTATCTGTTACGAGCGGTCTGAGAAATACTGATATTCTTCCGTGCAATATGAATTCAAATACCTTGGCTACTGCAGATAAAATAGATATAGGACGGTAGTTATTAATTAGTGATGGATCTCCCGATTTTAGTATAGGGCAGACGCGAGTGATTTTCCAGGCGTCAGGGAACGTTGAAGTTTGTATGGCTAAGTTAAATATAAAATACAACGGGTCCCTGAGACTTTCAGCACATCCCTTCACTACATACGGTGGATTATTATCAGGACCAGCCGACGACTTAGGTTTTAATTTTTTAAATGCATTTCCAACCTCTTCCTTTGATACAAGTTTTATGTGAAGGATGTTGGGAGTATTCGAATTGCAGGCTGGGACTTTGTATTGGGCTGACTGAGAGTCATAAACTGATTTGAAATATGTCGCAAAACCTTCAACAATGGAATCACCCCTGTCCAATTCTTCATTATTATATTTAAAGGTGTCGCATCTGTTCCTATTTTTTTCTTGTTTTTAATAAACGTCCAAAATTTCTTTGAGTCCCGGCTAATGTTTTGTTCAATATTACGGATATATTTCTTATAAGATAATTGAATGTCCTTTTTAATTTCTGATCTTAATTCTTCAAAACGTAGTCTATGATGATCAGAGTAATTTTTTCTCTTCCTATGGTATTCCTTCTCCTTCAATTTACTTTTTGTTTCCTTAGAAAACCAGACAGGATATTTTCTGCCCGTTTGTCGTTTACATATAGGAACGGTTTCGACAAGTACTGCGTTAAAAATTTGATAAAACAGGTCTACTGCAGTATTTACATCAGTGCACTCGTATATTTGACCCCAAGCGCCATTCCTCAACCGAGTGTACAGCTGCTCAAAATTGGCTTCCCGGAAGTTAAAGGTACCAATAGGCTGGATATGTACTCGGTGTCGACATATTAGAGATATTTCCACATCCAGGGCAGGGTGGTGGCGATCCAGCGGTAAGAGTGGATCAGTGTTTTCAGTTACATTTATGTTGGTTTTGTTGGATAAAACTAAGTCCAGCGTCCTCCCGTTACGGTTTAGTACTGAATTATAAGACTTAAGCTGAAGATAATTAATAAAATTTACGAGTTCTCTTGTTTGAATGTTGTCGTCTTTAATTAGTGTACTTTGTATTGTTGGGATGTTGAAATCGCCGAAGATTATTAAATTTTGATCATATATTTCTGTTCTGGATTCCAACCACTGATATATTTCCTTGTATGTTTCTACTTTTGAAGCTGGTGGAATGTACATATTACAGACGTACCAAATATTTCCCCTAATGACCAGTTTCACTAATAGACATTCCAATGTGCCAGTCATTCTGTCGACCTTGAGTACCGTTAATCCGCTCCTGACCAAGACAGCCACCCCACCCCCTGCTCTGGCAAACCTCTCAGCCCTGTACACTCTGTATATATCAGAACAGACCTCACTGTCAGCGATTTTACTAGATAACCAAGTTTCTGTAATTAGAATTAAGTCATACTGTTTGGTGATCAGGTTTTCATTGAATAAATCTAATTTTGTATTCATTCCTCCTACATTTTGATAATAAATGGATAATCTAGGTTTTGATACCATTAGAGAGTGTTCAGGTCATCCTCATTTCGAATTACGATTACCCGAGAACCTTCAGATTTGCGTATTTATAATGTCCATTTCTTACCCACAAGAAAGCATACTCTTTCTCTCTTCTGATGCTCCTAGCTTGTGCCAGCAACTTCCTCTTTTCCGGGGATAAACTCTCGTTCACATAAATTACATTATCGCCAGGAAGACCAACGTGACGAGTGGAGAGATTCCGTTTCACCCGGCGTCGCTCCAAAAGATGCTCCTTGTCGTCCCGCCGAACGAATTTTAAGATGATGCCACTGTGTTGATGATTAGGTGACTTAGGCAGTCGATGACAGGCATCCACCATTGTTTCAGTGATGACCACATCCAGAGCTTGACCTACTTTCTTCACTGTTTCAATAATGTTTTCGTTAGGAACCTCCGGGACACCGTGTATTTCCACCGTATTACGTGTGTACTGCTCAGATTCTCCTAGGCGGTTTTCAAGGGATTTTAGCTTCGCCTTAAGATTGACATTCTGCTGAGTTAATGACTCAATGTGTCCTTTACATTCCTTAATTTCTATCTGATGGTTTGGAATTAATGTTACACAATCGTCTAGTTTTTTATGGCACAATTCCATTGAATTACCTAGATCAGTCTCTCTCGCTCTTTGTTCGTCTTTTATGATTTTATGTTGTTCTTTTAAATCTTTCAGCATTCCATAAATATTCTCCATTGATGGAGCGTCTTCGTTACTTACACTATCACTTATCGTTGCACTATAGTCCACACATTGCACACACAGCCACTCGGTGAATCTGTTCAATGTATTCACACACTTCTTGTGGAACCACTTTTTACATGAACCACACTGTACCTTTCCAGCCTTCCCCAAGCTACCACCACACTCTCCACAGTCGCCCATGTTGCCGATGCAAGTGAAAACTCCTGTTTAACCAATTTACGAGGAAGTTAGTAATTGTAATTGATGATGTTATTAATAACTGGTCAACGTATACACTTATATTGTTGGGTGACAAATATGGTTTAGTTTCTTCCTCGAATACACTCTTAAATACACAATGTTTTCGGAGCTACTCACTGCTGTGTTGTTCACTCAGCCGCCATGTTGATGACGTTTTTGATGTTCTTCTAGACATCCATCAATCCGCTAATGAAATATATACCAAGGCCTCGTCTTCTGTACGTATTGAGACTCCGATCCCAAACGTTCAGAGGTCGATTCCGGGCTCTGACAGGCCTTCTGAAGACAGTACAGAATCAATACTTGGGTACATTGCGCCATGGCCTTCTGAAGATAGTACAGAATCAATACTTGGGTACATTGCGCCATGGCCTTCTGAAGACAGTACAGAATCAATACTTGGGTACATTGCGCCATGGCCTTCTGAAGACAGTAGAGAGTCAATCGTGCCATGGATTTCTGAAGACAGTACAGAGTCTATCTGAGTTCATCGCCCTATGGCCTTCTGAAGACAGTGCAAAGTCCATCTGAGTACATCGTGCCATGGTCTTCTGAAGACATTACGGACTCCATCTGAGTACATCGCAGCTTGGCCTTCTGAAGACAGTACAGAATCAATACTTGGGTACATTGCTCCATGGCCTTCTGAAGACAGTACAGAATCAATACTTGGGTACAATGCGCCATGGCCTTCTGAAGACATTACGGACTCCATCTGAGTACATCGCAGCATGGCCTTCTGAAGACAATACAGAATCAATACTTGGGTACATTGCTCCATGGCCTTCTGAAGACAGTACAGAATCAATACTTGGGTACAATGCGCCATGGCCTTCTGAAGACATTACGGACTCCATCTGAGTACATCGCAGCATGGCCTTCTGAAGACAATACAGAATCAATACTTGGGTACATTGCGCCATGGCCTTCTGAAGACAGAACAGAATCAATACTTGGGTACATTGCGCCATGGCCTTCTGAAGACAGTAGAGAGTCAATCGTGCCATAGACTTCTGAAGACAGTAGAGAGTCTATCTGAGGACATCGCCCTATGGCCTTCTGAAGACAGTACAGTACAGAAATCATACCTTTAACAAGGTGCAAATTTTTTAAAGACTCACGTGTCAGCGTTCACGGAGAATTTTGGCCATCGAACCACGGCCATTAGCAATGCCTGTGTTCGAGTCTCGGCCCATCGCCTCTTCTTCTTCATGATCGTATGGGATTCAATTTTGGACCCAATTTGGCGTCCCCCTCATGCTTTTTAGTGGTTTACTCCATCACGACCATTGCCTCAAGTTGGATGGAATACTCCACGTGGTCAGTCAATCTCTTCATGATTACCCGATGATTTTTACACTGATTCTATTGTAGTACATGGGAAAAATACAAGAACTGATTCTATACATGTGCAGACAATGCAAAAGTGGCCATAAAGTCTGCCACAGGCTTTAAAACACACGGGTAGTGTTTGCACACAGAATCTAATACTGACAATTGTCGCGCACAATGTCACAATCATCGATTTAAACTAATTTTACAATATGCAGATTTTCAGTCTGTGTTATTGTGGCACTGTAGAAGTGTGTGTAATTGCAATTATTGGGGTCTGGGGCTGAAGGCGATGACCTGGGACTTGACAAAATATTGTACCATCCCTGACATTTAACTAGTCAAGCCATTGTCAGCGGCGGGATTTGAACCTTTCAATTGCGAATTTTGCTCTTCATTGCAGCATGACTTAACACGCTGGACTACACAGCTGGGTTGACAAATTCAAACACCAGGGGTTAATGGCCAGGATATACAGATCCCTTAAAATAACTTATGGAAATTGTAAGAGCGTTACGATCTGTTTAGTGGTTTTCATTTTATAGTCTCCGGCTTGTTTCTTTTTGAATGGCCCTCATCCATATTAGTGAAAAAACTTCCATAATATGTTGTTGTTTCATTTGAGGGAATTGGACATCCTGGTTATTTATCCCCGTATAGTTGGGTGAGCGTGTAAGTCTCATCTGACAACTTGTGTTATTGTATAGCTGTATTAGTTGTTGTTGCTTTATTTTAAAGGCTGCGATATCGTCGTCATATAGCCCCGTGTATATGGGTGCATGTGGAATTCGTGTAATAACCTGTGCTATTGTGTGTATTTGTAAACTGGTGATAGGATTAGGAAGAAGGCGGCCGTGATCTTACGTTAGGAACCATCTTAGCATTTGCCTGGAGAAGAAGTGGGTAAACCACGGAAATCCAGGATGGCTGAGGTGGAAATCAAACCCTGCTCATCTCAGTTTCGCCTCACGAGGCTGACTTTATCCCGTTCAAGCCCTCAGACCAGGATTATTTTCTTGGTAGAGCTGGGAATCTAACCCGGATCTCCGTGGTGGTAGTCCAAATATTCTAGGACAAATTCAGAATACAGGAACCTTGGTTGATATTGCAATTTCGTTGCTGTTTAAAACTTTAAAATGATCTGCGCGTGGTAGATAAAACCCTAACTTCTAGCAAGGTTTGAGTCTATATACGTACTGGCGTGATCTATCACTCACATCTATTTACAGGTTATGTGCAATGAGTATTGCTGGAATTGATTGGTTGGCTTAAAATTGTGCATATTCGTGAAATGAGTGCAATTATTTGAACGAACTAGTCAAGTTGAGTGCAACTATAATTGATAAAACGGTGTGTTGATATTAAATGAGATTCATTTGTAAACATAATGACATACTAATCTGTTTTAATAGCCACTGGCTGCGAGCGAAGCGAAATGAACGAACTTGTAATGTTGCGTGCAACTATCATTGATAATACGGTGTGTTGATATTAAATGAGATTAATTTGTAAAGATAATGGCATTCAATTTCAAACTTGCCAAGCCCATTGGGAACAAGACTGCCAGCCAATCAGGCGAACGCTAAACGGAATCCAACCAATGGAATGGTCCCGCTCAGCAGCTGTAGCATGTATGAATATGCTGCTTGGAGACCTCTTGAATGCAAAATCGCTTGTCATTCTACTTATATAGTATAATAAAGTCCTATAGTTACCAGTAAGATGCCCTCAAACCTCTTTGGATATTAAATACCTTGTTGTTCTGCTTGTTGAACAGAGAATGTTATGGTCCTATTATTTAAACTAGTTTCCATGATGGTTCCGTATTGACATACTAAATAGTTTTAACAACAAATTGTATATCCGCCTTAGTCAATACATAAACGAAAATAAATTATAATTACGCTTGCTCCTGGTACATGTTTCGGGGATTAATTGCTTTCATCCCCATCATCAGCCAAGACAAATATCCGAAGAAAGATATAAGATAACGTAGCACTCAAAAAAATAAATGGCTATTTAACTTAATATGGTGCACCATATAAGTAGGTCACAGGAAAATGTTGAGCAAAACTAAAAACATATATGTAACAGCGATGATATTCAGCCATCAAAACACAGAGAATCAGTGGACAGTTAATTCGTAAATCCGCTCCAAAACACTGGTGAAGTATTGTGATTTTTGCCAATTCAAGCTTCGACCAGTGGTTTGGAGCGGATTTACGAATTAACTGTCCACTGATTCTCTGTGTTTTGATGTCTGAATATCATCGCTGTTACATATATGTTTTTAGTTTTGCTCAACATTTTCCTGTGACCTACTTATATGGTGCACCATATTAAGTTAAATAGCCATTTATTTTTTGAGTGCTACGTTATCTTATATCTTTCTTCGGATATGAAGGGGATAAAAGCAATTAATCCCCGAAACATGTACCAGGAGCAAGTGTAATTATAATTAATTTTCGTTTATGTATTGACTAAGGCGGATATACAATTTGTTGTTAAAACTAATGTTATGGTCACCGGTAAGATTGTTTCGACTGCTATGCTCTTGCCTGCGAGATGTAGCATATACAAGGGAGAACTGGTTACGGAGTGGGTGAGGGTAGTTCTCCGTGTTGCGCTGGACTATCTACCTAAAGTACCAAATTAGTCTAAGTATTTAGTATTTTAATTATTTTAAATCTTGAAGTATATTTTCAACAACAAAAAGTACATGATTATAAGGAGCATTTGAATAAAACCTAATTCCAATGGAATGAACCGATGGGTCATAACTTTAGACGTACCTACAGAGATGTGATCATTATTTTAGTTGAGTCTTCGTTTGCGCGGGATTTCTGAATTTTGCAATTGATATTTTATTCTTCACAGAATTATTGTGTGGCTTGGCGACAATTTTATCGAAAATATTGTAATTGCATTACGGTCTGTTATAAAACATGTTCATTGCTACCGATAAGGAAAACTGTAGTCGTCAGGGTTTTATACGATAATCAAATAATGTACTTCTTTATTGTATTTAAATACCATGAATTGTGCTCTACTTCGGAGATAACTTTACAATAAAGAAGATATTAATAGTTAAATCAACCCTACAGCAGGAATATTATCTAATAAATAAGCGAGTTAAATATGGATAAAAAACGAAACGTATTTTAAGAAAAAGGAATTAAATCGCCAACTGTACAGCATTCAATTACAGTTTAGTAACTTCTGGCACAACGTTCAATGGGAATCGTTCTCAAACGACAACACAGTTAGAAGTCAAGCATTCAATTGGCAGAACATATTAGAGACCAAAATTTTTAAACTTAATGAAAAGAAATGAACATAACGTAACCGAAAATGAGAACACCGAATACGTCATATTTCACAAGCGGTTGCGCAATAGAACGAGCGTGCGTTTCCCTAAGGAGGAAGTAACGATGTTGGAAAAAGGATTTAATTTCCATTGTAAAGTTAGATACACGGACCACATTATAATACAAATAACAGCCGTAGAAATAGCTTGCAGCAAGCTGCCGGAACAAGAATAACTAAGAATCTAGCAACGAACGAAGATCGTAAAACTCAAATTATAGACATGAACCGACAGTTGCCGTCACTAAGATTCACAAGGACACTTGCCCCATTAGACCAATTGTGAATTGTAGAGGCGCGCCAGGCTTCACTACGCAATGTGCTACTAACAATCCTGAGGAATGGGCTAATCATGAAGAACGACATCTCAGTAATGAACACAACCGAATTACCGTAGTCAAAAATATAGGGCTCACAAACATAAAAACTGCCATGAGAATCATTTCATTCGAAATAACGAATATGTAGCCTACTCAAACATACCGGACAAAGAAGCAATAGGGATAAAACGGGAAAATATAACAGATAATAACTCAGAAAAAGAAACGAAAGAAATACACGAATTGCTTAAGATCACCGTCAACTAGAACGTGTTTGAATTTCAAGGCAAAATATACGAACATCAAACAGGTCTAGCTATCGGATCACCACTCAGTGGATTAGTTGCCAATGTGTTTATTAATAATCTAGAGAACACATTTCTCAAAAGAAATTCCTCCCAGGATATCATACTTTGGAGTAGATTTGTGGTTGACGTCATTTGCATATTATGACAAGGAACCAACGAAGATACAATACGCCAAACAATCAACAATTGGCGCCAATGCATTAAATCCGCTGTGGAACCGGAAAATAACCGGCGCATAGATTGCTTACACGTAACAATCCATCGAGCGGACCAAAATCTAACATTTTCCATATACCGCAAGAAAACACAAACGTCACACACTATTGACAACCGTTCAAACCACCCAAATTCACATGAATTAGTTATCATCAATTAAATGGTAAGCAGGGCTATCAGTATACCGATGTAGACTCAAAACTTCAATAAAGAAATTGAAACGATAAAACAGTTGGCTGCAGAGAACAATTTCTCGCCCTACGCGGTTTATCAGATACGGTACTTGAAAATCAATGGAAGAAAAAAAGGATAATTCACCAAGTCAAAGTGAGAACAAATACGTACGATTCAATTTCGTGAAAAAAAAAGGCAATACAAAATAACAAATATATTCAAGAAACAAGGACACAATATAGCTTTCAGAACAAACAACTCACTCAGTAAGCACCTACTAGCAACTAAACAATGAAAATCCCGCATTCAAAATCAGGATTATATTTGTTCACAAGCCAAGACGAAGGATGTAAGGCTAACTATGTCGGACAAAGTGCAGGACGGATTGAAACACGTTTCAAAGAACACAGAAATGCGATTGAACACAACAGACACTCAGCTATATGCGGTAACATGACTGTATAACAACCATAGGTCCAATTAGCACGGAATCAGACCCGAATATTCTACTCCGCGTAGCAAAGGGCAGACATCTCGACATTATAGTATAGTTCTTTATTTTAAGTTCCGGGGCACCTAGCTCATCCCTGTCCCTACACACTACTACAGTCATCACATAAATACAGGTTATCAGACAAGTTCAACACCTTCCCAACTACACGAGGCAGTTGACCAAGATGTCCCAACCCATTAATCAACAAATTCATTCGGCATCTCACATTTTACAATTAACTTCATTGTCGTTCCTGAAGGCGGCAATGTCTGCTGCTCTTTAAGCTGCTGTTAATGATCTGACAGTATGAGTACACGCGGTATCTTGAGATTGTGGTTTTCTACCATTCATGGTTCTCTCCTTCTATGTTCCGAGTTCATGACATTGTTCAAGAAAACTTTATTGGGAAGATGTATTATATCTCTTTGTTTAATAGTAATGCTTAAATCTACCTAGATCAAAAGTAAACTGAAATGTTTCAAATGATCTTTTGTAGTTCGAAGCAAACCTTGTTTATTACTGTGCGTGGATATAGCACTCTTCCTTTCTTGCTTAGCTCTGATTCGGGAAGTTATGAAATACTGTATATTACCCTCTTTTTGACGAATGCAATCATAGCATCAGTGTCGGTTTCAATCATCCTCACAAAACACTAAACATGTCACAGTATCCCATTTGATTTAGTATCAGCAAAGCCTGATATCTAGTGGTCAACACTTAAAGCGCACATGTCCGCATTTTGCTTGGTAAAACTAAAACGTCCTCCAATACACAAACTTGTATATCGTATATTACGTAGGCAACGGTTATACTCAGATACCTCTTGGATACAGGAAAGACTGTTGCCTCGTCTATATTGGGTGGTTGGTTCCTCAGTTTAAAGCTCTACCCACAATGCGCAGTCGGCAGACGGTAGTGGGTAGTTGACAGTCGGTAGTTGAAGTCAGACATGTGCTCTCTTATGGCGTCATTCACAATATGTAGTTGTATGTCGATAGTTGATAGTTGACAATCGGCAGCATGTAGTCGGCTGTCGCCAATTTTATCTTTGACTGCCAACTGCATATTTAAGAGCCAATCAGAAAAGATCACAAGCTGACGTCACATTGTCGTTTTCCCGCTCGCCATCAGCTGCGTAGTTGACTACTGTAGTTGTATTCGCGGTATATTCTTCGCATAAGTTCGTTGTTATATTATATACGGTATTAAATATATTGAGACCGTTAGTCGAGTCAACAACCACGATGACTTTCCTAACATCCCATAAGTCGAATAAAATTACCATGAGGATCAGGTGAACTTCCTAATATGCTGAGCGGCACGAGACACTGTAGTCCACGGGGATCGTGGTACATGGTGACGATGGTCATAGACTGCCTAAGGAAAGGTTCACCTTAAAACTAGACTGAGAAATTAAACATCCAGACTTAAGTAAAACACCGTGAAAATTTATTAAAATTCACAAGCCCCTAGCCTAGTTCGGAGGGTTATGATCGGCTAGTCCGCAAACTAATAAACAAAAGAAAATAAAGAGCAGGTCCCTACCTGAGAAGTTACGGAAAACCCTTGCGAAAGATCTATCTCACAATAATAAAGCAACAACAGCAACACTAGGAAAATGGTACGACGCAAGTCCCTAGTTCAAGTTACAAGATTAAGCTAATATCAGAATTTACATTTAACAGGGTAGCAAAACAAATCTAAGTTAGGATGGTACCATTTCCACATTTACATTTAACGGTAATCATCTAGCTAAGTCCTAACAGTTAATTACAAAATTTACGGCGATGACGTCCGTAATAGAAAACAATTGCAACAAATCTAAGTGTACAGCCATGAAAAACATTTAATGATTCTTAATAACTACGTGCTATCAGTACACAATAAGGTAACATGTAGGATTTACACACTTGTACATCATAAATAAGTAATGAAATAGACACAAATCTTTATTAAATTCCTGCCTACACCTTGGTTTACTCTTTGTAAGCCATAGTCATCTAATGTGTGTAATTACAGTGACGAATGCGTAGTTGAGACCACGTCTGACATCGCATGGCCTGAGCTCCACAAGCTACGAACTCTAGGTTCGCGCATGCTTCAGGTCGCTACAAAAGTGTCAACTGTCCTAGTCATTTCCACACAAGGAAATTACCTTCATCTGCACGGCTATGTCAACAGTTCCAAAATGCAACAGAACAAAGTTAGATAGAAAGAATTCATTAGTTAGCTTTTGTTTAACCAAAGTTATGCGTTTTATTATTAAGATGTCGGTTTAGGTTTATCGTTGGTTTATGGCGAATAATACTGACAATAGCTCGGGCACGGAGTGTCTACAATGAGATCATTCTCCACCAAAAAGCCTCGACTCAACAGTCGGAATAAGATCAACGAGCAATAACAACTCGGACACACAATAACACGGGTTACCAGCGGCGCAAAGCTCGCATTCAATAACTCTGGGATAGGCCTGTCCACAACAGTTACCTTCCAATAACATCTAGTCAACGGGAACCCTCCCGGACAAGGTAATCACAAGTACCTTCATACAATAAATTCCTGCATTTAACAGGGTCGCTTGCAACTCAGTATAGAAAACCTGACCTAATTGTACACGTCAAGACGGTACACGCAAGAAGTGCGCTCAACTAACAAAAAGCAATCTATAAAACATGTGATCTGAGACAGGGTTGAAAACTGGGTTACATAAGCTAAGTTGCAATGAAAGAAAGAGCGAATACAATTGCATTCTGTATCTTGTCAAAGTAGTTCTGTCTCGCAAACAAATGAAGCGTGCTCTCAAGGGCACTGGATTACAAAACCAGTTTATGTCACCGGCAGGCTACCACATTCCTGCGTTCGGTCGACACAAAACACACATTATTCAAGGCCGGCGATTTAATCAAAATAAAACTATACATCTGGCCTGTTCATAAAAAACTTTACCATAGGTTATGAACCTCTAAAGAATCCGTGTATAAAAAACACGCAATAAATCTGAATAGAATAATATAATTCCGTCTTTCTACCAAAGACGTCTAAATGATAGTAATCTTACAATCACTGGAGCTCTTTGCTCTCAAAATACAATTCAGTAGTTGCTAGTACAACATCAAATAAAAACGTGTCTTACATGACACAAGCAAAATGATAATTGTGGCGCAAATTCCATACAAGGATCTGCTTAATGATACGTTGGGAACCGAGTTCGATGCTAGGCAACGAAACATTCCTTCTAGTAGTTAGGTGCAAACTTGACCAAGAATAGCTTCTGAGCTTATTCAAAATGAAAATATAATGCATTTACAAAACTGGCAATTACAGTCGATTGCCTAACTGATACGACTGTTCTAACGAAAGTCAGGGGTGTATCAAAACTGGCTGCAAAGAATGCAGTTAAAGAAATAACCATGACATCTTTTTGTCATAACTAAAGTCAGCAAAGACTTGAAAAAAATCACCCCAAACAGGGTTGTACAAAATAGCCTCGAATGACCTCGGTCACATCCAGCAAAAGATAGGCTCTGACGTTCTACGACGTTCATCAAGCTGCACCAGGGTTAACCAAAATGTTAGACCCAAGGGTGTCTCACTATACTGAAATAAATGACATTAAATTAAACTAGATACAATCCCTACCTAGAAAAATGGCTGACACAGAGTGTGGTTGATTCACAAACTACATTAAATCTCATATACCACCAGAACTAGAACAAGAGAAGGGATGTTCAAAACTCACGACATGGAGAAGCTATCACTCAGCCCTCTATTCAATAACCAGGGTTGTACAATTCCTCTCTGGATCTCTTGAACGGTATTATCCTCATCAGGATTCCCATCTGGACTCCTCCAAAGACCAGGGTTCGATTCGTCCCTGTCGACAACTCCGTGAATATGCTGGATATGCCTGGAAATGGCATCTTGGATTCCTTCCTTCTCGTCCTCGGTTCTGCAAGCTTCACCATCATGCTAGTTCTCGTAGAAACATCACCCTCATACCAGGATGGTATTAGCCCATGATGACTGATTCAAGCATGGTGTGGAATAGTCTGGTCACGTTGACGGTGAAATAAATTAGGAAATTCATTATTTCACTTTCCAAAAATATAATGTTCGTCGTAAATATTGTAGGCTTTGATAGTAATTGATAACACAGCCTTAATTTCGTGGATGTGAATAGATACGTGAGCTAGCACTGCTCTATGACTCTGCACGTGCTAATGACGCTACTTTTCTATCATGCAGCATCGGTAAAATGTACGTCGTTTTGGAAATAAAAACTTCACTCTGGCGATCCAAATATGTTACACTATCATAATCATACTTATTTGAAGTAGTTGCAACACATTTACCTGTATATTTTCCACAAGGCATTTGGCCCTCCACAAACACGTGGGTACTAAAATGTGGTGTTCCGGTAAAATTATATGATTCACTAATACTTGCCAATAATTATCTTCAATTGGTTTCTGTGGCTCACTGTGCATAAATACCAGTATTTTACAATATGCCAGTGCACGATGGCACCTGATAACCAATTCAACGCTAACAAGCGGATATTCTTCTATGTCTTACAGGACAAAAACCATTACACGCCTATACTGGGTGGATTCTCCAGACGTAGTGCAAGTAACTCACTATAATTCTTACTTATAACTTGTATCGTTGTTTATTCGTGCTCGATGGCAACTAATTGTAATTTCCTCGCTAAACAGCGGATATTTCCTACGTCGTACAAGACGGATATGATTCCACGCCTACACAGGGCGGATCCTCCAGACGTAGTGCAAGGTACTGGGTGTCTCAAGGAAGTAGGTCGTCAAACCGAAGTCGTTGAGCGACTACTTACGTTCCTATTTGCGTATCTGCAAGGGTATTACCTTACCTTAAGCTAAAATAACATTCTCAAAAATGTTTTAATAATGCAGCATGACGAAATGGAATATTCTGAGTCTTGTGAAAGAATAAAATTAATTAATAAGATCTCAGATAAGTAATTAGCAGTTCTCACCAAAGTCAAAAGTGCGATTCAACGCTACTTCAAAGAGTATCGCGTGAGCTCTCAGCTCCACGTGGCTTCCTGGGTGTGTTCAAAGGTACAACATCCCATCATAAATGTTCTGTCATAAAAAACATCACATGAACCATAGCTCAGCGGGTTCATCTGCCTCTCCGTCGTTTCAAATAAAATGTTGGGACGACATTTTTATTTGACTTGAAATTCATTCAAGAGTGATATTTTTTCAGATTGGCTGCATTAAAGGTTCCAATGCGCTCTCCTGTCCTGATGTCTTCTACTACATAACTTCCATTGTTCAAAGGCTGTCGGATACGACTAGGGCCATAATATAAGGATGGAAATTTCCCATATATGCGGTCTATAGGACTTGAAATTCCGGGTCTCCTTATGAGGATAAGGTCTCCCTCAACTAGTGGTTCTCTAAATCTCTGGCGTCTAGTTCTTCTCAAGCGCTTGGCAGCTTGTCTGTCCATAGTTTCCCTTGCAGCTAAAAGTCTGCTGGCTTGTGATGGTTGTAAACAAGGTGGATTTACAATCACACGGTCCCATATTCTCAGCGGCAACTGGTTCAAATGCAATACCATAGGTATTTGACCAGTGCTCTCATGGACTGTTGAATTAATACATTTTGCCATAGTGACTAGGACTTCAGTCCATCGCCAGTGTTCTTCTTGACAATATAATCGACAGAATTTTGCGATAATAGACATCACGCATTCTGCTGGGTTGCTCTCTGGAAGACGAATAGATGATAAAACATGACCTATTTCAAGCTCATTCATAGCATTGGCAAATTCTGCTGAGGTGTACTGTGATCCGTGATCAGTCAACAAGAATTGTGGTTTTCCTGCCTCCGGTATCACTTGACGTCTAATCCTCTGAATAATCTGATGTGCAGTGGCTTTTTGAATCGGATGAAGCATCGTGTATTTCGTGAACACATCAATAGTTACAACGATGTATCGATTCCCACGACGAGCCTTAGGTATTGGGCCATACAGGTCCTGTGCGTATAACTCTCTAGGTTGAGTTGGGAGTATTGGTCTAGGTTGTTCCTTCAACAAGTGTGACGTGTACTTCTTCCGCTGGCATGCGTCGCAAGCACGTAAACACTGTCTAACGGTGGCTCCTAACCCTTTCCATGTAAAAGATTCCTTGATGGTTGCGATGGTTTTGTCTGTTCCACCATGACCAATGGATAGATGAACCATAAGAATAACAGATTCTTGGTATCTCCTAGGAATAACTGCACGCAGTTGAGTGTGGTCCTCGTCCACAAACTTGTATAATACACGATGATAAATCAAGTAATTATCTGCAACAGCAGCAATTCTCGCATAATGAGCATCCTGTGGATCCATTCTTCATTCCAGGAAACGGATAATGTGCCTGAGTTCCTCCTCACGTCGCTGTCCTTCGGGTAGATGACGAAGTCGGCGAAGGTGTTCCTCGCATTCTCCCTCGATGTCTATGGCATTAACAGTAGCTTCAGGATTCCGGCTGAGGATGTCGGCCAACACATACTCTCTGCCTGGTCGATAAACTATTTCCAAATCGAACTGTTGGAGAAACAGCGTCCAACGTGTGATCCTGTCTCTTGCCAGTCTTGTTCTTAAGATGAAGGTCAGTGCATGGTGATCGGTCCTCACAATAATCCGCTGGCCTAACAGAAGTTTCTGCCAGTATTCAAGTGCGTAAACTATTGCAAGTGCTTCTATCTCGGTCGTGAAGTAGTGAGATTCATGTGCTCTTAAACGTCGGATCAAGAAAGCGATTTAATGACGTTTCTTCTCATCATCCTCCTGCAGTAAAATGGCTCCTATACCAATGGCAGATGCATCAGTTTCTAGAATAAAGTTCCGGGAATAATCTGGATATTCTAACTGAATTGAGTCCACTAGCATCTGTTTAGCTCTCCTGAAAGCTATCTCGCATTCATCATTCCAGTTCCACCTGCAGTTCTTTTTCAGTAATCCTTGCAGAGGTGCGACAGTCTCGGAATACTTCTCACAATGAGCAGCAAAAATTGGAGAATTCCTAAGAATTGTCTCACGTGTTTCACACGGGTTGGCGTTGGAAATGCAGCAACAGTTCTAATCTTTGCCGGATTTGGTCTGTATCCTTCTCCATTGATTATGTGTCCTACGAATTTCACTTCTTTCTGAAAGAATCGACACTTGTCAAATTTGACCTTAAAATTCGCCTGTCGAAGATTCTCAAAAACAAGGCGCAATGTCTTTAAATGCTCTTCTTCTGTTCCCGAAGCTATGATTATGTCATCCACATAACATATTACTCTCTGCTTCACTTCAGGAGTCAGCTTGGCATCAAGTGCTCTGATTAATGCGGCTCCGGCATTTTTCAATCCAAATGGTAGTTTTCGAAATACATAAGTAGTCTGATCAAACAGGAATCCAGTATATTTCTGAGTATGCTCAGATAATCTGATATGGTAATAAGACTGAACCAAGTCCAATGATGAAAATATCCTTTTTCCTTTGAACTTCCTGAGAATGTCCCTAATCTTGGGCGGTCTGTCGTGCTCAGGAGCTAGGCGTTCATTCAAGGCTCTGGCATCGAGACAAAGTCTCAAGCTTCCATCTACCTTAACCACAGGCGTTATGGGATTCAAGAAAGGAGTCGGTGATTTCTTGATTGTGCCTGCTGCTTCCATCTCATGGATCTTCTTAGCAGCTTCTTCACGATGTTTCTCAGCAATCGGGTAAATTCTCTTCTGGAATGGGGAATCATTCAGTAGCACAAGATCGTATTCGTAGTCTAATATCTCATCAGGTGTGGTGTCGAATATGTCCCTGTATTCGTTCAATATTATATCAAGATTCTCTCGCGTGGGTGCTGATAATGATTCTGCCTCTTCGTCGGCATCGAGCGTTTCGTCAATTTCCTTGCCATTCAAGTTTTCGACTACGTCGAACTCGGATAGGAATTCCGGTTCTTCTTCAACTAGGTTCATCTGAATGGGTTCGTTCGGTTTGAACTCTACCGTGTTACGGCCCATGTCAATGATACCATCATATTTTCTAATGAAGTCTGCGCCTAGTATGGCGTCAATGATGCAAGCCCTTCATTACAAGAAATTCGTGCAAATACACATGATTTGAAATCTTCAGAGTACAAAGAATCTGGATTTTGCACGTCACAACCCGGTCAGGTATGACACCTCTGACTCTTACTGCTGAAACAGGCAGCTCTGTCACCTCAGAGTTCGCCTTTAATCTGGCATGGCAATCGGCGGAAATAACACTAATCATTGCCCCAGTATCAATGAGAATGACTACGTTGACTTCGTTCAAAGTGGCTACTATCTTGGGCAGACGGGTCAACTCATAATTGTGGTTCGTCGTTCGTCCAACAAGTCTTCTTGGATTGGCTCCCAGAGTAATATGGTAGCAGTTACTCGGTGCTCAACCTGAAAAGAATCTGTTAAATTTTCGGCGTTTTTTTATTATCCTGGCGAGAAGTACTGGGCTGGTTGTGCTCCGTCTCCTGCGCCGAATCTCTATTTTCCCTCGAAGTTGGGCTCCGTTCTCCCTCTTCTTGGATTTGCAGCTCTCTTAATTGTTGGAGGTACTCACGGCTCTCCCGTGCTCTTCCTTTCCAATCTCTGTCTGGCTGGTATCTAGGGTCTCGATCTCGGTTATATCCTCTAGCGTATCGGTAGTCCCTTCGGATACTTCCGTGCTGTTGGTTTCTTCCGTTATTCCCGCGGTGGTAATTTTCGTGACGTTGGTTATCATTCGTCCCTCGGTCGAATCTCCGATTCCAATGACTACGACGGTCATCTTGTTGATCTCGAGCATATGGAGCGTTGTTCCATTCCCTCCTACGATAGTTGTAGTTATCATCACGATGCCCAGAACTCTATTGTGTTTGCGTTTGTTGCGGAGTCTGGCTTACTTTATCGACAGTGGTCAAGTTTATGTGTCTTTCCTCGCGCCTGTCAGCCTTCTGCTGACGGTGTGTCGGAAACTGTTCCGTGTTCGCATCCAAGCGTCGCAGAATCTGGTCACATTGCTGAAACGTGGATGCCCCTGCAGTGATCAACACACGTTGTACGTCCGCAGGGTACTGCCAAACAATGGTGTTAACTAAATCTTGTTCAGACAACGGAGGCTGAAGACAACGAAGCTTTGCAAGCTGTATAGCGAAGTAGTTCGCATAACGAGTAGGCGTATTCGAGCTGTATCTACGAGTATACATTTCAGCTAGGATGCTCTGCTGAATGTCACTCGACCAATACGTCCTTAGTAATGCTTCCTTAAAGTCCTGGTAGCCTGTAAACGAGTATCTAAATGCTCTAAACCAGGTACTGGCTTGCCCCTCAAGCAAACGTTCTATGACTCTGAGTTCCCTCTCTGGAGTTACCATCGTATCTCTCAGATAGCTTTCAACATTGGCTAGAAATTCCACTGGAGTAACACCACTTCCAGTTCCGGAGAAGCGAGCTGGTTGCTCCTCTCTCGAACGTATTATCGTCACATTTCCCTGCGTATGCGCGGGTCTAAATGTGTTCTGCATATAGTCATGCATAGGAGTATTCATCTCATTATTAGGTTGACTTGGTGCTGGTCGAAAAGGATGGGCGTTAAAATTCAAAACCTGGCTCGGCGCTGAACCAGTGAATTGTAATGTTTGTGGTTCTGTAGGTGCGCTGGGCTGAAAATGAGTTGGCATCATTCCTTCAGATTGAGAAACGGGTGATTCCTGAGATTCTCCCATTTGTGAGTGTGTCTCTCCCTAGGAGTCGTTTCGAGTCTGTCAAGACGTCTTTCTATTCCTTCAAGTCCTTGAATAGTTCTGGCCGCGACTTTGTTGCCTAAGTCATTCAATTGTAATTCGATTCTATCGACCTTTCCCTTGAGGTTCGCGTCTACCTCGCGTATGGCCGTTCTGAGGTTATGGCTAAGGTCTAACCTTTCGTTTACTGTGACCTCCTCAAATCGCTTTTGTAAAGAATCGATCTCTCCCTCGACTCTTGACATGTTGTCTTTGACCTCGGCTACCTTAGCCTCTACTATGGTCTTATGTTCGTTGAGGTCCCCTCTTAATAACATGAGGTCAATGTTATGTTCCACATGATGAACATTCACTGTTTCGCATAGGCTTGCTACGGTTTCCGTTAGTTCAGAAATGTTTCTCCTGTTAACGTTCAGTTCGTCTCTGACCTCTAACATGCCATCAACGATCCTCCTAACATTGTTGTTCACAGCATTTGCAGCTCCTCTCATGAGAACAAATCCGATATTCATGGTTGTCATGTCCTTTTTCACCGTGTCCATGAATCTCTCGACGTGCGTCAATCGAGTCCCGAATTCTTCCCGTGTGTGTTCCAGGTCAGCTTTCATGTCTATCTGGACTCTATTTATGGTGGTTTGAATTTGAGCCGTGTGCTCCTCCAGTCGGTTTTGCACATCCTCCCTAGCTCTATTCATTTGGTCTGTTAGGCAATCTACACGCTGGTTAGCCTCTTGATGGTGTCGTATGACATCAACCCTAACTGCCGCTAAACCTGCCGCGAGATCACTTCTGGCTTCGACCCTAAATGCGTCCATATCAGCCCTGACTTGAGTTAAATCAGCCCTGACATTATTAACAGATTGAGTGTTTACCTCTAAATCTAGTCTTATTTGGTCTACATGCCCACTAATATTGTTTATAGATTGGGTGTGTACCTCTAAATCTAGTCTAACATTGTGAACGTCCTGTATTACTTGGTCCACATGACCACTAACATTGTTTATAGATTGAGTATTTTGCCCCAAGTCAGCCCGGACTTCACCTAGGTAAGCAGTAATTTGTTGGAGATTAGCATTCACACCTGCCATCATCTCTCCAAACACGCGACGAATCGTTTCCTCATCCATTTGACAAGAAATATATATGAGAAAGTGAGGGATCAATTTCTACTAGAACTTACAGCTATGATTAGTTACTTGGTGGTATAAAGCTTGTTTCATTTATATAAATATCACGAGTACAGCTGGAGTATGCAAACAAAGTGCTTCTACATTTACAAAGACAACGACGAGCAAAGCAAAGTATTACATTTACTCAGGATGAGGCATCATCAAAGAAAACCCTATCCATCATTTATCCAACACTAAAGCCTCACCCCATGGACTTCTATCAAACATGAATGCCATGCGGTCAATTGATCTGCAGTACGACTTTCTAAGTTCGTCCCAGTCCTGTCAATTTACCATTAATCAACATTAATATCCTCCAAAGTAACATGGTACTGACGGTCACCACGTTAACGTCGGCCCCACGTTGGGCGCCATTTTATGAGACCGTTAGTCGAGTCAACAACCACGATGACTTTCCTAACATCCCATAAGTCGAATAAAATAACCGTGAGGATCAGGTGAACTTCCTAATAGGCTGAGCGGCACGAGACACTGTAGTCCACGGGGATCGTGGTGCATGGTGACGATGGCCATAGACTGCCTAAGGAAAGGTTCACCTTAAAACTAGACTGAGAAATTAAACATCCAGACTTAAGTAAAACACCGTGAAAATTTATTAAAATTCACAAGCCCCTAGCCTAGTTCGGAGGGTTATGATCGGCTAGTCCGCAAACTAATAAACAAAAGAAAATAAAGAGCAGGTCCCTACCTGAGAAGTTACGGAAAACCCTCGCGAAAGATCTATCTCACAATAATAAAGCAACAACAGCAACACTAGGAAAATGGTACGACGCAAGTCCCTAGTTCAAGTTACAAGATTAAGCTAATATCAGAATTTACATTTAACAGGGTAGCAAAACAAATCTAGGTTAGGATGATACCATTTCCACATTTACATTTAACGGTAATCATCTAGCTAAGTCCTAACAGTTAATTACAAAATTTACGGCGATGACGTCCGTAATAGAAAACAATTACAACAAATCTAAGTGTACAGCCATGAAAAACATTTAATGATTCTTAATAACTACGTGCTATCAGCACACAATAAGGTAACATGTAGGATTTACACACTTGTACATCATAAATAAGTAATGAAATAGACACAAATCTTTATTAAATTCCTGCCTACACCTTGGTTTACTCTTTGTAAGCCATAGTCATCTAATGTGTGTAATTACAGTGACGAATGCGTAGTTGAGACCACGTCTGACATCGCATGGCCTGAGCTCCACAAGCTACGAACTCTAGGTTCGCGCATGCTTCAGGTCGCTACAAAAGTGTCAACTGTCCTAGTCATTCCCACACAAGGAAATTACCTTCATCTGCACGGCTATGTCAACAGTTCCAAAATGCAACAGAACAAAGTTAGATAGAAAGAATTCATTAGTTAGCTTTTGTTTTACCAAAGTTATGCGTTTTATTATTAAGATGTCGGTTTAGGTTTATCGTTGGTTTATGGCGAATAATACTGACAATAGCTCGGGCACGGAGTGTCTACACTGAGATCATTCTCCACCAAAAAGCCTCGACTCAACAGTCGGAATAAAATCAACGAGCAATAACAACTCGGACACACAATAACACGGGTTACCAGCGGCGCAAAGCTCGCATTCAATAACTCTGGGATAGGCCTGTCCACAACAGTTACCTTCCAATAACATCTAGTCAACGGGAACCCTCCCGGACAAGGTAATCACAAGTACCTTCATACAATAAATTCCTGCATTTAACAGGGTCGCCTGCACCTCACTATAGAAAACCTGACCTAATTGTACACGTCAAGACGGTACACGCAAGAAGTGCGCTCAACTAACAAAAAGCAATCTATAAAACATGTGATCTGAGACAGGGTTGAAAACTGGGTTACATAAGCTAAGTTGCAATGAAAGAAAGAGCGAATACAATTGCATTCTGTCTCTTGTCAAAGTAGTTCTGTCTCGCAAACAAATGAAGCGTGCTTTCAAGGGCACTGGATTACAAAACCAGTTTATGTCACCAGCAGGCTACCACATTCCTGCGTTCGGTCGACACAAAACACACATTATTCAAGGCCGGCGATTTAATCAAAATAAAACTATACATCTGGCCTGTTCATAAAAAACTTTACCATAGGTTATGAACCTCTAACGAATCCGTGTATAAAAACACGCAATAAATCTGAATAGAATAATATAATTCCGTCTTTCTACCAAAGACGTCTAAATGATAGTAATCTTACAATCACTGGAGCTCTTTGCTCTCAAAATACAATTCAGTAGTTGCTAGTACAACATCAAATAAAAACGTGTCTTACATGACACAAGCAAAATGATAATTGTGGCGCAAATTCCATACAAGGATCTGCTTAATGATACGTTGGGAACCGAGTTCGATGCTAGGCAACGAAACATTCCTTCTAGTACTTAGGTTCAAACTTGACCAAGAATAGCTCCTGAGCTTATTCAAAATGAAAATATAATGCATTTACAAAACTGGCAATTACAGTCGATTGCCTAACTGATACGACTGTTCTAACGAAAGTCAGGGGTGTATCAAAACTGGCTGCAAAGAATGCAGTTAAAGAAATAACCATGACATCTGATTGTCATAACTAAAGTCAGCAAAGACTTGAAAAAAATCACCCCAAACAGGGTTGAACAAAATAGCCTCGAATGACCTCGGTCACATCCAGAAAAATATAGGCTTTGACGTTCTACGACGTTCATCAAGCTGCACCAGGGTTAACCAAAATGTTAGACCCAAGGGTGTCTCACTATACTGAAATAAATGACATTAAATTAAACTAGATACAATCCCTACCTAGAAAAATGGCTGACACAGAGTGTGGTTGATTCACAAACTACATTAAATCTAATATACCACCAGAACTAGAACAAGAGAAGGGATGTTCAAAACTCACGACATGGAGAAGCTATCACTCAGCCCTCTATTCAATAACCAGGGTTGTACAAATTCCTCTCTGGATCTCTGGAACGGTATTATCCTCATCAGGATTCCCATCTGGACTCCTACAAAGACCAGGGTTCGATTCGTCCCTGTCGACAACTCCGTGAATATGCTGGATATGCCTGGAAATGGCATCTTGGATTCCTTCCTTCTCGTCCTCGGTTCTGCAAGCTTCACCATAATGCTAGTTCTCGTAGAAACATCACCCTCATACCAGGATGGTATTAGCCCATGATGACTGATTCAAGCATGGTGTGGAATAGTCTGATCACGTTGACGGTGAAATAAATTAGGAAATTCATTCTTTCACTTTCCAAAAATATAATGTTCGTCGTAAATATTGTAGGCTTTGATAGTAATTGATAACACAGCCTTAATTTCGTGGATGTGAATAGATACGTGAGCTAGCACTGCTCTATGACTCTGCACGTGCTAATGACGCTACTTTTCTATCATGCAGCATCGGTAAAATGTACGTCGTTTTGGAAATAAAAACTTCACTCTGGCGATCCAAATATGTTACACTATCATAATCATACTTATTTGAAGTAGTTGCAACACATTTACCTGTATATTTTCCACAAGGCATTTGGCCCTCCACAAAAGTAGTGGAGTAGTGCCGATTCCAACGCAATCTAAAACCCTCCTTGCCCCACTACTAAGCCTCAGCCATGTTAAATATCTCTCGAAAGCGTGGTCCGATTTTGACAAATGAGGTATCGTTGGACTCGGGCTGACGTCCTCTTTCCTATGGACCACTCGTTATATTTTTCAAAAATTTTTTGAAATTTTTTGTTTTCGAAAATAGGCGATAGTTTGAAAACCAAACAGGATAGAACGTTGTGCCATGGCCCAAACGAATGGTCTTTATGCCCTTTATTTTCTATAATGAAACTTTTTTACTTTTTATGTTTTTTTGAAAAAACTCGAATTTTGAAAATCCTATATTTTGGAAACTAGGAACTCTACAAAAAAAAATGTTTAACGTAAATCAATGGTCCCTACCCCCTCTACTCCCAAAATAAATTTCAAGTCTCTAGAATGAAAACCTGCAGTAGTGTGGTAAGGAGAGAGCTGGACCACTTAGCAAGTGGTGAGCCCCTGCGACCTTGGAATGGAAGGAGCCATGCTAGGAGGGCGTGCTTGGATTCGTTTTTTTCGTCTCGTCGTGCTCTTTACGGGAATGTAGGTGTCGAAAAGGTGAAAATCTGGAAACACAGTCTTTTTGGGGTAAAAACGTGATTTTGAACTTTTTGCTATATCTCGCGAACTAAGCATGCTAGAGGCGTGTACGACGGGTCCAAGGACTCGGGGTGACGTTTTCTTTGCTATATATCACTCGTTGCAATTTAAAAAAAAAAATTGGAAACTCGATTTTGGGGTAAACACATGCTTTTTGTGATTTTGCCGATATCTCACGAAGCAATAATGCTAGAGGCATGTACGATGGGTCCAAGGATTCGGGAAGACGTCCTCTTTGCTATGGACCACTCGTTGTAATTTTAAAAAAATTGGGAAACGCGTTTTTGGGGTAAACACGTGTTTTTTATAATTATTGCCGATATGTCACGAACCAATAACGCTAGAGACGTGTACGAGGTGTCCTAGCACTCGGGCTAACGCCCCCTTTCAAATGTGGTAGATATTTTTTTCCAAAAAATAATTCACAAAGGGCCTAACGCCGTACATGTTGAAAAAAAAATTCATTACCGTTACTTGTTTATAATGTTAATAAAGCGTGGTGGTTGAGAGAGACGATACGGCTGGGTGTGTGTGTGTGTGTGTGTGTGTGTCGCTGACCACGGTGGCTGTGTTCAATAGATCAATCGCTATTTCGACGGGTCGGTGTATGACAGAGCGAGGGTGCGTTTTCTGATATTTTACCTTTAACGTGTAAACGGTGATGAGAACTAGGTTCTATGTTGGTCGAAGCGAGTAGAGAAAACAAACTTACAGGAGGTGAAGGTCATTTGAGATTATTGGAAGGCGTTGATCTGACTTGACAACAGGTGACGCTTGAAGGTGAAATAATCTGACCATCGTGGTGGCAGGGGAGTGTGAAAGGCATGCACACACATTTGTGAAACCACATGTAGGCTAAACCAGTGACATCCTGTTTTGCTTCGTACGTGACAAAATGCAAGTTGACGTGAAATTTGATCTACCGCAGGTGTTCGCCTGGGACGTTATCTATCTACATGCGCGATAACTGTTAACAAGTTACATCCTGTCTTGCTTCGTACGTGACAAAATGCAAGTTGATGTGAAATTTGATCCGGCACAGGTGTTCGCCTGGGACGTTAGCTGTCCACGTGCCTGATAACAGAATGGTCAAAGCGTGGGAATCGCTGAATCAGTAAAAAGTATGATGCAACTTGTGGGAATGATGTCACAACCAATAGCTAGGCAAGAGCTGCGAACAGCAGTGGTGGGAGGTGGAGGGGGGAGAGGGGGAGGGGTAATGTAAGAGAGAACACAGGTGGAAAGAGAAAGAAATATGTGGAGCTGAGGACTGTACACATAGAGCTATAGGTGGTGTACAACATGTGTGAATAAATAAAAAGTACACAGTTTCACACAACATGTAATTTATTGATCCAAGAATTAAACGTAGAGTTAAACCCTAACCATTTGACGTAGAGTTTATTTCCTTTTTGTTTCAACACTTTTTCCACAAGATAATGCCGAGGAAATGCTGTTTTCTGAAGTTCATGGAGATAAAATCTACCTTTTATGGGTTGATGGTTGAGGTCCTCGAGTAAATAGGTGACTGGACTGTCCAAGTAGACTCGACGAATTCGAAATAGTTCAGTCCCCCACTGAGGCGTGTAGCCCTTATTGAAGGCAGACTTAAATTTGCTCACACGAACAAAATCCCCAATGTTCAGTCGGTGACGTTTAGGATCGGCTGTTTTTATGGGGTTAAACAGTTTATCCAATCGCTGAATATTTTTAGTCACGAGGCGTGGCTTGGTCCCAATCGTTCTATGTTTGGTGTCATTGTAACGTGACACTAGCTCAGGTAACATGTCCAACCAGCGATAACTGCCCTGAGCGGTAAACGCTTTCCACATATGGGTTTTCAATGTTCGGTTGAACCGCTCGACCACACTGGCTTTGAGATTGCTGTACGTGGTGTAATGGTGAATATCCTTAGATTTGAGAAAACGGGAGAAATCCTTGTTGAAAAATTCTTTCCCCTGGTCAGTTTGTAGCAGCTGAGGTTGACGTTGGGAGTGTTGAATAATATGTTGAAAGGCCTTGGTAACTAGTGGACCAGACTTGCGACGCACAGGTTCAACAAAGGCCATTTTGGAATAGACATCAATGACGGTCAACATATAGCGTACACCGTCGTTAACGCCAGCATAGGGTATCATTTCAACCAAGTCAGCCTGCCAAAGTTCATCCACACCTCGTGAAATCACCTTGAGTCGTGGATAATGACGTCTAGCTGGGCGATGCAACTCGTGAGCAATACCCATTTTAATGGGTGAGGGCTTAAACAATAATTTTGGCATTTCGAAGTTCTTGTTCAATTTCTTGAATTTCCCAATCGTGACCGGTGTGGCCAGCTTGACGTGAGGCATGCAACAACTGTAGCCGCTGGACGAGCTTATTGGGATTGTGCCAGTAGGTAACATCCACAAGGGGTTTTAATGGTTTAAATGTCACTCCCGAAGCGGATGCTTTACGACGAGTACTTTGACTGGTGGGAAACATTTTTGCAATGATGGTTTTATATTTTTGAGATATATTGGCATTCACTTGTTGCGTGGGATCATACTGTCTTTTGTGGGCATGGGAATCCAATAAAATGGATTTATATTTGTCAAGATCCTCTGACGTATAATCATGGAAAGAGGGGGTCCGAGAAAAGAGCAGCTTTAACAGTCCTGGCGTTAATTTATAGTTGATGTTTTTAATGACAGCTTTAGTACGAGCAAATTTAATGGATGAATCGCCAATTTTAAAACTATCATTCTCATAGCGAACACCATACGTGGTATCTGTGTTTCCAATAAATAGATCGGTGAAATAGGGTTCCAATGTTGATCCATAATATTTTATTAAAATGGTTTTCAGTTGAGCTTTATGTTGAGGGGTGGCCAAGAGTTGTGAAAACGGAGACGCTTTGGAAGGGCAAGGTGTTTCGACCATGGCCAAGGATTTCTTTTTTCTCAAAAACTCTGCAAGGGGTGCAGCCTTTTTTTGAGGCGTAAACACTTGTTCCTCTTCATCCTCAACTTCACTAACACTAGTCAAATCTTCCTGTTCCTCTTCCTCTTCCTCAGGGTCCTCGTGCAGCGTCTGCGTGGCTTGTGAAACGGTGGGTAGCGTTTCAGATGGCTTGAAAGAGGGTTTCAACATGGCTTTTAGTGGAGGTGCTAAATGTTGCTGAATAAACAAAGCATGATTGGCACGGGATTGTTTCAATTGACGAAACTTTTGGCGAATAGTATTTTTTGCTTTAATAATATGCTTTTTCAATTGACTCTCTGCTAACGCCATGGTGTCTTGACAAATGACTTGATGGGGAATGAGACAGGGCCTTAAATAGCAATAAAATGATCAAACCCTAAGCGATACCGTCCTTGGTTGAGTTCACTTTGTTTGTCAATCACTAAACAGGCATGACGTTGAGTGTTCCAGCACTTGGCACACAATTCTGTAAACATTTGAAAGGTCATATCCGGATTCACATGTTCATTATAAATGTGACGACTGTTCCTCTCGTCCTGGCGAAATAAAACAATGACATTGGCATTGTCACGAATCAACTGTTTGGACATTTTTGAATACGTTTGTCCAAGATAGAAGCAATCGATATGTTTATGACGACCCATGCTGAAATAGCTTTGAATAATGCCTTGACGTTCAGTGGATACATCATCGAAAATCATGAGTGAATCAGGCTTTACCTCATCCGGTGAAATCACATTTTCTTGCATGGAAAATGTAAAATAACCCATATTCTCTTTTTGTAATCCAGACATGACTTGATCCAGAAACACGTAGAGGGGTTGGTAGAGAGATTTTGCAAAAATATAAATATTTTGAAAACGCAGACCATTGGGCGCTGTAATGAGCGTTAGCAAAAGATTAGTCTTTCCACAGCCGGAAGGCCCCACAATGATGCAGCGAATGGAAGATGGAAACAGTGAACCATGGCGTTGTTCACGTGATGTGGGACAGAGATGGGAAACCATGTCCCCCACGGGGAATGACTCTTGCTGCTTAATAATCTTCATGTCAACTAAGGCTTAGACAGGCTAGCCGGCTGTCTATATACAGGACACCGAGCCTTGTCATAAAAACAGTAGACTGCTACTACAGGTTGACGATGGATGTCTTTGGACGTGCGTTGATGGCCAAAGATAGGTCTGTCCCCATACATGATCCTAAACAGGAAACAGATCCTGCTAATAAACACTATGTGGATACGTCAGTAGTGCCACGCACAAAACAGGGAGATTATGACTTTAAGGGAAAGCGGTTAACCCATGTAAAACATCCTCAAGTGTCTACAGACGTTACTACGAAAAAGTATGTGGATAACAAAGTGTATGAGTTTTATGACAAAGTGCCCCAGCTTACGGTGAATGGCTATAGCGCTAATCACCATCGGATTATTCACGTGGAAGACCCACAAGACGAAGACGATGTTTGTACCAAGCGTTACGTGACCCATGAAATGAAAAGGCTTTATAAATTTATCCCATCTGTGTTTTTAGTGTATCTGACAAATGAAAAACCTGTGAATGACAGAAACCATTTACCGCTAGTCCATGATCAGCACTTGACCTATGTGCTTGCTTCGGGTTTAAGCCACTATCGATTACACTATGATGGAACCATTCACATCAAATATGCCATACCTGATGAGAACCATTTACAAATAAAGATAAATGGTCATAGGATGTTGGTCCATGACCATGAAATGGTCAATGCAGGGGACGAATTATCCTTTTATCTCATGTTGACATGGGATGAAAAGCAAGCGGGAAAAACCATAAACGACTTCCCACTTTATGTGGAATTGGAATATACAGCCATGAAATAACCATCTGACGTTAGTTGTGATTTAAACTTTCTTGTGAAAGGTTGTGGGTCATTATCATCATGGTGAAACAAAGGTATGTGGTGAGAAAGACTAAAAAAAGGACATTGTCCTTGGCAAAGCCAGGGTTTTCAACATTCGTGGCCAAGCCCTTGCGAAAGAAAAAAAGAAAAAATAATGTATTGACCATAAGGAAAGCCCTTCGAGCAGCACAGAGACAGGTTATTCCAAAACGTCGGCGACAGGTTTCAAACCAAGGGCGAGTGATTCCCGTCCCCAAACGAGCGGGATTTTTACCTGCATTATTTGCTGGTTTGGCTGCTCTGGGCTCACTTTTGGGCGGTGCCAGTGCAGTGGCGAAAACCATTAAAGCCGCGCAGCAGGGCAAGCAACAACTCAAAGAAAGTCAGCGACACAATGAAACGATGGAAGCGATTGCCATGGGGGCTAGAAATGCCAATTTAAAGCCAGCCTTTTATCAACAAGGATTTGGGATTTCACCATTTCGAAATATTAAAAAAAAAAATTTAACCTCTGCCATAGCGAGACATGCCCTGACGCATCAACAAGTGGAAAGCTATGCTAAACAACTAAAGCTTTCTCATTTTCGAGGTGTGTTTATGCGAAACCAATTACCCCCACGACCTTGGAAACAGGAATGTGCTGTTGTCAATTTGGATGATCACCGAGGACCAGGAACGCATTATGTAGCTTATGTCAAAGAGGGATCCACGGTATGGTACTTTGACAGTTTTGGGAATTTGCCCCCGCCCATGGAACTAGTGACCTATTTTGGAAACAGGATCAAGATATATTATAATGTGAAACGAGAGCAAACGTTTAACAGCCAACAGTGTGGACGTTTGTGTTTAATTTTTTTATATAAGACGCAGCATAAGCAAAAACGCCACCAGTATGTCGGCAGAAAGTAAAACGTTTACAGTGCATGGACGTGGACCTGAAGTCAGCCTAGACTTTTACCCGCCTATCGAATTGAGTGAAAACCCCTATGGTTTAGGACTTGTTTCTCTTGAAACGTACAATCGAATATACAACATACGTGAAAATGTGAACAACAAGTTTTACTATGATGATTCTGTGCTCACCTTGAACTCTGGTGGATACACGATCGATGATATTTATGAACACATTTATGTGGTGTTGATCAATCAATATGGTTTAAAGTCATTTCTCGACGGAACGCACAAGTTTGAACTTGTAGGCAATACTAACACTCATCGCTGCAGTATTTTCTCTTCATTCAACATTGACTTTAAAACACACCCCGATTCCATTGGTCCATTACTAGGATTTAAACCACGTGTGTTGGAGCCCAACAAAAAACATGAATCAGACCATGAAGTGAAATTCATTGAGGACCATCATGTGTCGGTGACGTGTAATATTATTAGCCAAGTGTACACCAATCAAGAACCATCGCATTCACTTTATGACTTTATTGTGACATCGCCCAATGGCTATATTATTCGTGAAAACCCTCCAGTGGTGCTTTTTCATGCTGTGGCTGTTGATAGTATTAGTAATATAACATTAAGACTGATCAATAGAGATCAACAACTCATTGATCTAGATTCTACCACACCAGTGACTTACAAGTTGGTGTTAAAGCCACTATGAAGTTTGTGTATAAAGCAACAACACCGTCTAGGAATGGTGTTAGTTGTTTGCCACGTGAATACACGTTAACATCTCAGAACAAGCAGATTTTACAGCATTTGGGTTACCACGTCAACCCTCATGATGAATTCTATCCTAGAGATAGCGAACCGCATCGAGGAGCAACCAGGAGTGGTAAGAATTGATCTCCATTCCTATCAAGCTCAAACACCTGGACTCAATAACAATGATGAAATTCAATTTGTTATCAACAACCAAGATATTTACACCCTACCGCATGAAAGTGTCATTCAAATTGAAGGTCGGCTCACCAAAGCCGATGGCTCTACACCTACCACATCCAAGTTGGCCAACCATGGTTTAGCCTTTCTGTTTTCTGAAGTGCGGTATGTCATTAACGATATCGTGGTGGATAGCACTCGAAATGTGGGTATTTCCAGTGTCATGAAACTATACCCCTCTTATAGTGAGGAAGAAGGTAAAACACTTTGCATGGCAGGTTGGTGCCCTGACTCAACCAATGACTGGATGGTACACACCGATGGAACCTTTACTGGATATTTACCTCTTAAACTGATTTTAGGCTTTGCCGAAGATCACCAACGCATTGTGGTCAACGAAAGGCAAGTGCTTTATCTGGTGAGAGACAGGAGTGATAATAATGCACTCAAGGGAGCTGACAATGCCCCCATCGATTCAAAAGTTCAACTACAACGCTTGCTATGGAAAGTGCCTCATGTGACCCTTAACGATAGCAAAAAACTGGACATACTCAAGATGGTAAAGAGAGATATGCCGCTACCCATGGAATTTAGAAGCTGGGCACTCCATGAGTATCCGCTATTGCCCACCACCAACACACACAGTTGGTCTGTAAAAACAGCTCGCAATACAGAGAGACCTCTCTACCTGATCGTGGGTTTTCAAACGAATCGCAAGTATCAACAAACCAAAGATGCCACGCAATTTGATCACCTGCAATTGAGAAATGCACGTCTTTTCCTCAACGGAGCTGTGTTTCCCTATGAAGGACTGGATTTGGATTTTTCAAAAAATAAATTTGGCCCCCTGTACGACTTGTTTTCTAAATTTCGATGGTCGTATTATCAAAAAGAGAACGGCCCCATGCTACTACCCCAAGCGTTTAAGGCAAGAGCGCCACTGATTGTTTTTGACTGTTCTTACCTGGAAGAGTCTGTCAAGCCATCCAATATCGACATTCGACTAGATTTTGAAACGCATGACAATGTACCAGCCAATACGACGGCCTACTGTCTGATTATTCATCACAAACAAGTCAACTATTATCCACTGTCCAACCAAGTGACGAGTGTATAAATAACAGCTCAACCCACGTTAAGTCGCTCAGTCATGGCTTGCTTTAAAGCCTCAAGAGACGTTACATCCATGAATTTAAACTCTGAGGAACAACGTTTCAAGACTTTTGCCACATGGCCAGTGCCTTTCATAAACCCTCAAGCCTTGGCGGCTGCTGGATTCTACTATTTAAAAACAAGAGATGAAGTGAAATGTGCCTTTTGTCCCATCATCATTGACCAATGGCAGGAGGGCGATGAACCCATGCAGGAACATCAGCGCTGGTCACCCACCTGCCCCTACCTGTGCAGAATGAAAGTGGGAAATATACCCTGTCATTCAAGCTATCCCTCACTTGTGTCTCTGGGTGATGAAAAAAATACAAGTTACGATACATGTGGGCCGTATGGTATCCATGGTGCTTCGGTGAGTAGCTCACCATCAAAAACACCTAGTTTAGAGACATTGGGACATCATCGGTGTTATGGACGTTACAAACACAAGAGACTATATTGTTGTATTAGTTGCTATCGTCCTTATCCCAAAATGACAAAGGCCTGTAAGACGTGTTATGATAATAAAATGATGTAATTCTTAAATTCTAATTTTTGCAGGTCCCCCTGTCCTACCCTAACCTTCTTTTTTGAAACTAGCATGGCAGGTAAGTCCATGGCATGATCACACCTGATCGTCAGTCAGTCGTCAGTTGACCTTGGTCCAGGCAAGCGTCAACATGTTGCGCACACTCATTGTGGATTGCCAAGGGTTTAAAATTGGTGACAACAAATTTATATTTAAACAAGTGGCCATGATCGATTGTACCACGTTTTGGATATCACAAGCTACGCATTTGCTATTTAAACCACCCCATGCTTTTGATTTATTGTGTGAAAAAGACCGTAAACAAACCCAGTGGATTGAAAATCATAGGCAACTAGACTGGAATCAGGGAACCATTTCCTATAAATATTTGGACGTGGTCATGAAAGCACACTTGTCCTCGGCCAATGTGGTATTTGTGAAAGGTAATGAAAAACGTCAATGGTTGCAACCATTTTTGGCGTCTTACTGTCAATGTATCGACCTCCTGGAGTTGGGCTGCCCCTCCCTGCAAACGCTCATGGATACTTGTTCCTGTGGCAACATTACCCATACAGCCCTATCGCATGCGTGGCATCTCTTTCATTGGTTAACCACTCATGCCTGCTGGGAGTTGTTGAACAAAATTATAACTCAAGATTTACCTGTGAATGACGTCAGTGAGATTTCTACAAGCGACGTGTAAACATTTACAGCACGTGATACCATGGAGAAAGGCAATGCTACGGACAAAGCCATCGGCAAGTTCTTTGTGTGCAAAAAGAAACTAGACAGTTTTACCAAAGAGGAACTCTTGGCGCTGCCCAAGTCGTTCATTTATTATGTGGCCGCCAACGCGGTGAAAGAAATCTGGCAACATGTACCAAAATCATGGACTCAAGACCCTGTGTTGAGTGAATTGCAACCCTGTACGGATTACGATCACCATAAGCAAGTGGCCATGGCAAAAATACCGTCTATGCGTCAGTGTGCGACTTGCCAGCTAGTGAAACTGTATCACGGTCATAAAAGTCCGTGTAAAGACTTTGTTGAATCATTCCACGAGTGTCATGGCGAGAAAAAGCAACAACAACAACAACAAACACAAACATCGTCCACAGAGGAAGAGGAAGACCAAACCTTTCTACCATCAATGGAAAAGGATATGCCAGACCTGTACTGGCAATGGCGTCATTGACAAAGTGATTCAATACCTACCTTTCGAAATCCATCTTCCAGGTTATCGTTTTTGTGGCCCTGGAACTCGTCTCGAAAAACGTTTACAACGTGGTGATGTACCCATTAATCTTTTGGATCAAGCATGCAAGGAACATGACCTTTCTTATCGCCATAGTCATTCTGGTTTAAGACATGTGGCAGATAAATTGTTATTAAAGAAAGCTAAACAACGTTTCACATCCAGTGATGCCTCAGTGGGTGAAAGGATGGCAGCCCTAATTGTCATGAGTGCTATGAAAGGAAAGTTGATGATGCATGGACATAAACATTGAGGAGTGAGGAATTGGGATTTGTTTGTATTCTATTTTTCTTTTGTCAATTCACTATGACTATGAAATAAAAACAAAAGTTTTCCAGAGCACGATGTTTTGTTATTTTTAATTTTAAGAAATCGTGATGTTGATGGCTGATTTTTTCATTTTACACATTTCACACATGATGAATTCCACACACTGTCATTTATCATTTTGCAATTTACAGTTTTTGAAAACGTTCGTTTCAAGTTTAACGTTTTTGATGATATGGATTTTTCCATTTTGCTGATGACACATTTTAAACAATGTCCGTTTGAAGTTTTTGAATTTTCAAATTTCACACATGGCCATTTCCAGTTTTTAAAAATGTCCGTTTTAAGTTTTGCGTTTTTGGTGATATGGAAACATGGATTTTCCATTTTGCTGTTTTCACATTTTTTCCATTTGGTGTATGTCGAAAGTTGAGATTTGACAATGATGTTGATGCGAGTGCTTGACCTTGATAATACTGCAATGTGTTGATGTGTGTTTGGAGAAACGTCGAGGTCTACGACTACTGCAGGTAAGACTGTTTTTGCAAAAATAATGTCTATTGTCTGCCACATTTCAATGAAAAACGAAACTATTTAAAACAAAATGAGTATATAAGTGACCATTTACCCCCTCCCCACCCACCCACCCTACCTCACCGTGTTTGCTCTGGTCAATCATATACATCAGCTTTCTCTTTCCACTCATACATTCACACCTGTCTTTGGGAACAAACCCAACCACTTTATTTATTCCCAAAAGCACATTCTCGACATGCACACTCATCCCAAAAGAACTTTTTAGTTTACCATTTTACTATTTCAAAAAATAATTAAATACTAGTTATTAAAGTTACTAAAAATCTTACTTATTTCATATTTACAAAAAAAAACTCAACTTTGTACAGCGTTACAAGATTCACACTATTTACCAATCAAAAATTTTTTAAAAAATAAGGTTGCACACAACTTTTTTAAAGAGCAAAAGGTCCAAGTGGGTTGTCACTATTTTACAAAATCTACTATTTACAATTGCAGAAACCAATATTTACAAAATACTAAATCTACAAGTTACATAAAGCTATGTCCCATAAACGATTAAACAGTGAAATCACACCTCCTCCTCGTTGCGATCATAACCCCAGGGCAGGCTAGTGAGCAGGTCATCAGCCCACACACGCTTGTTATCCATGGAGGCGAGGGTGCGTTTTCTCTGTTCCACAAGATACAAATGATGGTTGCTGGATTGTATCCTGCACTGTGTATGAGACATAGCTTTGCCAGTGCGTAAAACCGCTAAGTAATCGTCTACACGTAGCGATTTTACCACTGCCCTACCTACACCTTTTGCTCTCTTGGCTTCCTTACAGTCGAGTGTGCGGTAAGCATACATTTTTGAAGCCAAACCTACGAATTCCGTCATAATGGAATCACCGCATTCATCTTTTAAAACGCCCATTTCCTTCTTGTTCTTTATGGGCAGCTGAAACACGTTGTCAGCACTATAGCAAGAGGTGTCGAACCAGTCACTATGTTGCCTCATGACGTCATAGGGGTTGCAGTGGCGAATGTGGTAAATGAATGAGTCCGTGTCCATATACAAAAGAGAGACGTCCTCAAAATGGCGTTTGGCAAACTCATAGTGGAATCGATACATGACCGATTTAGAAAAGTCTAAAATGACTTGACCCAAGTAAATGGGCTTATCCATGGTCACGCTGGTCTTACTCATTTCAATAGTAGCCAAATCCTCATCGATAATTTTGATCGATTTGAAATTTGGCTTGGCAATGTACCGCCGGGCACCCCACCGCCCCTCCCAGACATTCACCAATTTAATGTCACGGTATTTGCGGACATTCTCCATAGACTTGCCATAGATGCAGTTGTTCATTAATTTAAAAAAATTAATTTCAAACTGCTGTGTTGCCATTTGTCGGTGCTCTGTGTTGAGTCTCATGTATGGCTCAAGCCATGCTTTTTGAGCAAAAGAAATACCCCTGTGGATTTTCTTCAACACCAAGCCTTGGGCGAGGCATTGCACCAACATTTGGATATGTAGCACATACCGATTTTTGTTGTAAAGTGTGCCCATGAGTTTTTCAATTTTCACTTTACTGTCAGGGGGAACCATTTGCTCAAGGCAGAATGGGAAATCGGCATGTTCATCATACAAGGATGAGGGATATTCAATATCCACTTCTAGCACATATCCACGGCCTGTTTCTTGGCTAGCCATGATCACATCAAATTCTGACACTTGTTTGTCTGTCAGCCAAGCAAACTTCCCATAGGGCAAAGGCTGACTCATGGCGTAACCGTACAAATTATTCACGTCATAGTACATTAAGTACGATTCTTGTTTTTCCGGTGAATAATCAGGCATGTAGACATTGTTCGCTTCGGCATGGCGCTGGTTAAGTGACACAAAGCCGCCACGAATGCCCTTTTCAAAAAATAGAACCATGTCTACGTCAGTGAGTAAATCCAATTCCACTTGAGTGTATTTTAAAGCGGCATCAAACGAGAGCCCAGGACTCGTATAATAGTGAGCCGGGTCAAGACCGTAAATGTGTTGACACAAGTTACGGAATTTTTCAAACACATCAGTGAGCAGCAATACATCCAGTTTTAGGTAATGCAAAGCATATTCACTTAGCGTGTTCATGCCAAACACTCGCCAAACTTGACATGCATGTGCATAGTCTTCATCGGAAACGGTACTGCGTGTTAGTTTCGAGTAAAATTTCTCTTGTGGTGGGAGTTTTCTTTGCTTTAACACGTCCCAGCTATTGCAGAAATCATACGGGAATATACCTTTCCGAATGCACAATTGAAATTGCTCAGGATCATTAAAATGCATTCTAGTATTTTTTAATTCCTCCTCATTCAAGCCATTCACAAGGCTGTCTAGCGAGGATGCCATAAACTTAAAGGAATCCAAAAATGGAATGCTAAAGTCCCCCAACCACCATGTCAGGGCTGTAAAACGCTCATGGTTTTGGGGGATAATGGTAAACGAGCCCTTGTTGACATGACCCAATTCACGAATCAAAAACTGAATGTCATAATTTGCCAGATTGTGGAAAAAGACACTGATGAAACGAGGAGCCGGAAAGTTCAAGTTACATTTACTATGCGCAGCTCCACGAAACTCCCCCGTAAAATGCGAGTGGTCTCTGACTTTTTCCTCTCCACTTAAAATAGGCCTTTCACAAATATGGCATGTCATGGCATGCTCATACTGCTGCTGCTGTTCTGGAGATAGGCTCATGGGTACTGGGTGGTCCAGTAATTCCTGTACATGGTCGGCCAACTTGACAAGTTCATCCAAGAACCATTTGGCACAATCTGGCCCCTCACGGTATTTGTATACGGATTGTGTGGGGTCATAGGCACACACCACATTAAATCCTATGGCAAAGGGTTCATGTTTTTGAATGGGTGTGGTTGAGCTCATGGAGGGATCTGGTTCACATCCCGCCATGGGTGTAGTGAGAGCTTCAAAATCTGCATATACCACATAGGGAACAGTGTCACGCTTATGAATGTCCTTAAACTTTAACACAGCCTTGTCCCCTTGTGGCAATATCAATCTCACCGCTTCCTGAGAAACACAATCTACCCTATGACGTTCTAAGAGCATGGGGGTTGTAAAATATTGCAAGCAACGGTCGCAAATATGTGTTTTATGTCCATGCTTAGACGTTTGACTGCTTAGCAATCTACTCAGGCTTTTAATGAGGCAATAGTGATTCACCTCTCCTACAGATAAATATAAAAGATGAATGTGGTGTCGTTTCGGTTCTTTTGTGGCATAAAGAGGACCCACAATCTCATCACCATTAAGGCCATACACCATGAACGAAAAGTCCTGGTTGTCTTGTTCAAACCTATGGATCTCGGTTAAGTCCATAGGGAACGATACTCGAGTTAAATTTAACGTTTGTTTCAATTCTTCAAACTTGGCCTTGTACTTTCCTGGTCGACAACTGTCACATTGTGCTGGTTGCAAAAACGCAGCCACAGACCACAGAAAGCAATCATTGTCACGATTCTTTATATTAACCACAGCATTTTTCAAAGCTATTGCTGGTGGTGTTTTAATATAGCTAGACCCAGCATTCAACGGGTTGAATTGACAAATGTTGATTTGCAAATGATGAATTTTGTCTAAGGCTAGACCACTCGGTCCTTGTTGCAGTTTATCAAATTTTGATAGCAAGGCATTCACCACGTGGGTTTCATACCACTGTTCCAAATTATGGGCTATGAATAGCTCTTGCATTTTACTGCAAATATAAAATGTGTCTTTATGCTCTACGTCCTTCTTTTTATATACGAAATCGCACACCAGTTCTGTATTCACCTTTAAAGCCGTATGCAACCTTTGCGCTGTACAAATTTCAATTTTAAAAATTTCAAAACAAGATTGTAAAAATTCTTTGGGAATCAAACTTTTTCTAATATTGACCACACGACCAGAGCACACACGCGATTTAAAACAACTATTTAGGGGTTCCCAAATTAACGTATCGGTAGCAGTGGCAAAAGACATTATTTTGAAAGAACACACTCACCGGAGTTTAGAAATGTATACTGTCTGACAATGATCCCAAACACACACGTTCCTGGTTATTCACAGAGGTCAAGCGTTTTCCAACACTCTAAAAAGAAATAAAATAAACCACCATAAGTATATCCATTCCATAATTTATGCCTTTCATAAACAAAACAAAATCAAACAGGTTATATATTAAAAAGAAACAAATCTCACCTTGACGTGTAATGCTTTGCTATATTCCCGTCTCACGGACTAGTGTGGAAATGGTTTCCTTCTCTAGCTGTCTTTCTCTCTTTCTTTAATATCGTTCACACACACACACACACACGACAAGTAGGCTATACCGGTTATCTGCAAACAAATAAATGAATAAAATCATTAATTACCTAATCAATAAATAATTGCATGTATTTATATATAAATCAATAAATGTATAAATGAATAAATATATACCTACCTCACAACAAGAATAAGTATTTTCCACCAACACCAAAACTGTTAAACAAGGCCACGTGTTTCACACAACGCTGTAGCGTGTTCAAAAGTAGTCACATAAGTGCGAGTGGAAATGTCAGCGACGTGTCTTTATATATCACATTGCATGTATAATCTTTTTTTTCCCACGCTTTGAACATTCTCTTATCAGGCACGTGGACAGCTAACGTCCCAGGTGAACACCTGCGGTAGATCAAATTTCACCTGAACTTGCATTTTGTCACGTACGAAGCAAGACAGGATGTCACTGGTTTAGCCTACATGTGGTTTCACAAATGTGTGTGCATGCCTTTCACACTCCCCTGCCACCACGATGGTCAGATTATTTCACCTTCAAGCGTCACCTGTTGTCAAGTCAGATCAACGCCTTCCAATAATCTCAAATGACCTTCACCTCCTGTAAGTTTGTTTTCTCTACTCGCTTCGACCAACATAGAACCTAGTTCTCATCACCGTTTACACGTTAAAGGTAAAATATCAGAAAACGCACCCTCGCTCTGTCATACACCGACCCGTCGAAATAGCGATTGATCTATTGAACACAGCCACCGTGGTCAGCGACACACACACACACACACACACACACACACACACACCCAGCCGTATCGTCTCTCTCAACCACCACGCTTTATTAACATTATAAACAAGTAACGGTAATGAATTTTTTTTTCAACATGTACGGCGTTAGGCCCTTTGTGAATTATTTTTTGGAAAAAAATATCTACCACATTTGAAAGGGGGCGTTAGCCCGAGTGCTAGGACACCTCGTACACGTCTCTAGCGTTATTGGTTCGTGACATATCGGCAAAAATTATAAAAAACACGTGTTTACCCAAAAATCGCGTTTCCCAATTTTTTTTAAATTACAACGAGTGGTCCATAGCAAAGAGGACGTCTTCCCGAATCCTTGGACCCATCGTACATGCCTCTAGCGTTATTGCTTCGTGAGATATCGGCAAAATCACAAAAAGCATGTGTTTACCCCAAAATCGAGTTTCCAGATTTTTTTTTAAAATTGCAACGAGTGATATATAGCAAAGAAAACGTCACCCCGAGTCCTTGGACCCGTCGTACACGCCTCTAGCATGATTAGTTCGCGAGATATAGCAAAAAGTTCAAAATCACGTTTTTACCCCAAAAAGACTGTGTTTCCAGATTTTCACCTTTTCGACACCTACATTCCCGTAAAGAGCACGACGAGACGAAAAAAAACGAATCCAAGCACGCCCTCCTAGCATGGCTCCTTCCATTCCAAGGTCGCAGGGGCTCACCACTTGCTAAGTGGTCCAGCTCTCGCCTTACCACACTACTGCAGGTTTTCATTCTAGAGACTTGAAATTTATTTTGGGGGTAGAGGGGGTAGGGACCATTGATTTACGTTAAACAATTTTTTTTGTAGAGTTCCTAGTTTCCAAAATATAGGATTTTCAAAATTCGAGTTTTTTCAAAAAAACATAAAAAGTAAAAAAGTTTCATTATAGAAAATAAAGGGCATAAAGACCATTCGTTTGGGCCATGGCACAACGTTCTATCCTGTCTGGTTTTCAAACTATCGCCTATTTTCGAAAACAAAAATTTTCAAAAAAATTTGAAAAATATAACGAGTGGTCCATAGGAAAGAGGACGTCAGCCCGAGTCCAACGATACCTCATTTCTCAAAATCGGACCACGCTTTCGAGAGATATTTAACATGGCTGAGGCTTAGTAGTGGGGCAAGGAGGGTTTTAGATTGCGTTGGAATCGGCACTACTCCACTACTCACAAACACGTGGGTACTAAAATGTGGTGTTCCGGTAAAATTATATGATTCACTAATACTTGCCAATAATTATCTTCAATAGGTTTCTGTGGCTCACTGTGCATAAATACCAGTATTTTACAATATGCCAGTGCACGATGGCACCTGATAACCAATTCAACGCTAACAAGCGGATATTCTTCTATGTCTTACAGGACAAAAACCATTACACGCCTATACTGGGTGGATTCTCCAGACGTAGTGCAAGTAACTCACTATAATTCTTACTTATAACTTGTATCGTTGTTTATTCGTGCTCGATGGCAACTAATTGTAATTTCCTCGCTAAACAGCGGATATTTCCTACGTCGTACAAGACGGATATGATTCCACGCCTACACAGGGCGGATCCTCCAGACGTAGTGCAAGGCACTGGGTGTCTCAAGGAAGTAGGTCGTCAAACCGAAGTCGTTGAGCGACTACTTACGTTCCTATTTGCGTATCTGCAAGGGTATTACCTTACCTTAAGCTAAAATAACATTCTCAAAAATGTTTTAATAATGCAGCATGACGAAATGGAATATTCTGAGTCTTGTGAAAGAATAAAATTAATTAATAAGATCTCAGATAAATAATTAGCAGTTCTCACCAAAGTCAAAAGTGCGATTCAGCGCTACTTCAAAGAGTATCGCGTGAGCTCTCAGCTCCACGTGGCTTCCTGGGTGTGTTCAAAGGTACAACATCCCATCATAAATGTTCTGTCATAAAAAATATCACATGAACCATAGCTCAGCGGGTTCAATATAAAGGTGTCTGTACACTGGAGAGTGATTTTCATAGAGCAAGTTTAGCTAGACCACTCTAGCTAAACTGGGTGCGTGTACACTATAGAGTAATTTTCCCTAGGTAGAGCATTCGTAGAGTGGAGATAGACAAATCTACCTTGATCACTCTCTGAACCTGTGTACACTATCAATCGTAAATGCACTAGCTAGAGCAGCGCTAAAACATTCTGAGAGCAGTGTGAGTCTAGGCTTTTTTCGCTGTGTTGTGAAGTTAAAATGTCTTCAAGGGAGCTTTTAGCATCTGTGGTGGATGTGTGTGCCTTGTTAAAAAAGTAAAATAAGAAGAGGAAAATAATTTTGTGGGTGAGGAAATGGATATCAAAAAGAGAATACGAGGGAATGCACACTAAATTATTGCAAGAGTTATGTTCAGAAGCGTACAAGGGCTTTTTAAGAATGAACAAAAATGACTATGATTATATTTTGGCCAAAATTACCCCCCAGGTTCTGCAAAAGGGATCACCCGAAGCGACTGTGCTTTCAAATTTCTGTCTCTGTATTATTTCCGAGAAAAAATCAAAGTTCCTGGATGGGCTTCAATATTTTCAATTAATGTTATTGTTTTTTCGCTACTCCACACAAATTCAGCCATATTCAAACGCTAGGCTATAATTAACAACAAACAAATAACCCCAACAATCCACCACTGACTCTACTGGGAGCACTTTCCAATATTCAACCGAACGAATAGACCTAGACTGGTCTAGCTAGGGCACCCAAATACTGTTTACACCGTAGAGTCAGCCGGCCATAGCTAGAGCTTAAAGCGGTCTCCGCTAGGGTTCTCTACCACCTGTGTACACTGTAGAAGAGCTTAGAGTGCTCTAGCTAGAGCTACTCCACGCTCTAGCTAGGGCAAAAACTCTCCAGTGTACAGGCACCTTAAAAGATGATGATTGAATGTGCTGACCATGGGATAGAAGATATATTAATTGATCTTGTGAGGGAACGCTGTTGGCTGTATGACATGAGTGAGCCCAAGTATTTAAAAGGGAACAGTTCATTGATTATAATGTTTTCCTTTGTAGCCAATGTAATGCAGTGGAAGGTAACGCTGAATGTGTGCTCATCGTACGATAAAATTTTCTAAAGTACCGGTACTGAAATTAGCCAAAATACATTTTCTAATGACGAAAAATAAATTAGGAAATGATGGAGTAATTGATTGAACGTGTTGGGAGCCCTCGGGCGTTCAATCAAAAATGACCACCTACACAAAAACAATTCTGTTCAAAAATCAGTAGGCCTAATAATTCTGAGTTGGATTTGTTATTAATTATTTACAAGAGGGGATACTGGATGTATGAGTATTTTTCCTCAATTTTAACAATGCTGTACAAGTTAGCAGCAATAAAAGTAAACCGTACAGCTCCAAGTCGTCCATCCTTGCAAATTTTAAGTTAGGTTATCGACAATAGACGTACCAACTAACGACTGCCGACTGCGCATTGAGCCTGCGACAACGCGGTCATGTAGTCCCGTGTACTTTGGATGTGTGTAGAATCTGTCTGATAACCAGTTTTAATAGTGATGGCCATATTAGAGTGTGTTATCCAGTGGCGAAGCTGGAGGGGAATCCTTGAGCCTTAGAATACCCATTTCATTCTCAAGGAATATGCACATTTAAATTGTCTGATTAATCATTGGCATAGGCAAATTTCATCTTTTGTTTTCGGTATTATTGTCTGTAGGCACAGTAGGATTGACGCCAGCTTGGGTATAGATCTACTTTTGCGCCCATAAACGAACAAGAAAGAGTGCGGGACTGAGCAGCCAGCTTTACCAAACGTCTGTTCAAGTCCTCAGGAAAATATCCCTCCGCGCATCTCCCGTCTCTCTGCCCCTTCTTGTGTTCCCGCGTGGATTGTCATCTCTCGACCTGCTGTATACATTTAAAATCATTTGTTTGCTCCTTTTACTCAACTTCTCTCCACTTTTATTACCTTTGAAGTATTTTATTGGTGATTCAAGCTTAAAAACTGCAGTTTGAACACGTTGTGTATTTGAGGAAACCATGTTGAACTTTGTGAAATCGTAGTAGTGTTGTTAACCTTTGAGCCTGATTCGCCATAAAATCGAATTACTGGGGTGCTCTTTTGCCGCTCAAAGAAGGTTTATATACACACACAACATGTAATATTAAATTCGCCCTGAACTACTTTGCCTATCGTTCCAAATGCCACTAAAAACTATATATATTCACACACACAATCCATCGCATGGAAAGCAAAGTTGGAAAAGCTCCCAATTAACCTTAAAATGAAAATTGTATTCATTGATTTTTACAAAGGAAATTCTGAAAAGTAACCGACCCAGCTTATGAAAATATAGCAACATGTGTTGGAAAATCTTGTGCCATAAAAACAAGCAGAACAAGTGGGAACTATTTCCTGGTGCGTTAGCCTCTTCACAGACCAGAACATCAAAGGGACCGCTTAGGTCTTGAGGTGACTACAGGTATAGCCAGTCTCATTTGAAAGATGCTCTAGTCTCTGCGGGTAGAGAAGGCAACTGCGCATGCACCAAGCGATCAGACCAACGCTGAATTTGTCAGCAGAGAACCTAGGCTCTACGCAGTGTATTCGTGAGGCAGGCGGTATTTCGACGCGTGCATGTTCGTTTGTGAGTTTTAAAACATGGATCAGTGTAGTTTTGTAATAGTGTATTTAAAATCGTGGCCATTTTCTTCGGTGTCCTATGAAGAAATATGTGCAGTGAAAGAGAGAAGACCAAAACCTCATAAGTATTGTACAGAGTGATAAACATCAGTCACGTAATTCCAGTCACAATTGTATGACCAGTATGAATGGTTAACAGCAAGTGTAATGAAGGACACAATGCACTGTTATGTCTGTATTCCGTTTGGTGGCGATAGTAAAGAATGGAGTGAAACTGGGATTGCGGGCATTAAAACTTTTCATCGTAGAGCAAGAAAACACCAAATTTCTAAGAAACACGTTCTTAATTGGGAATAATATCATCTTCTGGGACAGCACAGAGTAGAGCATGCTCTATTAGAGGCAGCTCGGCTCTCGGGTCTCAAGCACAATGAAATGGTGAGTCGCAATAGACGATATCTTGTTAGACTGATTCAAGTCATCTTCTTCTTAGGAAAGCAACAGCTCGCGTTTCTTGGACACTATGCGAGTGATCAGTCAGAAAATAAAGGCAATTACCTAGAAATATTGGCCATGATTGCGCAAGAAAAGCAGTTTCTTAGAGAAAAGTTGGAATCCTTATCAGGGTTTAAAGGGACTTCAAGTGAAATTCCAAATGAATTAATTGAATGTGCAACGTTAGTAGTGACGGCAACAATTCAGAAGGAATCAGACTTGGCGGAATTTGTGTCAGTTCAGGCAGATGAAACACTAGATCTTTCTTGTAAATCACAGATGAGCGTTATATTTCGTTACTGTGTGAACGATTCAGTACAAGAACGGTTTATGGGATTCTTTGATGTATCAAAAGACAAAACCTCCGAAGGTTTATCTACTGGTATTGTTACGTGGAGAGGACATACATTCCGAGCTTAACTGTATCTCGTGTAGCAAGAAGGTGGCTCTCGATACCATCTAGAGGTAGACCTTCGAACAACCTTCGAACTGTTTTATTATATCGATTTAAACCTTGACTCGTCGAGAATGATCGATATCGATTACATTGTGTCAACAGTTAACGGTTGGAAAAACAATCTGATTGTTAATGGATTGGATCTAGAAACGAGAAGATGTAGGACCTGGAAGTTTTACTGATCTACTAGGTTTATTAAGTGTTTCGATGGAAAACATTGGTTAAGAGAAGTTGTTTCGGCAAACGTATCATCAAAATTTGACGTAATAGTATAACTACGACTTATTCATGTATGACTTTGTAGGTCATGCATGTAGTGTTATTGATACAGGTAGGCCTATCTTCGTGTAAATAGGTAACTGGCGATTGTCCTTACTGTTGTGTGACCTAGTTGTAGTTTACGATGGTGGGCATAATTGTCAGTACCCTATGAAATACTTGTCATGTAATTTTTAAGAGGTTATCAATTTGATTTTTTTTTTCTTCCCAGTTCATTATTATTTTATTTTCTGGGGATTCGTATTTCCATGGTATTTTGGATCTGACCATTTTACTTTTAGTCTTAAACCCTTGAATTGATTTAATTTAATCTTGTTAACTTTATGATTGTTTAATTTGTTGTAGTATTTCATGTATTGTGTTTTTATTTAAATTATATCTATTTAATTAGGACTACTGTCTTTTCTTGAGATTCATATCTCATCATTTAAATTTAATTAGTGGTACCTTATTTTCCTTTGGGTTATGAAAACCTCTCAGCCCTCCATTCCATTTTACTGTAGTCGTACTTAGGTTAGTACTTGGCACAGTTATCTTGAATGTGATGGAATACAGCAAAGTTGACAAGAACAAGCTAATCTGCCAAACTTATGATGGAACTTCAGTGATGGCAGGTTCTCATGCGATAATTAAACAGCAATGCCCTAGTGCAATGTTCATTCATTATTACACTCACAGACTTAATCTGGTACTTTTGTATGGTGCCAAAACGATTAAGAAAGTTCGTCCGTTTATTTATGATTAGACAGCTTTTCACACATTTTTCAGTAAATCTTAAAAACGATCTGTACTTTTAAGAGAAGAAGGTTTCGAACTCCCTCCTGCAAGCACTACACGCTGGAATTATAACTCCAGAGCTACAACAAGTATATTTCCCAGTGGAAATATCCTTCAACATGGTGACAGAAATTGAAGAAACAGGCCCTCGAAAATCATCCTCAATAAAACTGGATATGGACAAACTAAAAGAAAGCTCAAATCAAATACCCACAATATTGCAACTGTTCACCGACTATAATATAGATGAAGCACTGGACAATTTAGAGGAATTAATTAAGCGAGCTGTACAACAACAAGAACAGACACCAAGAAGAGCAAGGCCATGGTTCGATCAGTTTTGTTACTTAAAAAATAAGTAAGTTATCAAAGCTTTACATGAAATGAAGACTTCACAAACTGATGACAACTTAAAAGACTGCCAGAAAACTTTCATAAAGACACGATCAAAGAAGCGAAGAACATGTATAATCGAAAGGAAGAAGAAATCATTATATCACATGCATAGAGAGAGCCATTCTCAGTACTAAAACCGAAACAGCCAAAGTTTGTACGACACTTACCAACACAATTGTGGGAGACTCACTTCACTAAAGGTTTACAAGTCAGATAGACCAGGGAACACACATATGAAGCAAATAATCCTTTCTCAGAAGTTGACCTATTCACAGCAAATGAAATAGAAGGGGTGATACATGGAATGAAAGAAAGGAAAGCAGCTGGACACGATCAGATTTACTATGAGCACATCAAAGCCAGTTGGATAATACTGAAAGAGCCACTAACCGAACTACTGAATAATTTGGAAGGACGTATACCATGCAGATGGAGATACTCCATACTGACAATCCTCTATAAAGGGAAAGGAGATGTGAACAATCCCAACTCTTGCCGAGAAATAGCATTAGAATGCACACTATTCAAGATCCTAACAAGTTACTATCGAATAGGTTGGAAAAATTAGTAGCACATTGCATCCCTGAAGAACAATTAGGTTTCAGAGTTGGAAGATCGACACTCCATGCTGTGAAATGTTATAAGAGCGCCAAAAAGGAAGTTATATGCTGTGTTTTTAGACTTTTCAAAAGCCTTTGATTCAATCAATAGGATCATCATACTGGATAAGTTAGAAGGCATTCTCGGTAACAACCACATTTTAAGACTCAGTAAAAGCATATTATCTGAAAATTACGTCAGCGTTTGTGATAATTTTTCAGTATCGAAACCTATATTGCAATCCTTGAGAGTGCTTCAAGGGGACCCTATCAATCCCCTACTGTTTAATATAGGAACACATGATGTAGTCCAGGCCATTTGCTCAAGCCATGTAAAGATATTAATATATGCAGACGACATGGTTTTATTGTCACAACATTAAGACAAACTACAAGAATCCTTGAATGGTCTAACTAAATGGGCTAATGAAAATCAGCTAAACATCAACAAAGAAAATACTATAGCTATGGTATTCAGAAAGGGAGGAAGATGTTCAAACAGCGACATTTTCATGTGTGAGGCAGCATAAATAAACATAGTGAATAAATATAAATACTTGGGGGTGACCTTGCAGTCTCGGGGCATGATGTTCACAGCACATAGGCCTATTAAAGAGAGAAGTAAGTTATAGCTGAAATCATAGCGATAAATGACATCAGGCATATAAATCAGATTTCTTTAGAAACCGCAAAAATATTATTCCAGGTGAAAATAACACCAGTGGTAACGAACGGCTTTCCGCTTATTTGAAACTATCATCGAAAACAAGACTTGAAGGAATTAGAAAGGTTCAAAGCATTATATTTTGAACGATTTCTAGGCGTAACCGAATTCGCTCCATCTCGTTTGTTATATGAAATGACAAGAGAAACCTTCTTTATAGATGATTTACGGTTTGAGATGTTACTACCAAATACAAAAGGAAGGAAGGAAGCTTGTAGTTTAACGTGAACTACCAAATACAACAAGCTATCAGGAACTCTTGGAGGGAATGAAGAGAAAGAAGGACGATATATGGGAAGATTTCTATTCAACAGATGTAATGACAACAGCGGAGTGGACAAATAGTGGGTACAAACTGATACATTCGGTGACTCGTTTCGCCGTGCATGGGCTTCACCATAAGAATTGTAAAAATAGGAAATACCATGTTCCGAACTTAGATTGCGTGTGCGGGTGGTGTGATGATCTATGTGACAGATACCACGCTATTCGGTGCAAGAAAAGGAAGCTTTCTTTAACTGTACTCTCAGAATAACGTATTTTATAATTTTTATTTATAGCCGTTGGCTTCAATTATGCAAATAAATATTATTGACAATGATGAAGCCTGGTATGGAGATGCCTATAATGGCGCTGTTAGTTTGTTGAGAAGATTAGAAGATCCAACCTTCATTTTTGTTGTGTTTTTATAAGAAAACATTTGTTTACATTGGCCACTTTTATAGCATGCTGCAAATACAGTGTACAACCAACATCAGCATTTGCAATCATGAAGTAAAACTTGCTGTAACAAAGGTACATTCTCTTAGAAATCAGGAAACTGTGGAGGAGAGCATCAGAGACGTCAAGGCACGGAACAACCAGACAGGATCAGGATCATTTGTAACACTAAAAGTCCTAACTTTTGAAATAATTGATACCTGAGTGAAACAGATGGAATCAAGATTTGAAGATCTAAATAACTTTAATTTCGTTGAATTACCGTACTCGATGAAGAACAGTTCCATGCTTATAAATCAGATTTATGTCACTTAAGTTGAGTGTATTGATGAAAAGGTATCCATACTTTGACAGTGAACAGCTTCAAAATGAAATAACAAATGTATATTCTGACCAAACAAAGCACTTGCCTGCAGGTTTGTTACTGAAATACTTTTTGAACAACGACCTAGAAAAAAAATATATCAAGAAACAGTGCGCCTCATAAGATTGATTCTTACCATTCCTGTTTCTACTGCTTCGAGTGAACGAAGTACGAGTACATTGAAGAGAGTTAAGACATTTTAAGGAACTCCATGTCAGATTCTAGAGAGCAATTTGAGTACTCTGTCCTGGTCTCTCACGGTTGCATGAGTCGGGAGAGGGGCGGGCCGATGTGAGTGCCATCTATTGACTCTCCCGAGAAACAAAGCGTCCGCCATATTGTTGCAAAAGCCGGAGTAAATACGTGTGGTGAGAAGCGTAGGATAGGACCATCAACTTTTAGTGATAAAATGCCTTTTGTGGAGAAGTATTTGTCAAACCTGACTCTACCCTTAAAACATCCGACCAAAAGGTTGGATTTTTGTTCACTGCCTGAGATTATATATTGAGTTGACACTGTTCGAACGAGGTATGGTGGTCGGTGCCCGACGGATGTGAAGTGCGATTTCGGCAGTGGAACGGGAATTCGGCTTCACGCAGTCAACCATGTCCATAGTGTATGGTGAATGGTTGTATGTGGGTGTCACTGGCCGTCCAGCTACCCTCGATGACCGTGACTGGCGACATCTGAGACGGATTGTCAATAGTGACAGAAGGGCAACAGTGCATCAAATTACGGCTCAATTCAACACAGGCCGTGCTAGATGCGTCTCTCTGTGGACTATCCGTAGGAACATGGGGCCCATGGGGTATGGGAGCCAGCGTCGCACACGGATGCCACTGTTAATGTCATCGACACAACGACGTGCATTTGTCGCCAATCACCAGGGGTGGACACTGGTACAATGGCGTAACGTGATATGGTCTGACGAATCATGATTTCAATTGCACCATGCCGATGGGAGGCACCATATGTGGCGCAGACCACATGAATCGATGGATCCCGCCTGCCTCGAAGGTGTGGTCCAGGGAAGTAGTGTCTCTGTTATGGTCTGGGGTGCATGTTCCTGGTATGGAATGGGCCTCCTGGCTGTTCTGAAAGAGACTTTGATATTCTGCGATATGTTGAGCTGCCAGAGGCCCCACATGCTATTAGGTGATTATCCCATGACATTTCCTAAGTCAGTGTACTAGCTAACGCGGCAAAAATCATTGATTCGGATAAAGATTATCAATGAGTAGTACCGTATGCGCGGGGTTAGCAATATTGTATTTGTCCCATAATTCACGTGTATTATGGCGGACACAACTGGAATTTTACAATATAATTCGTGATCTAAAAAGGGGATGGTGGGTGGGTATAGACAACGGAGGAGAAAACATCTAGGCTATTACCACAGCATTTCTACAATATTATTATCTATTAAAAAGGCATTTCGGCTAATTTAAGTAGTTTTGTAGAATGTTTACCACTTCTGAACTGTTACCAATTTTACTTTGGCTCTCGTGCGGTCGATTAGTCTTCAGGCCAGTTAACACACACTATAGAATAATATTTTCACTCATAGAATGACTTACAACACCTCCTCAGAATAACACTTTGCCGCGAATTCCTACAGCGTCCCGATAGGAAAGAAGAATTCGTGCTCCCGTCGACCGTCCTGCAATACCAAAACAGGTCACCTCGCTTTCCGACCAACTTCTGCCTCAAAAATACCACATGAGTCATACCTAGACCAATATGTTTGACCTTGTGCTGGGTTGGTCAACATCCCTCGGAGGCAAGTTTAAAAGCTAGAGCGCAGCGCTTTCTCGCATCTTTGCTGTTGTTGTTGTTGCATAAGGGCTGTGACATCGTGGTCATTTGGGTGTGTGCGTGTGGAATTTGTGTGATAACCTGTGTTGTTGTGATGGCTGTATTAGTGCCTGTATTGTAAATTGGGAATAGGATCAGGAAGGAGGTGGGCGTGGCCTTAAGTTAGGAATCATCCCAGCATTTTCCTGGAGTAGAAGTGGGGAAACCACGGAAAACCAATTCCAGGAATGCTGAGGAGGGAATCTAACTGCACATTACTGCAGTTACCACAGTGACACATTTTATCAGACAAATTCAACATACACCCAAATACATGGGGCTGATGACCACGATCTCTCAGGTCTTACCGATTTATGCGAGAAAGCCAGAGTGCTTGGCGTCTCTTGCTTCGTTTCTTCGTGAGTTCGCATTGGTTCTTAATCACTGGCGGTATGCTGAAGAAACGTACATCCTCCTTGTGATCAGCTCTATCCTTGTTGGTCCTCGTGCGACAAGCAACAATTGCACAGCATACCATCTCGAATTCAACGAGGAAAAGGACTTCTTTCTACGTTTTATCACCCAAAAAGCAAGTACTGTCCCCGCGCCAGCTCTGAGGGCCTGGCAGGAATGTGGAGTGGAGTGAGTAAGCCAGTGATGACCTAGCACTGTACTGTACTATACTATGCAAAAACATGTACTCACCTTAGAGTAGCGGCTAGCGGTGTTGCTAATGGAGAATCCGGAAACCGATTTGTTTTACTACTTTTCGTACGGTAATGAAGTGTGTGACCAAGGAAAATTTATTTTGCCTTGTATCACAGGCAGTAGTTTTGGAATGGTAGGAACACGTTTTTCTTCCACATAAAACGCTTGAATAACACGACGAATTACACATTTATCAAAATCATCAATGTTCACAACAGTGTGTGATGGCCTAGTATTTCGTCTCTTACCCGGAGTGGACAGCACACTACCCTCGCCACTTTCAGCCAATTCCCTCGTTTCCTTCCGTATCTTTTTAATAAAAGATTCGGACACTCCAGCATAGTGAGCAGCTTTTCTTGTCACCTAGTTTACTGTGAAAGCAAAACGTTGTTTTCAGCCTCTTCATCACATTTTACAATAGTCTAATGTTACTTATGATACCACGACCCTCAGAATGCTCAACTTTATTTTTCTTTCGCACCGACATAACACTGTCTGTCTGTCTGTTAGGTAGTCAGCCCGAAGGCTGGTTGGATCCTCAAAAAGTACCGCCGTTACGTTATGTGAGTAGATACTCACAAAAACCCAAGGCTGCGCTATTTTGAGGCGTTCTAGGCAAGAAGAGGAGTGAGGTAGTTTGCCATTGCTTTCCTCACTGAGTCAGAACAGTAAGCATAAGCATGGGCCGGAATTCCCTCGCTCACTCATCGTTCCTGCTCCCTTACCTCCCCCTTACCTCATACCCCGCGTCCACAGACCTGGCGCGGGGACAGTACCTCCCTATTGTTTACCAACTGGTCTTTACAACAAGATGGCGGACAGGTTGTTTCTGAGTACGGCCCATAGATGGCGTTAGCTTCACAGGAGTAAAAGTAGGCAACCCACACGGCTCGTGCAACCCACCGATTGAGAAGAGTTTGGTGAACCATCTTTCCAGGGAAAACATCTTCAAAGAACGCATCATTGATATCTTTGCTGAGCGAAGAACATAACGACTGGAGTTTATCTACAAAGAACTATAAGGTATGAACAATAGAATACCCAGTTGCCACTGGGCCTGTTATCTGTAATTCAGGTAAGGACTGCAAACGATCAATTTCAAGTACCGGTAGTTCCTACTTTTAATAGGATGCTTTGGTCCGCTAAAGATAAGCGACATCCTCCTACCACGGCAGGGGTTTATAAAATCCCGTGTGATCGTGGCCAAGTATACATTGGAACAACGAAAAGAAGTATTGCCACTCGTGTCAAGGAGCACGAACGACACAGCCGGCTGGGACAAACAGAAAAATCCACTGTCGCTGCACACTCGCTACTCGCAGGTCACGACTTTAGATATGGAGACACCGAAGTTCTATCCACCATGGTGTCTTATCATGCCAGGCTACAAAGGGAGGCCATTGAAATCCTGAAGCATACTAACAGCTTTAATCTTAAGGAGGGAGCAGAACGTGTGAACAGAGCTTGGCTTCCAGTCATTAATCCCCTCAAGCCTGTCCTCATTGACCGCCGTAGACGAGAAGATGCAACAGAAGAGCAGGCCTGACCTTGATGCATAACTTTTATGTGGTATGCCTTGCTATGGTAGCCTCTATGCGTGGGTTGTTGGCTGGTTTATATATTTTCTGTTTATTTGTTTTTCCTAGTTAAATGTATCTGTGAACATGCTGAACGCAGTCTTCAGCGAAACGTCAGGACGACAAAATGTCCTTAGAACACGGCCTATGAGCCCTAGAAACAGAGATTCCTATTACAATGCCGTTCGCGAAGGTCTGGGCTTTTACGTAGTTCCCACTTTTACAACAAAAAAAATCTACCGTCAACGACACCTAGCTGTGAACTTGGCTACTAGTTGCCCCCGCAACCGGCACCTTGCGGCGAACATTGGAACTAATAGAGCGTTAATAAAATACCCTATAACCTACACATTTATCTTCACACAATTGCAGCTAGTGGAAGGTTCTTTTACGTGCCATAAGTCTATGACATTGGGCCGCCGGCTTTGCTTTCCCTCCGAAGGAAGGCATACTGGGGGATTTTAACGCTCTTAAATAAATCCGACGACTTCGGATGGGTTTGAAGCCACGTTCTTGGTCATAGAACCATAACATGCTACCAACTACGCCACCGATCCCACTCCTGTCTATATTATTGAGTGGAATACAGTAGTTGCTGTGGTTTCTACTGTTATTACCGTAGACCTCTTGGATACGTGGCTTGTATGCCAGTAATATAAATTTCTTGTTGTTGTTGTTTAATTTAGGGGCTTTGCGACATCGTGGTCATGTAGCCTCGTGTATTTGGGTGTGCGTGGAATTTGACTAATAACCTGTGGTATTGTAATGGCTGTTTTAGTTAGTGTATTTATAATTCAGATGAGGATTGGGAAGAAGGCAGCCAGCATTCGCCTGAAGTAGAAGTGGGAAACCACGGAAAACAACTTCCACTTCCAGTGTATCCCGACCCAGGCCTCAGACTAGAATTAAATTTTCTTGGTAGAGCCGGGAATCGAACCCAGGCCTCCACCTTGACAGTCAAGCATGCTAGCCACTACGCAACGAGGCTTGCAATAACAATGGTAATACAAGGTGTAATTGATATAAAGGGAGTAAATGAGAATGTGTTATATGCCTAACATCTAATGTTAACACAGAAAAGACATACATGTGTATGCACTATAATTTCTACAGAAGCTGGTCAATCAGCAATAGTGTTTTAACATTAACATTCCTCAATATCAGCTAATTGATCCCAAGAACCTCCCCTTCGTCTTCTATTTCATCTTCAGCATCTTTGTTCCTATACCCGTGGCCGGCGCAGTAACTACACTTTGTTGAACATTTCAGTCCAATTATTCTGGCACTCACAGTTCTTGTAGCACTTATCTTGAAAAGCACAGGAAATTATTTGGTGTAAATCTGGTGGTGATGGAGGCAAGGTTGATATGCTTGGACGGAGACTTCTTCCTTCTCTCTTCCAGCCTAACTGGAGTGGGTCCGTTTTAACATTGAGCCACTGCTGAACCTGGTGGTAAGCTCGTCACGAGTGTTGTTGTGCCACTGCAGTCGTTGGCGGCAATACATGCAACCTGAATTGAGCGTGCATTGGTTGTTTGACACAGCTGGTGACAAGTAGTGTTCAAGTCGCCTGAGCCGCTTGCATGTTGCTAGAAATAAAGCTTCACCAGCATTTGCAGTGGCGTCTAGTAATTCACAGAGGTAATTGAAGAGCAGAAGATTTTTCTTTAGCTTCATGCTTGTTGCAACATTTTTCCATGGTGTATTTTTTCCCATTTCATATCAGTGTCACAGCCTGTGAAAGCATGCAGTGGTAGAAAAGTGGCGTTCATTTGTGTATTTGGAATTGATTGCCACGTATATCGTGAATCTTGTGTGGGGTTTTACCTTTTCGAGGCATAATCATTTTCATATTGTGTTCACCCTGTGCAACGGCAACCAAGAGGACCAGTAAATCAGTGTCATCGCCAATCACTAAAGGTACATATCACTCAGTGAACGATTTGTTCATTGCCATTAGCAATTTCTTCTTGCGTGAGAAGCAGTGAGCATTCATATGCTTGAGCCTCGATGTTTTGTTGAATGATTTGGCTGCTGTTTTCAAGATTCTTGCCCCTTCTTCCTCTCCATTAATGCAACGGCTTATGTTCCATTCGTCATTCAAGATATGTGAAGCCGTTTCTTTAAAACGAATCATCGGTACTGAATCTTTCCCTGGAATATCTGATACAAAAACGGAATCTCCAAAATGATTTTCAATTTCTCTTTTCAGATAAATATGAGTATAGGGCTCAAATGCTGGATGCAAAATGGCAAACATATCTTGTATTTGTTTGATTGAGTACCGGCACTCATCATTAGGCCTACTTTTCACAGTGTGGCAGAAATGTTTAAATGCAGCATCTCTTCATCATCAGCGAAGCTCCCTCCTCTCCTGCCCCTTATCCAGGTTTTTAAATCCTTTTCTTTGGAAAGTTCTTAAGCAATATCCGTGGTATTTTCCATCCGCAGCTACAAGATCAATTATAGCCTACCACTCAGTCTATGAAGTACTTCATTTCCCCATTTTCGCTCAAGTGTAGTTTTACATACGTTGTTGATGAATTGTATAGTTGTGCCGCTCTTCCATTCTTCCTTTGTAGGATTACTGCATTTGGTGTAATCAATTCACTCACGGGTACAATAAAAACAATGAGTTTCGAACGAGAATTAAGCTCGTTTTCTTGGTTGAACCACAACACATTCCTGTGATGAGGGAGGTTTTGTACGGCTGATGTACGACGGTCGGCATGCAACATGAACTTCAGTAACAGCATGGTTGATGAAATTTCCATTCTGCTTGATTTCACTGCATTCAATTATTTTCTGTACCCCATTTTCAGTTAATACAACTACCTTACAACCCCTATCTTTGCATGACTGCAGGGCACATTCCATATCGAGTAAATTACCTAAACACTACAAAGACATCACCACTCAAACAAATATGATGCTTAGACACTTTGAAAACCATTAGGTATATATGTACTAATTATCGATCCTATTAGTTTGAAATACCAAAAAATGAAAAATAGAATACAAACAAATAAACGGCTGCCCCTGCTGGAGGGAAGAAACCGACTGGTTGGCTGCGAGTGGGGAGGCTAACAATGGGATAATGAGGAGGGCGGGAGTGAGGGCGGTGTTGGACATTATGAAAATGTTAAGGTACGATCTAGGGTCAGATTGTCGTTGTCCCTGAAAATTCCATCAAACTCTGATAACAATCGTGGAAGTTATGCGTGTGGCAAGCAATAGTTATTAACCCCCCCCCCCCCCCCCCTCCCCCTCTTGGTGTTTCTACTTTTTTATCGGGATAATCTAGGCTACTCGATACAGGTGAAGATCCTCTGCGTGGTGAGGGGGACTAGTAGCTCCTTTCTTGAGATACTGTGTGGAGCCATGTATGGTAACCAGGCATTATACAAGAAGGAGGAAGCTAAAACACCACCCATCCCCTGTGGGAGGGGGGCGTAATAATACCCCCGCGGTTATTAGCCCAAGCCAAGGCTTGGAAGTGGAGGCGTCGACCATACCTGCTAGAGAGGCATCCAGGGTCCCTCCGCATGGGTGAAACAGTGGTTTAGGTGAAGTGGGTGCTGGTGATTGAGGTGAAGGCTCACTGCGATGAGCTGTAACCAACACATCACTTTGCCCTACATAGCCTGGACGAGCTGCGGGTTGGGAATGGGGAGAACCCAATCTAGGGGGAAACTATGGCCGTGAACTCAGTCATGGTAATGACAAGTGATTACCACGTGAGTAGTCCTACTGAAGGCAGTACAAACCTGGCTTGATGGTTCGGGCCAGGGGCGGATTGCTGGATGAACGACTGAGGGGCGTGGTTACTGCTACGGAGAGCCTGAGTTGCGGGAGGACAATGTCTGGCTTTAAGCCTCATCACGGATGGTGAGAACGTCGCTCATGCCACTAGAAGGGTCAAAAACCCTACTATAATATGAGGTATGGACAAACAGAAAGAACCAACTTCAAACCCCACATCAAAGGAGGCTATGGAAGCTCCAGCAGAGCAGATCCATGTGCAGACCGGAGAAGAAAAAATGGAGATAGAAGCCCCAGAAGGACAGGCTGTCTCTAAATCCAAAGAAGAAATTGAAAAGGCAACAGAAGCTACAGTAGAGCAGACTGCTGGACCAAGTAGCACAGGAGATTCCACCGAGAAAGACCTGAAGATATCTGCATCAAAGATCAACAGGATGCACATAGAAAATAAACCTCGCACGAGTGCATATTACAAAGAATAGAGGAAAGCGAGGAAAGAAGCCAAGATAGCGGCTGGAACTTGGGTGGAGAAGAAGCCTAAGAACAGAGATCGGCAAAATGCTATGCCACCGACAAGGTCCAAAAGACCAAGGTCGGAGGACAGCACGCCACCAAGTTCGGCTGTAAAACCAATCTCCAAGAAACAGAAGGAGGAAACAGTCATGTCCTTTTCGGAACGACTGACCTCATCCAAGGTCGTAATAATACCTAAGACCTTTCCAGATGGCAAGCTCAAGGAGGAGGATATGACGGAACTGTCAACCATCTTAATAGCGCAGATGCAGCCGCTGTCAGATGGGTGTCTGCCAGGCTTCCTTGAGTCACCAAGGCTGGAAAATGGAGCAATGGTACTGATATGTGCCAATCCAGAAACTAAAAGTTGGCTGGAACAGATAGTATCCAATTGCAACCCCTGGAAAGGGGAGAATTTAGAGGTGGCGACGCTAAGAAGGTGTTGGACACTATCAAGGTCATCACCAAGTTCCTACCTCCTTTTGACAAGATGAAAGTGGAAGACGTTCTTGTCAGAATACACCAGCACGACACCAAAATTATGACGAAAGATTGGAGGGTGCTGAATGCATCAACAACTGACGAAACAGGGAGGACAGTTGTTATGGCCCTTGGTGAACGAGACTTTGAAGAGCTCAAGAAGAGAAGCCTGAAGGCTAAACTCGGACTTGGACAAATGAGGTTTCAGGTCATCAAAGGAAAAACGAAACCCAACGTTAGCAAGGATGGTACTGAAAGTACTTCAGGCCAACCTTCAACATAAAAAAAGTAGCTGTGGTCAATTTCGCCAGAAAGTTCAAGTCCGAGGCTATTGACGTGGCACTTATTCAGGAGCCATGGTTAGTCAAGGGCAAAGTAGCAGAACTGGCGGAATCTGGAGGTAAGATAATGTACGATACAATATTGGAAATACCCAGAACGTGTCTTCTTGTGAGTAGGAAACTACAATAACTTCTATTGCAGGAGCACTGTTCACGGGATTTGACTGTGGCCAAGATAAAACTTGGAAATTGGGAAGGACCTAGAGAAATAATTATAGGCTCTGGGTACTTCCCATATGACTCAACTAATCTGCCTCCAACAGAAGAAGTTGAGAACTTAATTTGCAAAGCAAAGAGGAAAGGAGAACATCTAGTCCTGGGAGCGGATGCAAATTCACACCACACGACATGGGGCAGTACGAACTGCAATGGAAGAGGTGAGTCTTTACAGAGTTTATCATGAGAATTGAGATCATGATACTAAACCTAGGAAATAAGCCTACATTCATAAATAAGAATCGTAGGGAGGTAATAGACATTACAATGAGCACTACGCATATTGCAAATTTCATTAAAGATTGGAAGGTGCTGGAGGAACCATCACTGGCAGACCACCAGCATATCCAATTTGCAATAGATGCGAGACAAAGTAGAATCGAAATGTACAGAGACCCCAAAAGAACTAACTGGGATGGATACAGAGAAGTTCTGGGGCAGGCTGTGCAGAATATCCAAACTGATGTGAGGGGACAGAGAGAATTGGATGAGGCAGTGGAACTTTTAGAGGAAGCCATTGCAGACTCATACCATGACAACTGTCTTCTCAGAGAAAAGAAAAACACCAAAAACGTCAGGTGGTGGAACAACAACCTAGCCAAATTGAAAAATCGGTTAGGGCTTTGTATAAAATATCATCTAGATATGGTATGTGGAATATATATCATAGGAAACTCGCTGAGTATAACCTAGAAATACGGAGAGAAAAGAGAAAATCTTGGAGACTGTTCTGTGAGAAAGTGGAAATACACACTGAAGCAGCAAGGCTTCAGAAGGTTCTAAAAGCAACTCACATAAACCAAGTAGGAACACTGGAAAGATCCGATGGAATATTTACTCAGGGAGAGAGGGACACGCTAGAGATGCTGATGGCGTGTCATTTTCCTGAGGCTGAGGAGATGACAGAGGAAGAAGAGATCTGAACAGAGGCCAAAGCTCGAAGAGCAGACTGGAACTGTGCCAAAAGACTAGTAAAACCCAATCAAGTGAGATGGGCAATCGACACGTTTCAGCCCAGGAAGGCTCCGGGGCCAGATGAGATAATTCCGATACTCCTTCAGGAAGGACGGGAGATACTCGTTGAGGCCTTGACGAACCTATTCAGAGCCAGTCTAGCTCTAGGTTACGTGCCGAAATCATGGTCTGAAGCTAAAGCGGTATTTATACCGAAGCCTGGTAGGGCGGATTATGCTCAAGCCAATGCCTACAGACCATTAGGCTTACATTCCTTCATGCTAAAAGCAATGGAGAAAATTATGGATGAATACATCCGAAGAACTGTGCAACTGAACTCAATGATACATGAAAATCAGTTTGTATATAGACCAGGCAGATCCACTGAAGCAGCACTCCATCAATTGGTTTGCAAAATAGAGGAAAGCCTAGAATATACAGAAATAGCACTGGTGGCATTTCTAGACATAGAAGGGGCCTTCAGTAATACAACCTATGACTCTATGATCAAAGCAGTAGAAAAGAGCAAGGTCAGCAAAACCGTCGTAAAATGGATTATATCTATGTTGGACGGAAGAAGGATAAAAGCAACCCTGTTTGATGAGACGCTAACGGTTAGGGCCACTCGAGGCTGTGCTCAGGGAGGAGTGTTATCTCCTCTGCTGTGGAACCTTGTAGTGGACAAAATCTTAGCCAGGCTGAACGATCAGTGTATGAATACACAAGGATATGCAGACGACCTAGTGATTGTAGTACGAGGTAAGGTGATGAGTGTCATGCAGGACCTCATGCAGAGATCACTTAACCTTGTAGAGAACTGGTGTCGGGAAGAACAAATTTCCGTTAACCCGAATAAGATAACTCTGGTTCCTTTTACAAGATAGAAACATTAGAGGGAAAGAGAACACTGAAGCTCTTTGGGCAAGAAATCTATATGGCAGAACAGGTACTATATCTTGGAGTTAGCGCTTGATAAAAAGCTAACCTGGAATCCGCATATAGAAAGGAACATAACCCGGGCCAAGAACTTACTATATGCGTATAAGAGAGCTGTTGGGACAACATCTAAATCCGTCGGTGGTAATGTGGATATACACAATGATCATTAGACCTCTGATAACCTATGCTTCAATCATTTGGTGGGAGAAAGCAAAACAAGGAAATGCCGGCAGCAGATTAAATAGTCTGCAGAGAATGGCATGTGTAGCTATAAATAGCGCTATGAAAACTGCGCCGACAGAAGCCTTGAATACATTACTGGATCTCCCATCTCTATGCAACTTCATAGAGGATCAGGCTGGAATGAGTTCATATAGATTGGAACAAACAGAATGATGGAAAGCACAAAGGCCCAATCTAGGACACTGTAAAATTAACAGAGTTAAAACAGGGGAAGTACTATACATGCCTTCTGATTACATGATACCAAAGTATAACTTTGAGAAACCATTTGAGACCCAAATAATAAAAAAGGAAGACTGGGATATCAACAAGTGGAAGGCCGATAGAGAGGATATAGTGTGGTGGACTGATGGCTCAAAAACTGTAAGTGGTACAGGAGGGGGGATCAACGGGGTAAGACTTGAGAGATCAATTCAAATGAGCCTGGGCAGACACACTACTGTCTTTCAAGCGGAGGTGTTAGCTATCACCACGTGTCTTGAAGGAAACCTGAAAATGAAATATAAAGATAAGAACATTTTCATTTTTACGGATAGCCAAGCAGCCATTTAGGCACTAGAGGCTGTCCGGATAACATCCAAAATAGTATGGTTCTGCCACTCAGTTCTCCTGAAGCTCTCAGAGTACAACACAGTTAAAATAATATGGGTACCAGGGCATGCAGGTATAGAAGGTAATGAAAGGGCAGATGAACTGGCCAGAAAAGGAGCAGAGATACATTTTGTAGGCCCAGAACTTGTATGTGGGATCTCTTACAGACAAGCCCGACATGTAATAGGTAAATGGGTACAAAAGAAGCAAATAGAAAACTGGTTGCAGACTTGCAAAGGAACTGATAAAAGGACCAAACTAGAAGCACACTAAAGAACTTCTACAACTTAACAAAGGAAATATAAGATGGGTAGTGGGACTATTGACAGGACACTGCCATCTTAAAAAACATCTACATAGAATTGGAGTAATAAGAGACAATATATGTAGGAAATGCAATGAAGCAGAAGAATCAGCTGAACACATACTTTTTGAATGTGAGGCGCTGGGAGGAATTAGAATCTCCACACTGGGGCTACCGGGTGAAGAAAGATAGAAAATCCTAGAGGACCCAATAAGATTGATCTGCAGCTTTGTGAAGGGAGCAGAGATATCCAGGTGGGAATGAAGGAAACACATGGTAGCAAATGATCTTGGAGGTCGACGCTAAACAGGAACTTGGAAACGAGGGGCCCCATGAATAAAAGAAGAAGAAGAAGAAGCCCCCTCATTTTAACTGATACTGAACGTTATTCGTCTGTTTGTTTGAAGTTCTACCACGTCCAGTCAATAGTACTGGAACATACCGTAGGACTAACACGTGGAATTTTCTAGGACGTGTCATGTGGGGTACGAACTGCTAATTGAACGCATGCGCGCTTTGATATTTTGAATGTTGGAGTTCAATGATTTTCTTCCTATACTAATAAGGAATATTCACTGGTACCAAACGTTTAAAAGATACTAAGCGGACAAACATCAAACTGTGGAACAATACAGTAATATGATTATACTGTAGTTACCATGTGACAAAGCTAGTCTGGTTGTGGGATACATTATGCCTATATCTCGGCATAGAAGCGGGTTATAGATTTGTGATATTCATAGGTTTATGTGTATATGTCGTAGTCAGATAGTGAATTCCGTCATTTCATGAAGATCCTAGGCACTTCATGAAAAGCCAGCATATGCTGTAAAAAGGAATAGTTACACCATCTGACGCGTTTCTTCATGAAGTGACGGTCGATTTAGGTAGATGGAGTAAGAAATTATTTTACATTATCAGCCGAGGCACTTCATGAAGATCCGGTGTTTGTCGATTCGGCGCTTCATGAAATAATAATAATAATAATAATAATATCGTATGGCCTCGGGTGCCTGGCGCAAGCTTTGTTAATTGACACCCAGAGGATAGCTTGCATGTCGAATTTCGTCATTCCTTTGAACGCTATGAAAGTCAAGGAGGTTAGATATCTAAACTCCTTGACACTACAGCGCTTTCAAGTAGAGAATGGAGGAACTTTGTGTTGGCGGAAAATCCCGAGATTAATTTTGCCATTGAACACGGCCTACTGAATTCAAATGGGTTCTTTAACATGCCAACAACGTATGACATGAGTATCGTGATTTTTGTCGCCTTCAAAAATCACTTACCATGGTCAGGGGCGAACCTGCAATCTTGGGGTTGGTAGTCCGACACTATAACCACTCACCCACCGTGGCAAGCGCTTCATGAAATTACTGACGGCAATGAAGCCGTACATTCATTATTTTAATTTATTGTTCTATTCCAAGAAATAAATTATTGCTTGTTTATTATAGTTTTCGAAATTAATTTTCACATAACAACCTGAATCTAATCGTGGAATACCGATTACTCTTTACTCTCAATCTTTCTCTTTTTTGTTGTCGTAGAAGTTTGTATTTTAATTTTTACATTTTTCAATTGTACAGAATTTTTTCTAATCTGTAATGCATACTTTCAAAACTTCTTTTGTAGTTTTTCCTTTTGTTCTTCGATTGTGTATCATTTTTCTCTCCTTCCTTCATTGATGCAATTGGTATTTAACTTGATATGTCGAGAAGAAACATAATTGGGCCTATGTCTGTGTACCTTAATATCATATCATACTAATATATAAAAATGAAATGGTGTGTGTCTGTCTGTCTGTTACTCAATCACGCAAGAACCACTGGTCCGATTTAAAAGAAATTTTCCATGGATGTAGCTGATTTACCAGGTTTACATATAGGCTACTTTTGGTTTCGATAGTTTGCACTATTTAAAAATGGCGACTATTTTAGTGATGTCACTACACCCTTTGGTTTCAAAATTTCATATTTCCATTTCAAATACAAAGAGAACGCTAAGAAATAGCCAACTTTTGATGGCATGTACGAGCTTTAAAATTTAATTTTCTATCCGAAGGGTCCTTACCACTTTTCGTGTATCTCCAACGGTTAGCGAGTAAAACCTAAATTTGTGCTATAAAACACGGTCAAAGCCAACCGGTGCAGTATATCCCTATATACAGTGTGGTCCACCAGCCCCCCCCCCCCTTTTATTTTGAGGAAGGCAACCCAACTAACGCGTATATCACAGTCATCCTAAAAACATTAGTACCCGCTCATTTACGTCCATAGTACAACTTTACCGTTGAGTACATGCCCGCGAATATAGTAAAAATCAACAGTGGCAGTGTTATTTCAATGACCTCAAATATAATCAAGAATTGCTAGAGTAGCGTCAACGAAGTCGCATTGTAGTAGGTTCAAACCTTGACCTAGTTCATTTTTTTTTTTTTTGCTTAATGTCGTTTATTGTGGATGTATTATGGACGCATATCTATCTGTTCCAACGAGTGATTTTTTTATTTGGTCCTGAAAAGGACCGTACTTATCCGATGGTACACAGCCAGATTGGACGACGACATAATGATCTGTAGAACGAAAGCAAGGTATCCTGTATATTCAAGGTAGCAAGTGTTCGAAATTTTGACTACCTTGGTTTAAAGGAAAACTCCGAATCACTCCGACGACCCACTTAAACCTGTAGGTTTGTTATGTGGGTAGGCTCACGAATAAATACATCAGACCGAAACTATAATTTCTTTCAACGACGTCTGTGCGAAAAGAGCTTGCTATACACATACAGTAATAGTTGGTTAGTGAGGTTTTAAGGGGTGGAACTACGAGCTCATCTGCCCCAAACATACAGTAAATACAGATAATTATAACATTATTGGTTTTACGTCCCTTTTAACTACTCTGGCTTTTAGAGACGCCAGGCTGCCGGAATTTTGCTCCGAAGGGGATCTTCAACGTGCCAGTAAATCTACTGACGCGACTCCCTCGCATTTGCGCACCCTCAAATGCCAGCTGACTGCGCCAGGATACGAACCTGCAAACTTGGGCACAGCAAACGAGAACGTTACCGCTGAGCCTCGCAGCAAGGCAGTAAATATAGAACGTGTCATATTATTATTATTGTTCTAGGATAAATATTGAACTATTAAAATTCTAATAATCTCGAATAGAGTCAACCCCACTAACCTGGACCCAATGTTTGGGAAGCCTGGCTCTGCCTGTCACAAGTCAGGACAAAGGGCGAGTGATAGAGGAGTAACACCTCTTTAAAAAACCTTGGCCCAGCTGACCCGGCTGATAGTCCCTTGTAAGGGTCCCTTGCCAGGGTTACGGTGAAGACCTCAACGGCAGCTACAGTGGAGAGGATAATCCTCGGTACAGTGTAGATGGCGGATGTGGCAGCCCAGTGCTCGGGATTAATTGAGTAAAAGTTATCATCCTCATTTTGGGGGTAGCGTCTGACCCGGAGCGGGCGGCTACACACGGCGTCTGGCCCCATGTTAGGGGCGGCCGAATTATATGCTGGCAGTAGCGTTAAAATGCCCTCAGCGACAGATGAAGCGACCTGCCGGTTGAGGTATTTTCTGTCGCATCAATGGCTACGTTTCTTCTAAATTCGGAACATGCTAGGGCGTTCCCCCAAAGCGACGCGCGCCACTTGCGCCCGAGTGACGTGGGAAATGAGCGAGGGTTACCTACTCATTAACGGGGTAGGTTAAAGAAGTTAGTTCAACCAAAACAACTAAGACTAAGATTTGCTACCCTCAATATTGGAACGTTGACTGGCCGACATCGTGAGCTAGCAGAAATGCTTAAACACAGACGTGTCAACATTGCCTGCATCCAGGAGACCAAGTGGAGGGGTTCAAAGGCGAAAGAAATTTGAGATGGCTACAAACTCATCTATCACGGTACCAGCGCGGCACGAAACGGTGTAGCAATAATCGTAGACCAGCACTACCGCAACAGTGTCACCAATGTCAACAGGGTGTCAGATAGGCTTATGTCTATCAAGATTGATTCAACAGAAATCACTGCCCACATTATATCTTGCTACGCACCTCAAACTGGATGTACAGAGGATGAGAAAGATGAATTCTGGAACAGTCTGGATACCCACCTTCGAGCAATCCCCCAGGATGAGTCCATTATTCTTGGAGGAGACTTTAATGGACATGTTGGGTCTCAGCGTGAAGGATATATGCGATGCCATGGAGGACATGGGCTTGGTGTGCGCAATGATGACGGATGTCGGATACTTGAATCTGCAGAAGCTCATAACTTGATTGTGACCTACACATATTTCAAAAAGAGGCTAACACATCTGGCTACTTATACCAGTGGAGGTCATGCTACTCAGATCGATTACTGGCTAGTTCGGCAACAAGATATGAAGCTGGTGACATATACCAAAGTGATTCCGTATGTCAGCGTTGCCCCTCAACACCGATTGCTTGTCCTTGATATTCAGAAAAACGTTAAGCGACCCAAAACAAAACCTAAAACTGGGCCTGAGCGTATCAAGTGGTGGAGATTGAATGCCCACCGCAATGAGTTGGTCACAGCCTTGGCAAACTTCCCCGTGAAGTCTGATCAATCAGTTGATGGCATGTGGAGGGATGCTGTGAAACGGATACATCAGGCGGCGAAAGAAACTGTGGGAAAAACCATACCCGGACGAAAATACATTGATAAACAGACCTGGCGGTGGAGTGATGAAGTCAAGCAGGTTATCAGGGAGAAAGAGATGGCCTACAAGACTTGGTGGAACTCGCGTCTTGATACTGACCTCCAGCAATACCGTAACCCGAAATCAGCATAAAAAAGAGCAGTAGCAGCTGCAAAGGATAATTATTACCAAGACCTGTACGAACAGCTTGACACACCATCAGGAGAAAACAATGTCTATCGTTTTGGTAAGTCCCGTAATCGTTCAACTCAAGACATTGGACATGTCATGCATATCAAGAATGCGAACGCTAAGCTACTACGAGAACAGCAATATATCCTCCGACGTTGGGCAGACTACTTTTTTGGCATCTGCAATGAATAATTTCCACACCCACCAATTGCAAGTCCTGATCCTACCTTAGGACCCGTTCCTCCAATTACGTCCGAGGAAGTAATGCTTGCCATTAGCAAGACGAAGAGTGGGAAAGCAACTGGCCCAGATGACTTACCGACGGAAATATGGAAAATTCTAGGAAGGTCTGACTCAGAATTCCTTGCCACACTCTTTAACCGGATCATTGCTGAGAACCAACTTCCCCATGCATGGACAACTAGCATAACAGTTCCAATCTGGAAGGGAAAAGGTGATGTGGGTGACTGCTCAACTTATCGCCCTATTCGACTCCTCTGTCATACGTTTAAAATATTTGAGCGTTTGCTTGATTGTAGACTCAGCAATATTGTCACTGTAACACCAAGCCAGTGTGGGTTTGTTAAGGGTTGCAGTGCCATCGATGCTGCCCATGCCACACGCCTTTTAATGGAAAAACACAGAGAGAGAGGCAGCGGAGTGTACCCCTGGCATTTCTCGATTTAGAGAAAGCTTTTGAACGTATCCCTCATGATCTTATTTGGCGAGCTCTTCGTTGCCATGGAGTCCCTGAGGAATATGTAAGCTGGGTGCAACTTCTGTATCGCAATGCCACTAGTGTAGTTTGGAGTCCATCTGGAGTCTCCCCACCTTTTGAAATCACTGCGGGTGTTCATCAGGGTTCTGCTATATCACCACTGTTATTCATCCTCTGCATGGATACAGCAACGGCAGACATACAGACCTCACACCCCTGGACCCTTCTCTACGCGGATGATGTAGTACTTGCACAAAAAACCCGCCCTGAACTCCAGCACAGGGTTCAAACATGGAACGACAGACTGGCTGAAAATGGACTACACCTCAATATCCAGAAGACAGAATACCTGGAATGTGGCCCCCAAACTAGAGGTACCATCAGTATCAGCACAGAAAATCTGCAGAAGACCATGCATATTAAATACTTAGGGTCCACTGACACTTCAAATTGTGGCGCCACTCCTCATACTCGGATGAGGGTAAACACAGCCTGGCTCAAGTGGAGACAAGTCACTGGAGTTCTCTGTGATAAAAAGATGCCTCTGCATTTAAAGGTAAAGGTCTATAAGTCTGTGGTACGCCGAGCAGCCATCTATGGGACTGAATGTCGCCCTATGACCAAACAACAAGAGTAAATTTTAAATACCATGGAAATGAAGATGCTCCGATGGTCGATGGGGCTGACCCGATTTGACCACGCAAGGAACACAGACGTCCGGCGAAGATTTGATGTTGCACCAATTGTCGAGAAGGTGAGGGAGGCTCGTCTACGCTGGTACGGTCACGTCATGAGAAGACAGAACAACTCAGTTGCCAAAAGAGCACTCCACATCAACCCAGGTGGAACAAGACCACGTGGAAGACCTGCAAAGCGGTGGACTGACAACATCAGGGCTGACATGCACGCTGTTGGTCTAACACCAGAAGATGTCAACGACCGAAAGAAGTGGAGGAGATGTAGCAAAGTAGCAGAACCCGCAAGGGATTAATAAGAAGAAGAAGAAGAAGAAGAAGAATCATGAATAGAGTCGCCTCCGTTGCGTAGTGGTCAGCGTGATTAGCTGCCACCCCGGACGTCCTGGGTTCGATTCCCGGCTCTGCCACGAACTTTGAAAAGTGGTATGAGGACTGGGACGGGGTCTACTCAGCCTCGGGTAGTCCAAATGAGTAGAGGGGGTTCGATTCCCACCTCAGCCATCCTGAAAGTGGTTTTCCGTGGTTTCCCACTTCGCCTTCGGGCAAATGCTGGGCTGTTACTGACCGTACGACCACGACCGCCTATTTTCCTCTTCCTTTCCTATCCCTCCCGATCTTCCCCTACCTTCCCAGCGCTCAAGAGGACCCTGTTCGCTTTGCAGGTGAGGCTGCCTGGGCGGGGTGCTGATCCCACCTCTCCAGTTTGTATCCCCCAGACGAGATGTTTCAAGCTCCAGGACACTGCCCGTAGAGGCGGTAATGATGGGATCCCTCACTGAGTCCGTGGGAAAACCCAACCTTGAGGGTAAAATCGACTAAAAACGAATAGTATCTATCCATGGTTTTGAACAGAATTTAGGGGAAAAAAACATTTAAAAGGGACAAGAAAATAACTTTCCCTATCGTCTTCGTAGATAATGTGAACAAAACCAAGTTGAAATCTTGCTGTACGAGGTAGGAAGAGTAAAATAAAATAGTTAAAAAGAATTTTAAAAATCTGCCGTTGGATAGTCTTGAAACAGCGACCGGGCGCAATACCACTTGCACACATTTCCAACACACTCTGAAGGTTTTTGTTGCACTTCTTATGAAAGCGTATGGTAAAATATTCAATTATTACAGTTAGATCTTAAATATTGATTGGAATGCATTCAATCAGTACCTGGCATGTTTTCTAATTTACTTAAAGCAAGTTTCGCGACTGCTTTGCGTTAATAAGACGAAGGAACTGCAAATAATGCCCTCAAACGACAGCCCTTCGGTTTTATTTCATACAACTTAGCGTACAAAATGCTAGCGTGTGATACACTTCGGTCATACAAGCAGGTGTACTGACGGAGAGAACAGAATCATACAGGATTTTGTACCAGCGATCACAGCAGCTTCCTTGCCAGCGAGTGTCGTGTGATACGGGCCTAAAGATATTCCAAGACTTTTTGTTAAAATTTAATAACAAAACAAGATGTTCAATAAAGAACATGTAGCCTACTTTCTCCTAAATGAATGGGTATTGTTATAACTCTTTGTCCTTTTCAAGGAGTATAATTGAATGTTGGTTGTAGTAGCTTGTTGAAATACGAAGTGCTATACGGATATTATACATGCATTTGAGGTGCCCTTTGCTAGTGCTACCTCTGTACAAAATTCATTCAATTCAGTTTCACCGTGTCTGAATTGATTTGGGGAATCGATTTGCACACACACATGGCCGCTATCTGCAAACTATTGTGCTGATGACCTTCTAGTTCAGTCAAAAGATGCTTCGCACAAAAAGATATGTTATTGCAAAATTTGGTAGAGATCAAATGATTAGGTTAATCGTAATTTGATTTAAGCTTTTAATATTTGGGTGGCTGCCATTCCGTTTCCGTCAAGATGGTGGCAATATAAAACATGACACTGAGGTGCCGTTTGCTAGTGCTACCTTTGTACCAAATTTCGTTTAATTCGGTTTTACCGTGTTTGAATTGATAGGGGGAACGATTTGCACACATACATGGCCGCCATATGCAAACTATTGGACTGATGACCTTGTAGCTTGGTCAAAAACGCTCTTTTTTAATTTATTTATTTATTTATTTATTTATTTATTTATTTATTTATTTATTGCCACAACAGGGCAGTGCCCCAATTACAGTAGCAAACAATTAAACAATTGTTTACACACAGATAATACATGAAAATACATTAAGATACAAGACAAAAAAATACATTAGAATACAAAATAAAAATTGAAAAATAAAAATTGAAGATTAAAAATTAAAACTTAAATTTAAAAAAAAGAAATTGTTAACAAGGAATATACACAAGTTCAAGTCACAATAACAGTAAATAAAGCATGATTTTTAATATTTGGTCACATAATGTAAAACTAGATACATATCTTAAGGTACCGTACTAATACAATAGCAATGGAAGATGGTAAGAAAGTGAAACCTAAATTTAATATCTATGTTATAATGAATCATTTGACATCTAAAACTACGTGTAATTGCCTTCTATAATTTAGCAAGGACATTCCAAAATCTAAATTGTTGTCAGCTGAGAGCCTGTTGTAAGTACAGCACATATTCAATATCGGTGAATTTTTATGGAAATTTGTATTAGATTTTTAACTATTAAGAGTTCTCGTTTTCGGAGACATTTCTTTCTCACATTGAAATTTATTTGCTCTAAAGTTTCACTCGTGTCTGAGATACCATTGATAATTTTATATAAATATATCTGCTGAGCAATAAGCCTGCGTGTTGAAAGTTTAGTCATTTGGAATTCTGACAACAAGTTAGAGTAAGGAATTCTACAACGGATGGCTGATACAGAGTACTTCTTGTAATATAGGAAGCGTAACAGTTTCTTTTGCAGCCTTTCTATGTTTTTTATATGTGACTCGTACATTGGAGACCAGACTACCGCATTAAACTCCAGTTTACTCCTCACATATGCATTGAAGAGCGTAATGATTGTCTTTGCATTCGTCAACTCCTTGGAATTTCTAAAAATAAAGCCCAGACTTCTAAGTGCATCATTCACTACCTTATCAATATGATATTTGAAACTCAAATCATGATTTATATACAACCCTAGATCCTTGACCGTATTCAGTCTAGTTAAAAGATTTCCATCCATTCTGTAGCTAGATTCCAAGCATTGTCTTTTCCGACTGAAGATGATGAAATTACATTTTTTTATATTAAACAATAAGTCATTGTCTAGGCTCCATTTGTGAATGTTATCTATATCATTTTGCAATTTCTGGACATCCTGCTCATTTTTAATAACTCTGTACACTTTTAGATCATCAGCATATAGGATACATTTTGATTCTTTAATAGAAATGGGAAGATCATTTATAAAAATCACAAAAAATAACGGACCCAAATTTGAGCCTTGCGGCACGCCAGACTTAGCAATGTAGGTGTAGGAATTAGCTTCACTATAGGACACATACTGTTTTCTGTTTGATAAGTAAGATGCCACTAATTCTAACATTTGATTCGAGAATCCTAAGGCTGATAATTTCCGTAATAATATACCATGATTAATATTGTCAAAGGCTTTTGAAAAATCGGTGTAGATGGCATCAACTTGATATCGAGAATCTAATGCATTCGAGACAAACTGTACAAAGTTACACAGATTTGTAGTTGTAGATCGGTTTGGAACGAAGCCGAGTTGAAAATTACTTATATATGGCTTTACATGATTGAGAATTCTATAATAAATAATTTGTTCGAAAACCTTGGCAGGTACAGAGATGATCGTTATTTGTCTGTAATTCTCAATTTGAGAGGAGTCACCGGATTTGAAGATGGGACATGCTCTGGATAATTTCCATATTGCTGGAAATGTGCTATGTCTTAGAATGAGATTGAACAAGAGAAACAGTGGATATTTTATGACATCAACACAGGCCTTTATAATATATTGAGGTATATTATCCGGACCACTGCACTTTTTATGCTTCAATTTCTTGATGGCAGTTTCAACTTCTTTTATGGTTATAGCTTTTATGAATAATGAATGAGAGGTGATAGTTGGGATCATTGTTGTATGTTCATCGAGTGCATAAGATGTTGTTTTACCTTCATATACTGCTTTAAAAAAATCTGCAAATCCATCTGAAATTTCCTTATTCGTTTTTAACAAGTTTTGGCCAAGTTTCATCTGTTGATAATTCGCCCTAGTTTTTACCTTTCTATTTTTAATATAATTCCAGAATTGTTTGGGATCTTCCTGCATTAAATTTTCAGAGTCATTTATATATTTCTTATATTCAGTGTCAATCAAAGCCTTGGTTATCTTTCTTAATCTGATAAAATTTTCCTTGTGGAATGGAGATGATTTCATTTTCTTTCTATGATATTCCTTCAATTTCAAATTTTTGATAATATCTAAATTAAACCAACTAGGGTATGAACGTTTTCTATGCGTTTTTATGAAAGGTACAGTGTCAATAAATACTGCATAAATTTTGTCATAGAAATACTCAACTGCTCTATCAATGTCATGAAATGTATCAAGATATTCACAGTTAGTTTCATTCAATAAGCTATACATTTTATTGAAATCTGCTCGTTTAAAATTATAAATCATAGTAGAAGTGGCCTTACTAGAACCAATGCGTACATTAGTTAGACTTAGCTCAATAGACAATGCGGGATGGTGGTTATCCTCTCCTACTAAGGGGATGCATCCCCTACTGATCGACACTACCTTGGGTAAGTTAGTGAGTACCAAGTCTAGAGTTCTGGAATTTATGTTCTGGATATCATTTAGAGAAAGTAGGTTATGTAGTGACATAAAATTGAATAAGGCTCTTTCTTGGGAATCACCATTCAGAAGATCTTGATTAGCACCCCTCACTGTGGGAATATTAAAGTCACCTGCGATTATAATATTGCTACCAATAACATTGTAATATTAATATAAAATTTATTATAAGTATCAAGACAAGAATTTGGTGGAAAATAAACATTAAAAATATAATAAGCCTTATTATTCATCAGCACTCTAATACCTAACGCTTCATAATTCAGAGTAAATTTCATTATAATTTATGTCATGTCTCACTGCAATTAAAGGTATGTTGTTGCAAAATTTGGTAGAAATCAGATGATTAAGTTGGTCGTAATTTGATTTAAGCTTTTCACATTTGGGTGGCCACCATTACGTTTCCGTCAAGATGGTGGCAATATAAAACATGACACTGAGGTGGCCTTTGCTAGTGCTACCACTGTACCAAACGTCGTTCAATTTGGTTTCACCGTGTTTGAAAAGGTAGGGAGAATCTATTTGCACACATACATGGCCGCCATCCGCACATTATTGGTCTGATGACCTAATAGTTTGGTCAAAATATGCTTCCCACATAAAGGTATGTTGTTTCAAAATTTGGTAGAGATCAGATTATTAGTTTGGTCGTAATTTGATTCATGCTTTTAAAATTACGGTGGCCGCCATGACGTTTCCGTCAAGGTCGCGGCAATATAAGACATGACACTGGAGTGCCCTTTGCTAGTGCTACCTCTGTACCAAATTTCGTTCAATTCGGTTTCACCATGTTTGAATTGATAGGGAGAATCAATTTGCACACATACATGGCCGCCATCTGCAAACTAATGGGCTGATGACCTCTTAGTTTAGTCAAAGGACGCTCGCCATAAATATATATATTGTTGCAAAATTTGGTAGAGATCGGATGATTAGGTTAGTCGTAATTTGATGTAGGCTTTGAAAATTTGGGTGGCCGCCATTACGTTTCCGTCAAGATGGTGGCGATGCAAAACATGACACTGAGGTGCTCCTTGCTAGAGCTACCTCTGTACCAAATTTCGTTCAATTCAGTTTTGCCGTGTTTGAATTGATAGGGGGAATTGATTTGCACACATAAATGGCCGCCATTTGCAGACTGTCGGGTTGGTGATCTTGTAGTTAATCAAAATATGCTTCCCACATAAAGGTATGTTGTTGCAAAATTTGGTAAAGATCGGATTATTAGGTTGGTGGTAATTTGATTTAAGCTTTTAACATTTGGGTGGCCGCCATTACGTTTTCGTCAAGATGGTGGCGATATAAAAGCATGACAATGAGGTTTCCTTTGCAAGTGCTACCTCTGCACCATTTTTTTTTCAATTCGGTTTCACCGTGTTTGAGTAGATAGAGGGAATCGATTTGCACACATACATGGCCGTTATGTGCAAACTATTGGGCTGAGGATCTTGCGGTTTGGTCAAAATATGCTTCCCACATAAAGGTATGTTGTTGATAAATTTGGTAGAGCTCAGATTAGTAGGTTGGTCGTAATTTGATTCAAGCTTTTAACATTTGGGTGGCCGCCATTACGTTTTCGTCAAGATGTCGGCGATATAAATGCATGACACTGAGTTGTCCTTCGCTAGTGCTACCACTGTACCAAATTGTGTTCAATTCGGTTTCACCGTGTTTGAGTAGATAGGGGGAATCGTTTTGCACACATACATGGCCGCCATCAGCAAACTAATGGGATGAAGATCTTGTAGTTTAGTCAAAATATGCTTCCCACATAAAGATATGTTGTTGCAAAATTTGGTAGAGATCCGATTATTAGGTTGGTCGTAATTTGATTTAAGCTTTTCTCATTGGGTGGCCGCCATTACGTTCTCGTCAAGATGGCAGCGATATAAAAGCATAATACCGAGGTGTCCTTTGCCAGTGCTACCTCTGTACCAAATATCGTTCACTTCGGTTTTACCAAGTTTGAATCGATAGGGGGAATCGATTTGCACACATACATGGCCGCCATCTGCAAACTATTGGGCTGATTACCTTGTAGTTTGGTCAAAAGAAGCTCGCCTTTTATTATATGTTGTTGCAAAATTTGATAGAGATCGGATGATTAGGTTAGTCGTAATTTGATTTAAGCTTTGAAAATTTGGGTGGCCGCCAATACGTTTCCGTCAAGATGGCGGCGATATAAAGCATGACACTGAAGTGCCCTTTGCTAGTTCTACCTCTGTACCAAATTTCGTTCAATTCGGTTTCACCGTGTTCGAATTGATAGGGGGGGGGGGCAGCCATTCAGAGTACACACTCTCACACACACACAAACACACAGTCACACACACAGACAGACACACAATTTTCGGCCCTGTATAGATCTCATACGTCTACTTTCATTTTTTTTGCAAAAATCGAAAGTAGGCTAATAATATCATGGGAAATTCTAAGGAATACGTATACTTTGATGCAAGCACTGGCGATCAGAAAATCCTTGGATATGTTGTTTTGTTTCATTTGGGGGGCTAGAACATCGTGTTCATTTATCCCCGTGTACTTGGGTGTGTGTGTAGAATTTGTCTGATAACCTGAGTTATTGCGGGCTTGTAATGATGTGAGTATTTGCAATTAAGGATTGAGAAGGAGGCGGTCGTGGCCTTAAGATAGAATCTGTCCCGAAATTTGGCCGGAGTAGAAGTGGAAAACCACGGAAAACCATTTCGAGGGTGGCTGAGGTGGGAATCGAACCCACCTCTGCACATATTTGCTTCACAAGGCTAAGTGTACCCAATTTCAGTCCTCAGACAAGTATTACATTCCCTGGCAGAGCTGGGAATCGAACCCGGACCTCCGGAGCGACAATTCGATATGTTATGTTAATATTCATGCCAGTTTTTTTTAATTTTCTGCCATTACAGGTCACTTGGCATAACGTATCAATTCGAACGTATTCTCTTTATACATCAGCAAGATTCAACGTACTCTTCACAAAAATGCGTCGTAAGGCAATAAGCGTGGCAATGTAGTTACATCCCACTAAAATGGAGCGCGGGTTTCGTAAAAAAATATGCCTACCACTGTATTCGAAGTAGCATTCTACCCTTTCACACCCACCACTTACGGTCAGGCTTTAACCGTCTCAGCCACTATCACATGACAGATACCCCACGCTAAATGTGCTGTAGTTACTGTAGCCGACCCACCTCAAACGTTTAAGTCCTTGTCAAAGTCTTAAATCATGGTTTATGGTGTTGATTTAACCTTCTACTATTACAGATCACGTGGCGTAAGCTATTAATTCGGTCGTATTACGTGTATGTGTGTTATTTCAAGGAGCAATAAGACATATGATAGTAGAATGGGCCGTACTAGTTGGCGGGGAAAAGTTTACGGTCGGTTTTTCTTTGCTAGACCCATAACCCAATTACATTGCTGTCACACAGTCTGAGTGCAGAGCAATATCGACCATCGGGAGAAATGCAATGTTAGTTGGGTTTCATAAAACTAAATAATAAGGGGCTGGTGGACCACTCTGTATATAAAAATGAAAGTGTGCCTGATTTTTCTGAATTTCTACGGAAATGTGAGTTATTTACGCGTTTCAGACTGTTTTATGATAGATGCGCGCGACTTTATTTTATTTTTATTTTTTATTTTTTTGCTGTGCCCATTGGCACGTAGGGCCTTATTGAGGTGTTTAATTTCTTGTTTTAGGCACTGCTTTTCATAAATTCTTTTCACGTGGTCAGCCAGTGTTTTTATCACTCCGTATTTCTGTCGTGGGTGGTGGTTGGATATCTTATGTAAATATCGGTCAGTACGGGTCGGCTTACGGTAAACTTTATGTCCCAAGGTTAGATCAGCGGTCTTCGTTACCAGACATGGGTACAGCCATAAATATATCCTGCGAGCACTTCATTCGAGACGACCAAGGGTAATTGGAGACAAGCAGCCTCTGGCTAGAGCTTTCCTTCCATACATAAAAAAGGTCACGGAGAGAATAGGGAGGCTACTCGAGTCCCATGATATAAAGACCATATACAGGCCTACGCAAAAAATTAAGGACATGTTTAGGTCCGCTAAAGATAAGCGACATCCTCATACCGCGGCAGGGGTTTATAAAATCCCGTGTGATTGTGGCCAAGTATACTTAGGAACAACGAAAAGAAGTATTGCCACACGTCTCAAGGAGCACGAACGACACAGCCGGCTGGGAAAAACAGATAAATCCACTGTCGCAGCACACTCGCTACTCGCAGGTCACGACATTAGATGTGGAGACACCGAAGTTCTGTCCACCATGGTGTCTTATCATGCCAGGCTACAAAGGGAGGCCATTGAAATCATGAAGCATACTAACAGCTTCAACCTTAAGGAGGAAGCAGAATGTGTGAACAGAGCTTGGCTTCCAGTCCTTAATCCCCTCAAGCCTGCCTTCATTGACCGTTGGTGTGATTAGTTACCACGAACCATTGGATCAACCAATTAAAGTTTTCCATTATCAGACAGAATTCTGAGTGTGCTCAGAATCGAACCAAGTTTGAGCGTTAAGGAATATGAAGGAGATATTAACATATGCAAAACAAGAAAGAGAGAGAGAGCATGTTTCTTTAACATATGTATATTTTCAACAATAGTATAAATAAATAACAAATTTGCATAACTGAATTTTGATGCTAAACAAGTTAGCACAAAATAAAAACATTTTTTACATTGAGAAGGTTTTGCTCCATTAATATAACAAATTACAAAGAAGAAATGATGTAGCTAACTTCCGCACATAGGGAATACTTTGAGTTTTTAATCCAAAATTGGTTTCAACATGAGAAAGGAAAAGGGTGAAACACATTCCTATAAAGAAAACCTTTGTGAAAGGTACACAGATCATTTGGTATGAATAAAAAGAATAGAAACATAGCCTATGGAAGGAGCTATGACGGTCAAGGCCTCACTCCTGCCGCACCGTATGAAAGAGAGAATAAGTTATGAAAGTTATCATAATTTAAATGAATGCAACCATTAAATATTTCCAAAAAGGGAAAATGGCAAAAGCAAGCCGTTACGTTAAATTTACGAAAGTAAACCACGAAATTGTTCCTAAAAGGAAAATGGCAAAAGCAAGCCGTTACGGTTATTTTTCCTCGGAAAGCATGAATAAAGTTAAGGTACCTATGACTAACAAAAGGTCACAAAAGTCAGTAGATTTAAGTAAAAAAGGCACACTTGACCAGTACATAAATTACATTATGCAGTTTACTTAGCTTTATAGTTTTGAAGGTTAGAAACCTTAGCAGAATTCCGAACAGCTGATGACATTAGGTATGTCACACGTGGTACACTTGAGTACGCAGGATGGTTGAATCACTTGTAGAATTTTGTAGCATTCACAAAAAGAATAGCTTTCGAGGAAAGCCATCGAAGACGAAAACATAGGTAATAAACCTATTCACAATGTAGTAGGTGTCGCCTCCGTAGCGTAGCGGTCAGCATGGTTAGCTGCCGCCCCGGAGGTCCTGGGTTCGATTCCCGGCTCTGCCACGAAATTTTAAAAGTGGTACGAGGACTGGAACGGGGTCTACTCAGCCTCGGGTGGCCCAAATGAGTAGAGGGGGTTCGATTCCCCCTCAGCCATCCTCGAAGTGGTTTTCCGTGGTTTCCCACTTCGTCTTCGGGCAAATGCCGGGATGGTACCTTCTTCAAGGCCACGGCCGCATCCTTCCCTCTTCCTTGCCTATCCATCCTACCCATCCCTTACCTTCCCTCATGAGGCCCCTGTTCGCTTTGCAGGTGAGGCCGCCTGGGCGAGGTGCCAATCACACCTCACCAGTTGTATCCCTTCCGATTCGATGTCCCCCGCTCTAGGACACTGCCCGTAGAGGCGTTAGTGGTGAGTTCCCTCGCTGAGTCCGTGGGTTCCACCAACCTGGAGGGTAAACGACTAAAAAAAAAAAAACAATGTAGTAGGTGCGTCAAGACACAGTTTCTCGTCGCACAAATGATGTGAAGTTAACACATGAAGAATGTTCATTTTTCAAACATGTCGTCTGAAACACGAAGATTGTGATCAAGGATAGATCACTAAGTTAAGATGTCTTAAAGAAATTGCGAAATGTAGTTATTACTCCTTGATGCAGAATTTAAGATGATACATTATTACAAACTTGAGTTTTAAGTCTGGTGAACAAGACTGGTGAACAGCTTACCCACTGCAAGGAAAATAACAAAGATCCGAGATGGCCTGCCGTTTAAATAGCCAGAAGGAAGATGTTTTCGGACATTCCATGACACGTAGTGAAGAAGACGTGCGGTGATTGGCCGAAGCTTGGAGGTCGACCAATGAGAGCGAAGCTATGGAGTCCAGTTGAACACGAGGTTTCACTGCGTTTGGAACGAACCTAATGTCACTCTAAGAACACTTGGAGAAATGTCTTAAAAGCGAGCATGGCTTATGAAATAATACGTAAGTAATTTACAATATACTTAATTTGAACTAGAAGCATTATTACAAAATCAAAGATCATGAACACGTGGTGACCGAATAGGTTATGGAAAAAAAATCTGTCTGACTGACATTTTACATAAACATGCAAAATTAATTAATTTATTCATTTATTCGCAAATGCGAACAACCGTCGTAGACGAGAAGATGCAACAGAAGAGCAGCACTGTCCTTGATGCATTACTTTTATGTGGTACGCCGTTGCTATGGTAGCCTCTATGCGTGGGTTGTTGACTGTTTATATATCTTCTGTTTATTTGTTTTACCTCGCTTAATGTAACCTGTGAACATGCTGAACGCAGTCTTCAGCGAAACGTCAGGACGACAAAAAGTCCTTAGACCACTCCCTATAAGCCCTATTTCTTATCTTTACCTCTCATAAAAGGGGGCCTACCCCCTTAAAATACATGCTGAAATAGGCGTAGAAGGATGAGACAAAGCTCATTTTCAGCCCCTCATTGAGAGAGACAAAACTCGGGGGCACCACATTTTAAGGCCCTAAAACAAACCGTTTTCTTTAGATATTCCCAGAAAACAAATTTCATTTAATAAACTAATGAACGAATGCAAGCCGTTAACCATGACAACCGAATCACAGAAGTCCGTCTATTGCTGTAAGACAGAATGCAATTCCATTAATTACACTAGTGTGAAAGTTTGCAAACGGATAGAAGGTTATCACGGAACCAATTCAAGCTGTAATATTCATCAATACGTATATTGCGCTTAAGGGGGTCAAGGAATACTCTAGAATTTTTTCACGCGATTTACACGTGTGGTACGGCAGGTCTATTATATTCCTACCCCTAAAATTATAAGGTGCGTTCAAAAAGTAACGAGCCGGAGGCATAATTACAGAAACCAGTACCTGTATGTTAGAAGTATTGGCCCTGGCTGTTGAGGCACTTGTCCCACTGTGACACGAGGCGGTGAATGGCTGTCTCATAAAATTCCCTGGGCTGCGATATCAACCAGTTCCGCACGTACAGCTGGACGAGGTGAATCGTTGGCCCCGCTGAGCCCTTTTCAGGGGACCAAACATGGCGTAATCACAGGGAGAGAACTCTGGACTGTATGGAGGGTAGCCGAGAACCTCCCATTTGAATATCTGCAGGAGTGCCGCGACTGTGTTGGCCGTATGAGGTCGTGCATTGTCGTGGAGCGACCACGGCGGCTATGGCGTTGACCATCACTCGGTGGTCCTGAGTAATGAGTGCATCAACCATATGGACGTTGTCATCGGTAATGCAGGGGGGTGCCCCAGACCGGGCATCATCGGCTAACGACACCCGTCATTCCCTGCAGCGCTTGTGCCACGCCTTGACCCTGCAAGGGACATGCAGTGTTCGCCGTACACTTGTGATATTCGACGATGAATGTCCGTTCCCCCTACTCCTTCCGCTGTCAGAAACCGAACAACACCTCTTTGCTCTTCGGTTGACGCCTCCTTGTCACTGTTTGAAATGCGACTGGCAGCGTTGGACGATTGATGCATGCTGCTGCTTGCTTTGTATCGTCACGTGACGTGCACGCGTGCCCTCTAGCGACGGGCTGTGACGCTCTGGTCGGAACCACACCTCGTTACACACGCCACAATTAGCCGATGTTGTCACCGGTTTGCGCATTCCAGCCTCCGGCTCGTTACTTTTTGAACGCATCTTATATATTATTATTTTTAATAGTAGTAGTATTATATTATGGAGTACAATGACGAGACAAAGCCCCTCGGTGCCAGAAACAAAACATGGGGGCCCCAAAGGGTCCTCGAAAACTACATTATAAGGCTCTAAAACCAACAGTTTTTGAGATATTCCCAGAAAACTAATTCAATTTCATTTCACAAACTAATGAAGGAATGCAAGTCGGTAACCATGACAACAGTATCTCAAGGGGTGACATCCAACTTTCCATCTATTTCTGTAAGAAGCAATGTCACTCCATTTATTACATTTCTGTGAAAGTTTGCAAATGGCTATAAGGTTATCACAATACCAACTTAGATTGTATACGGTAATTCATCAATGCAATTAAGGGGGTGAAACGATAACCTAGATTTTTTCACGCAATTTTCACGTGCAACATATAGTACAGAAGGTCTATTATATCTCCAAACAGCAACATAACTTTCAAAAATTCCTGAATTGAATCAGGATTTATTGTGGCTTTTAGGAATTTGGACATTTGAGGCTAAAGAACCTGAATTTTCATGCACCACAAGCCTTTATAATTAATGAATGGGTCTTCCTGTGTATGGGAACCTAACACAAAGTAGAGGGTCAGTTTTTATGTCACGTGTATTGCGTTTCGTCTACAATGCTTTCAAATTTATTTCACGTCAGGAAGTACACGTTAGGTGAATTTAGTTTGAGAGCACATTTTAACTAATCTTTTAGGTAGATTTCATTAGAAAGCTAACTATTGCAATGGGTACCATGTTTCGACTTCCGGAAAATTTAGACATATCTTCACGTTTCACATCCCCTAGACCCCAAAACCACCGTCAGTTAAAAAGTTTATATATAATTTATGTATATATGTATATATATACATATATCACTTTCTAGTGGACACGATAACTACCGCAATTTTGCACCAATCAATTTGAATTTCTTACATAATATGTATCCCTATAAAATCTCGGTCGAGTTCGTTAATGGGCACAATCGGTCGACGGGGGGAAAATGGGGGTCTTTTTTCGAAAAAGTGAAATATCGCTATAACTCTCTTAATATTTGAAATATCGAATCCATTCAAAGTTCATACTATGTGCTGAATAAGGCCCAAAGATTTATGTTTGAAGAGTTTTTTGATAGCACCAACCATAGACCAAAGGGGTGGGAAAACGTGGGTTTTTCGGGTAACATTAATCATATCTCTCTTAATAGGCACAATTTCAAAACCGTACAAAATGGACAATATTCCCCTAATAATTACCTAAAACTTTTGTCTGAAAGAATTTTTGATATGACCCACCATTACGCCAAGGGATGAGAAAAATGATTTCGGAATTATAAGAAAATGCCAAGAGCTATCAGAGGTTGCCATGACAACACTACTAAATTGATGAGGGATGAGCCATCAGACGTTGCCATGACAACGCACTTGCACGCTATCACACTCAGCTTTCCATCTGACTAAGTGAGAAGCGGCCTCGGTGACGTAACTGGTAGTATGCTGAACTTCTCTGCCCGAGGTCGCGGGTTCAAAGCCGGCCGAAGTCGTCGGATTTTCTAAGAGCGCTAAAAATCCCTCAGCATGCTTTCCTTTGGAGGGGAAGATTCAGCGTTCGTTGCGAGTTGCTGGTTGCGGTGGCATCTCGTAGCCAAGTTCAGAGCTAGGTGTCTTTGACGGTAGTATATGGTAGCAACATTAGGAACTACTGCTTGAAATTGACCGTCTGTAGTCCTTACCTGAATTACTGACTAATACAGCCATCACAATTCACACTGTTTATCAGACAGATTCTACACTCATCCGAAGTACACGGGGTTACATGACGGCGTTGTCGCAGTCCCTAAACTGAGGAACCAACCAAAATCTCTGCGGGAGATATAATTTTGCGTGAAGAAGTAACAGACCGTTACATAGTTACACATCAGTGTCGAAACCTTGCATAAGGACAGTGTGACCACAAGTATAAAAATGTTCCCCAAATTACAAGAAGGTTACCGTCCCCATAAGACAATACAATGATTAAAATATGCATAAAATAACGAAAAACAAAGTTAATTAAGCTCCAATTATAAAATACTTTCTCGCAATAAATGAGGTCTGATCCTTCTACGAAAACGTGCATATTCTGCCTATTTTCGCCTATCCCCAAGTTTGCCCGATGAAATCTACCTCCGCCTTCCGGCGTGCCGAGAGGACTTTTTTTTTTGTCGACATACAGGTCCATCATAAGGATGATTTTTTTATACTGCGTGGTAGATATACTGTGCTCAAATCCAGTTGTCCAGATTTGAGAGCACAGGCACATATGCAAAGTCCCGAGCGGAGGATTTGAATAGTGCGCTCCCAATGTTCTAAGAAGGAAATCGAAGCTTTATACAGCCGACAGAACGGCAAGTGACGTAGCAGATTGTCGCAAGCGAGGCTATATTTTGATAAAATATGTCCCTATTGATTGGAAACATGGGACTAATTGCCATATTACTGGCACAGAAAAGGGAAGAAGAATGTGCTATATTTCAAGAAAATCGAACCAGCGGAAGCCGAGATATGAGAAGTTTAAGGATTGGGGACATATCTCGCAGTGACGCCAGGAGTCCGCCCGAGAGTGTAAAACGGCCGCGGACCAAGGCACAGTATGTTACTTCTACAATGCGTCCAGTCGCTAATACATCGCATGTTACTACGAAACATATCTACGAGCACATGGGTGCTATATTCGACGTTATACTTAGAAATAGCACATGGTTGCTAGGACTTAGTGCGATTCAACGAAACAGTACTTGGTTACTGGAACTTCAAGTGTTGGAAAAGTATTTCAGTGAACTTAGGATTTTTCGTCAGTTATCACTCAGGTGATAGACATTTTGTGGCAGAAACATTGGTAAATATAAAACTGCTAACGGACATATGATAGACTTAGTCTCTAAATTTTCCACAGTCCACGAAGATTTATTATTGGATTATTTTCATGTCCAATTGCCAGAAGCAAGCTTTTGTCTTGGTAACTAAATGACCAACCAAGATTATATGTCAGTACTTTTAGAAATACCTTGTCAATGTATTAAGCTGTACTGAATGCATCACTGTTGGGTCTGGTTACATCTGGTATTTTTCACTATGGATCAATTAGATCTTACCCCTGTCAAGAATTTAACTACAGCTGTTAAAGCAGCCAATATGAACAGTTTTCATCAAGATTATCAGGCAACGAATATAATTACCGCTATGTCTTGGTAGACAAAACGTGGGTGTACAAAGGAGGCCGGTTTTAACCAGATTATCTTCGACATCAAGATCTACAAGAATGTAAGCTACAATTTGCATTATTTGTATGCTTAGTTAGCTGGAATTCTCATTTTTCTACAGTCTCATCAACACAACATTTTTCTTTCATAATTTGCTGTTGCAAATGTTTATGCGAGGCATGGGAAGCCTTGTTCTGAGTATTTTCTACATTCGGACATGATGATTCAATGATTTGAATCAATGGACGAGCATCACGAGCATATTATTTGATTTTGTGATTTTTTCTAATCGCGGTCATCAGCCGTCGTAACTGTAAATTATAAAAAATAAATTTAAGTTGAGGAATGGATATTTTTCCATGTTTAAGAAATCGAGTATGATCTTTCTCGAATAGTTTATGAACATCAAATCCAGTTATGGAATAAATAATAATAATAATGATGATTTAATAATAATTATTATTATTATTTTCAATTTTTCTGAGATAATAATATTTATGATTTATATTTTCTAATAATCAAAGCATGTAGCGTGAATTTATAAAGTGGATATTTAAAACAGTTTACTATATCGGATACTTGTTTTTCCGAAGGTCGGTGGTTAAACACACGCCCACATTCTACTAACAGAGTAATTCATTGGAAGCAGTTTACACTTGCATTATGCAGTCAAATCATGTAGAAGACACGGAAAGTGATGATATGGGAAACAAGTAGAATGTATAAAACAGGGTTTTACTAGAGTTTATATAAATATAAATAATTTGGGTAACATCTTTTGATAGAACGTTTGACCAGAAATAGACACGATAAGAAGTTATTAATGTTTAATATGATGGTGAAATTACAGTAAACGCATATAAGGGGCTTACTAGCTTCTAAATCTTCCAGTTTGGATAACAAGCAAGGCTTGATTATTATGTATAATTTGGGAAGAAATTATTGTGTGGAAATAGTTAAATATGCCATTCTGATTGTGCAATTAAGTCGCAGGAATGATGTTGTTGTTAAATGAAGCATCAACCATTGTGAAAGTTGTATGACTTTGATGAATATGTTAGGAATTGAAAATATTGTTACAAGCCACACTTTCGACGAATTTATTTATTTATGAAACCATCATAGTTAATTCTCAGTTGATTCTCGTGTTTTATAATTGTTTCCTAGTACTTGTTGACCCAATTTTGTTATTAACATTAACCTTTCATTACGAGGAGACTTTACCGTTGTCTAATGCTAATTATGATCATGTGATTTTTGACACATTTAAATAGAATGGGCCGATGCTATAGACAAATTCATACTGTTATTTCATGAACGGCCACTTCCATTTAAAGGATATTTGTGATCCAATTAAAAATATAAATATGATGTAAAACAATGAAATGATTAACATTTTCATATTCTGTCAAAGAATTGCAACTTTTGATAATAGTATCTGTTACTATTTTTTAACACTTTTCTAAATATTATTTTCAAATGATATTTATATAATTTGAATGGTTTAATTAATATTTAAAGAATTGATATTGTGTTAATAATAATTTTAGACCATAAATTGTTAGTCGAGTCATGCACTCAGAATAATTATTTTGGATCGGGAACAGATGGTACAATAAATTTTCTGTTTAATATCGAAGTTCTTCGATTCCATGCTCAGATGTCCATGTAAGTTGATGTTGTGTTATATCCATTGTTATGACTTAAAAGTTGAACCAATTTTGAAATAGTGATTCCTGGAATGTGATAGTTATTTTTTGCAACAATTTGAGCAAACCAAAAACAGAGTGATTTTTCTACATCGAGTGAAACCATTTAATTTCAACTAGTGAATGCGTATGATTTAGGAATCAGGCTGGACAATTTAATTTGCCCCAAAGAACCTACGACTGTAAATAATTTAATTTGAACCAAGTCAACAGAACTGACATTCTGGCTATTGATCTATTATTAAGTGTTCATGTGTTGATAACTCTGTATATTTTGTGTACATAAATGTATGATTCGTCATGCATTCTTAATGATATTCTGGCATTATTTCAATTACATTTTAACATTTTAATAAAATGATCTTTAAAGGAACAATGTAATATTGTAATTAGTTGTATTCTTTTCCCTTGGTTTGAGTGTCCCGATATTAACTGAGCCGATGACCACGCCCGTATTGGGATAGGTCAAACAATTAGACGGTGCGGTTACATATCTTTATCTTTGGGGTCTTTTGATTATCAACTGTTTTTTATTTTACTATTGTAATCTCTGGGGAAAAAGATCTTGTTCTTCGATTGTAGTAGATTGTGAATGGGATGTCTGGAAGAAGTAATATGCTTAAAATGTCTGCCCCGATATGTTATCTTTCCTCGTCGAACCTTCCACATATTGAGAGTTGTTTTGAGATGCTTCACTGCGTAAATGGAAATTATATTAGAATTCGATCATGTAACCGCACATCGTCAGAGGGCAAAAATAAGGAACACGGTTTTTGTGATGTACCGGTATGTTCATAATTTTGTGTAGATTTTCAATATTAAATTTAGTGTGATTCTAAGTATTATTACCGTTTGAGATTACCTGGGTTTTTTCTTGGGGTTACGGCCGGGACAGTATTCATTTATTTACTTAGGCTATTTATTTATTTATTTATTTATTTAACAACTACCAGAAGTACCCGTTCTTCGAACGGTCTTCGGTGTTAACACCAGACATTATCAACTGAGCTACGGTACTGTTGCAATGGTTAGCGGTTTGTCATTCCTTCATAAGTATATCAGAACGAAATTAATTTTATGGGAATATCACACACACTGTTAATTTAAGGGCCTTAAAATGTGGTTTTCAGGGACCCTTTATAGACTCCCGAATTTAGTGTCTTACATTGAGAAGCGCAACATATGCTTTGGTCGTCCTTCTAGGATAATTTTTATATTTCGCCTATTTTAGCATGTATTTTGGGAAGTTTTTCCCTATATCCACCCTTGTACTGTATGAAAAGAACGGTGAAGAATTTTATAAATGATTGGTGTATTGACTCTCATGGATAGCATACCTATTTTTACGATGCACCAAGCATCCGAACACGAGTTATAGGCGTGCATAAAGATACACCGAAAGACAGAAACACAATTCTATTGTCTACAACATATCACCCAGATATCCAAATATGGGTACTGTGCCCGTTTAGACCGAAGTCCAACGACCACATATGCATTTCACCAAAAATCAGTCAGCACGAGAATCTAAACATCCCAGGGGGCCCGATTTTCGGCTCGATGCAACAATAAGGATAGAAGGAGACTCTGAAAATAGCACTCAAACCAAGGGAAAAGAATACAACTAATTACAATATTACATTGTTCCTTTACAGATCATTTCTCATTACAGATACAGTTCTCTTCCACAATTTCGTTAATTACTCATTCTCTAGGTGCAGAGACGATCGATGCCAAATATGGCCTTGTCCACGAGGTGTAAACGGAGTGTGTATGAAGAGTGTCAGTGCAACTGGCACAAATACACACATAGATTAGAATACTTTGATTGCATAGTGTACTGTAAAATATTTGTCGAGGGATTTCTGATGGGTTTAAAATGGCAACAGCTTCATTTCTTTGTCTGAAGGAGGGGGCCAGCAAGGTAGTTTACGTTGTCACGCAAGGCAAGTTGAACAACCCGCAGGGTGACTTGGCTTGAGGCTGCACTGTATTGTTTAGAACTTCCCCAAATTAAATAAATAGTAAGTCCTTTGGATTATAACGATTGAATTAGCTCTGGAATCTCAATCAACCAAAGAGGAAATAGTTGTGGCCTAAAGAGGCTGTATTCAAATACTGTAGGTTAATATTTATAGTGGGAGACAAGTGAAGGAGAGTTTACATGTTATGGTAATACAGTAATAGTAATTATGTGTGTTTGTCATCACTCATCACCAACAGCGGTAGCTACATTCACTAACTCGAAGCTCTAGGCCAGGCGTTCTAAACCTGGTGCTCAGGAGCTCCACAGTGCTCTTTAAATGACATTTGATGCTCCCGTCATACGAGCAAAAACGTTCTTGCGAGCACAACCTCCCCTGAGATCCATTCTTTAATTCATATTCTGTTGCATGAACGAGAATAATAGGGTTTTCAGTAGATGGTTTGGCAGTGAAAAATTTTATCTTGTAAAATAGTATTCTTTAATCATCAGTAATCATAATTGGACATCGCTGCTTTATGAGTAACGCGAAATATGATGACTCGACTATGCGTACGTAAATTGTCTTATCTGCATGAGTCACGCAAGTAGATGCAGCATGCCTGGTGAGCGGTGAATCACTAGATATTTCAGCACTTCAAAGGGAGAGAGAGACAGGAAAAGTAGAAAGAGGCAAATGCTTGTTGCTTTACTATTATTATTATTATTATTATTATTATTATTATTATAGTATTATTATTTTTTATTTAATGGTGATCGGGTACTTGGTATGGCATGATGGTGATGGTCACAGTCTCAAAAAGTTTCAGAACGCCGCTCTAGTCTATGAAACGAAGCTATAGGCCTATATGGACTTGTCGAGTGGTTCAAACCCCACTTACAGCGATCAATAAAATGATGTTTCCAATTTTAAACTCTAAGACAAATGCCGGAACGGTACCTTCTAATAGAACAGATGGTTGGTTGGTTCTTAAGTTTAGGGGCTGCGACAACGCGGCCATGTAGCCCCGTGTACTTCGGGTGTGTGTAGAATCTGTCTGATAACCGGTGTTAATTGTGATGACTGTATTAGTGTGTGCTATCTGTTTTTTTAATTTAAGTACTGACTGGAGCTTAGAATTTTTCAAGTAGTTCCTACTTTTGCCGCCAAGCGCCACCGTCAACGACTACTAGGCCAAGTTCAGAACTTAGCTACTAGACGCCACCGCAGTCGGCTCATGGCAACGAACGTAGAAACCTAAGAGCGTTGTTTACATTCTTAACCTATCCAATTTAGCTTCACACAGGTGTAATTAGTGGAAGGTTTTTTAACATGCCATAAATCTATGACATGGGATCGCCGGCTTTACTTCCCCTCCGAATAATAGAACAGAGACCGCTTTCTTCAATCTGTTGGTCCAGTTTCAATCAATCTTTCATTAACTTTTTATTAGTTTGGCGCCAGGAAGGGCATTTGGCCTTGAAGCCACTTGCCACATAGAAATTGATTGAACATTATCCCCAAGCCCGTTGAAACTGGAATGAGTCCCGCGACGTAGCCTTGCTCGTACAAATCTTGCACCCCGGCCACGAAGGTAGCTGCAGCAAGTCGGGAGATCGTATGTGCAAAACCCGGCGATGGCAGCTGCTATCCAGAGTGTGGTTTCTCCCCGTGGCTTTTCCACACCCCATTCACCTAAATGCCGGGATAGAACCTTACTTCAAGTCCCGGGCGCCTACCCCATCCTTGTCCCTAATACAGTTCCACCCACCCCTACAGTCATCATATAAATATAAGTTCAATTCACACCCAATCACACGGTGCTGATGATTGAGGTGTCCCAAGTCCCCCAAATGAATTAACAAAACTGGAACGATAGCAGGTAAGATACACACAATGAAGAAGAAAGCAGAACCATTCTTTCAAAATATTTCTGGCTTTAATAAATAGGCTGAAATTCGAGATTTTCTCGAAGGTGAACCCTCCATTAAATCATCCAAATGTAAAGCTTTTTGTATGCCCCTTTTACTTCTTGCGAAAGTGACGCGCTGAGAAATAATAGACCAAGTATGACGCTGTTGTTTCATTTGACGTACTTCGACATCGTGGTCTTTCAGTCCTGTGTACTTAGGAGTGTGTAGAATCTGTCTGATAATCTGTATTATTGTGGTATTTGTAGTAGTGTGTGCATTTGTAGTTCAGGTTAAGATTGGGAAGGAGGCGGCCGTGGTTTAAGTTAGGAACTAACCCGACATTTGCCTGGAAGAGAAGGAGGTAACCACGGAAAACTACTTCCAGGATGGCTAGGGTAAGAATGGAACCCACCTTTTCTCAGTTTTGCCTCCCGAGGCTGAGTGTACCCCAATTCAACCCCCAGACCGTAATTAAGTTCCTATCCCTGGTAACCATAGTTGATTTCATAAGACTACTTAACGAGTACTGTATATGCTGGTTCGAATCCCGTAGCTGACTGTGGCGTTTTCCCCAGGTCTTTCCACACACCCTCTAGGCAAATGCCGGGATGGTACTTTACTTCAAGTCTCGATATACCTTTTTAAAACTTAAAAGGTTCACTCTGGTTCCGTATTGATAAACTAATTAGTATAAACAGGTTAAAAGTTCAGCCTGATCAATACTTTTATTACCGGGTGAGTTAGCCGTGGTGGTTACGGCATGACTAATGGCAGTCGCTCACATCCGGGAGGCGAGGAGGTTCGAATCCCCCCGCCGGCAACCTTGAAGATGGTTTTCTGTGGTTTCCCATCTTCCTTCCAGGCAAATGCCGGGGTTGGTCCCTCACTATAGGCCACAGCCGCTACCTTCCAACTCCTCGCCCTTCCCTTCCAACTTTCCTCCCCAACGGTACTTGTAGCTCACCCATTGGGTGTCCGTCTCGAAGCAGCTACAAAACTGGCGAGCCGAACATGTCCTCGGACACTCCCGGCACTAAAAGCCATACGCTAAAAAAAAAAAACTTTTATTAATTAAGCTCACTGTGTGGTCATTAGTGGGACATGTTTCGAGGCCTAGTTAATAGTTTTGGCATAGCATACAATTTAATCTTTTGCTATTTGCCAATTTAATAAGTTTGGTTATTAATCGTTCCTCTAACAAGACGGATTAGAGGCCAGTCTCTCCATTGAAAGCACTTCATAAGCTTTATACTGTATTAGGCAAGATATGATCGCAGTGACTTCATTGATTGTATTATCTTTATATTGCTGGTGAAGTATTGAGGAATTAATGTTCTTACTGCCGATTCCAACAAAGGTGATCTGAATTGTTTGCTGTCGTACCGAACCGGTACCATACATTTGTGTCTTCAATAACATCTAGAGACCACCGTGAGGCGTCCATAGAAAGTGTTACTAGTTCATAAGACTTTTGACATAAATCAAATTAGGCGTAAAATGTTTCAATCTATCTTTATGGTGCACCATACAAGTTTCAATTTTGTGGGAATTTTAAGTGCTACGCAAAATATTCTTGCATTGTTCTATGACATATCGGCTGATGAAGGGGCCAAAACTATTGATTAGGCCTCGAAACATGTCCCATTAATGACCACACAGTATATATATTTCGTATGGCATGAAGATGCAATATACAATTATTTATATTATACTGTATTTACAATTATATACAGATTGAGACTTGATCTGCAAGTAGCTTCAGTTTTGTTAGAGCTGGATATCTAATTTCTCTAACCATTCTAAAGTTTCATCACTAGCTTGATGAATCTCCTTCATTGGACCATTGAATCTTCGGAGTGGGCAACCCATAGCGACGTGACTGATGGTCTGAGACACATCTGCACAGTTGCAGAAAGGATTCTCGGCAATTTTCCATTTGTGCTTCCAGAACTGACATCTACCGTGTGGAGTTCTTTACGGTTCAGCGATGTCCAGATTTTCCTGGGAAGGCCTAAACCAGGGGGCTGCTTAACTGGATCCGAGATAAGACCTAATCTGTCTGGATTTGAAATCAGCCACTCATTGCGCCAAGCTTCATTCACTTGAAACTGCTCTTGGACCAACTTCCTTCCTTGTCCCCAAGAAGGATTCCGGGATTTCAGCCTGAGATCTTTAGGTGAGCAGTCTAGATATATTGGCAGAAGAGGGTTGTCACAACATTTAAGCCATTCTCTCTTCAGTGCCATTTGTCTTCGAAGATGAGGAGGCGGGATGTTGGAGAGTACTGGTAACCATTCCAAAGGTGTAGATTGGATGGTTCCTGATACAATCCTCACTGTGTCGTTCAGCTGTACGTCTATCTTCTTTGCATGGGCGCTGTTAAGCCATAGTGGGCAGCAATATTCTGCTACTGGATACACTAGGGCAAGTGTTGAAGTTTTGAGGGTGGATACTGTTTGGCCCCAGCCCTTTCCGGTTAGTTTGTGCAGGATGTTGTTGCGGGTTTTCATCTTAGCAGATGTTTTGCCTACATGTTCTCTGTAAGTCAAGGATCGATCCAAGATGACGACTAAATATTTAGAATGAGGATTGAATTTCAGTAGATGACCCTGGTATTGAACCCTAGGAATGTAGTTGGCTTGTTTGTTGCTCAGATGAAAGCAGCTGACCTCTGTTTTTGCTATATTTGGTTTTAGTCTCCAGGTTTTGAAGAACTAGTCGAGTCTGCAGAGATCTTCCGTAAGTACGGTTTCTGCTGTTGCAAAGTCGTTGGACTGAGCTGTCAATGCAAGATCGTCAGCGTATATGAACTATCTAGCACTAGTAGGAGGTAAGTCTGCGGTGTAAATATTGAACAGCAATGGGGCAAGGACCAATCCTAGTGGTAATCCAACATTTAGTTTGTGAGATCTGCTTACGTTGCCATTTTGGTGAACTTCAATCACTCTGTTGACCAGCATATTATTCAATAGGATGGCAAGTTTCTTGCAAGGGATTATTTTCAGGAATTTGAGGATCATTCCTTTTCGCCAAACTGTATCGTATGCTGCCGTGAGATCCACAAACACAGATACGGTCTTCTTTCGATCTTGAAATCCTCTCTCTATGTGAGTGGTTGGGACCAACACCTGGTCGGTACAACTCCGCTTTGGTCTGAAGCCAGCTTTCTCATTTGGTATGTACTCAAGAACTGTAATTGAGTTTCTATTATATATTATTCTTTCCAGCAAATTGTAACAGAAGCTCAGGAGGGCAATAGATCTGTAATCGTCTGCACTATCTCCACTTTTCCCAGGTTTGAGTACAGCAACTACTTTCGTTCATTTGAGTGCTGGTGGAAATTGACCATCGCGTAAGATGTTGCTATAAAATTTAGCAAGCCATTCAATTGTTCGAGGACCACAACGTTGTAGGAATTCTGGATAAAAGCCAACCAACCCAGCTGCTTTTCTTAATTAGTAAAAGTATTGATCAGGCGGAACTTTTAACCTGTTTATACTCGATATACCTTCCCAAATCCTTTACCCATTATAGCTACACACACTACTACAGTCATCACGCAATCACAGGTTATCAGAAAACATCCACCCAAATACACTAGACTGATGACCAAGATTTCCCTAGCCCTTAAAATAAATATACAAGAAAACAATAACTATAAAAAAAGCAACAACTGAACTATATTAAAATGTGCAGATTGAACAAAAAAATACTGAAGTAGTTACTTGGCAAAAATATCTTCCCTCAGTGGGGTTCGAAACCTCCACGCAGGGATCCTTAAACTATCACCATACCCCGAGCCCACAACTTCACCCTGAGAATAATTGGCTAAGAGCTGTACAAGAACTCTTTATTGCGCGTCCGTAACTGAGTTCTTGTTATTAATTTATACTATCGGTTATCTATCTAAATAATAATGTTATTGATTTTACGTCCCTTTTAACTACACTGGCTTTTAGAGACGCCGGGGTGCCGGAATGTTGCCCCGAAGGGGATCTTTAACGTGCCAGTAAATCTACTGACACGGCTCCCTCGCATTTGCGCACCCTAAAATGCCAGCTGACTGCGCCAGGTTTCGAACCTGCAACCTTGGGCTCAGCAAGCGAGAACGTTACCCCTGAGCCACGCAGCCAGACAGTTATCTATCCAGGCGCAAGGCCAAGATGCTGGGGAGGGAATTAGGGGATAAATTAGGTCCATACCATTAGACAATTGTACCATATGTCACAGTGCCAGGTTGGTGGAACCCACGGACTAAGCGAGGGAACTCACCACTACCGCCTCTACGGGCAGTGTCCTAGAGCTGGGAACATCGAATAGGAAGGGATACAACTGGTGAGGTGGGATTGGCACCTCGCCCAGGCGGCCTCACCTGCAAAGCGAACAGGGGCCTCATTAGGGGAGGTAAGGGATGGTTAGGATGGATAGACAAGGGAGAGGGAAGGAGGCGGCCGTGGCCTTGAAGAAGGGACCATCCCGGCATTTGCCCGAAGACGAAGTGGGAAACCATGGAAAACCACTTCGAGGATGGCTGAGGGGGAATCGAACCCCCTCTACTCATTTGGGCTACCCGAGGCTGAGTAGACCCCGCTCCAGTCCTCGTACCACTTTTCAAATTTCGTGGCAGAGCCAGGAATCGAACCCAGGACCTTCCGGGCGGCAGCTAACCATGCTGATCGCCTCGCTACGGAGGCGACCGTCAGATGATGTACAAAATGAATTACACTATGTGACGGCGAAATGTAGTCATTTCATGAAACCGCGCGTCAGATAGTGCAACTGTACATTTTTACATCATATGCCGGCTCTTCATGAAGTGCTTAGGATTTTCATGAAATGACGGATTTCACTGTCTGACTACGACATAATACATTTGTAATTTCAGCTGAGCTCAGGTGTTCTGGAGCTTAGAATTTGAGTCGTGAGACACAACGGGGGAGGTGGCACTAGCACTTCGCTCATGGGGTCTCGCCTGCAAAGCGAACAGGGGCCTTATGAGGGATGGGCAGGCATGGAGAGATTTTGAGGGAGAGACAAGGAAGAGGGAAGGAGGCGGCCGTGGCCTTACGGCAGGTACCATCCCGGCATTTTCCCAGAGACGAAGTGGGAAACCACGGAACACCACTTCGAGGATGTCTGAGGTAGGAATAGAAAACCCTTGGACCACTTGAGGCTGAGTAGATCCCGTTCCAGTCCTCATACCACTTTTCAAATTTTGTGGCAGAGCCGGGAATCGAACCTTGGACCTTCTGGGTGGCAGCTAAGCACGCTGACCACTACACCACGGAGGCGACTCTGTTGACCATACAGTCCTTAAATATCAACTTTGCAAAGTCTCTAGATGGTGTGGTTCTTTTCCGTCTTTTGTAGGCCTCGTTGCGTAGTGGCTAGCATTCTTGGGGGTCACAACGAAGGAGCAGTTTGGATTCCCGACTCGACCAATAAATGTAATTCTGGTCTGAGGTCTGGAACGGGGGGCACTCAGCCTCGTGAGGGATAAATGAGAAGAGGCGGGTTCGATTCCTACCTCAGGCATCAGCAAGGTTACACAAACTATATATAAAATAGATTTCTGGCCATAAGGAAGGAGAGTACAACTACAGACCCAGCTTTCGGCTACGTGATCGCCATCCATATTTTTCCATAATCAATGTAGGGTGATGGAAACGATCAATCGCCTCTGAGGTTTTGGCCACTAACAGTGGTATCGGATGTCAGCCAAATTCATATATTGCACGGAGTGATTATATAATCAGTATAGTATATCCAATGATTTTCAATACTGAATGAAATCTTTCACTGCGTCATACTCAAGGATATTCGGCACCTTTTGTTTACTTAGCACAAGTGGCCAATATTCACGCACTATTTAATAAGCTGTTTCTGAATGTTTTCAATCTATTGTCTAATGAGTGAGCATTCTACTATCAAGGTGATTGTCACCACATAAATACCTTGCCTGTGCTCCACTCTGTCAGTTGGTCCGCCGATTCAACACTCCAACATTAACCATGGCTTTCAAGATCACACTCAGTCTCCTGGTAATAGCATGCCTAGCGGCAACGGTAAGTGTTTCAGCCTCTTTATACTTGCTTGTCTAGCGATAGGTGGCCTTAGTCTCCTGGTGATACCATGGCTAGCAATAAGTGTCTCAGCATCCCAATAACTTACTTGCTTGTGTAGCGATAGGTGAACACTGTCCCTCAGTCTCCTGGTGATAGTATGGCTAGCAATAAGTGTCTCAGCATCCTTATACTTGCCTGTGTAGCGATACGTGAACACTGTCCCTCAGTCTCCTGGTGATAACATGGCTAGCAATAAGTGTCTCAGCATCCTTATACTTGCTTGTGTAGCGATAGGTGAACACTGTCCCTCAGTCTCCTGGTGATAGCATGGCTAGCAATACGTGTCTCAGCATCCTAATAACTTACTTGCTTGTGTAGCGATAGGTGAACACTGTCCCTCAGTCTCCTGGTGATAGTATGGCTAGCAATAAGTGACTCAGCATCCTTATACTTGCCTGTGTAGCGATAGGTGAACACTGTCCCTCAGTCTCCTGGTGATAGCATGGCTAGCAATAAGTGTCTCAGCATCCTTATACTTGCTTGTGTAGCGATAGGTGAACACTGTCCCTCAGTCTCCTGGTGACAGCATGGCTAGCAATAAGTGTCTCAGCATCCTAATAACTTACTTGCTTGTGTAGCGTTAGGTGAACACTGTCCCTCAGTCTCCTGGTGATAGTATGGCTAGCAATAAGTGTCTCAGCATTCTTATACTTGCCTGTGTAGCGATAGGTGAACCCTGTCCCTCAGTCTCCTGGTGATAGCCTGGCTAGCAATAAGTGTCTCAGCATCCTTATACTTGCCTGTGTAGCGATAGGTGAACACTGTCCCTCAGTCTCCTGGTGATAGCATGGCTAGTAATAAGTGTCTCAGCATCCTTATACTTGCTTGCCTAGCGGAAGATGAACACTGTTCCCTCAGTCTCCGGGTGATAGCATGGCTAGCAATAAGTGTCTCAGCATCCTTATACTTGCCTGTGTAGCGATAGGTGAACACTGTCCCTCAGTCTCCTGGTGATAGCATGGCTAGCAATAAGTGTCTCAGCATCCTTTTACTTGCCTGTGTAGCGATAGGTGAACACTGTCCCTCAGTCTCCTGGTGATAGCATGGCTAGCAATAAGTGTCTCAGCATCCTTATACTTGCTTGTGTAGCGATAGGTGAACACTGTCCCTCAGTCTCCTGGTGATAGCATGCCTAGCAATAAGTGTCTCAGCATCCTTATACTTGCTTGTGTAGCGATAGGTGAACACTGTCCCTCAGTCTCCTGGTGATAGCATGGCTAGCAATAAGTGTCTCAGCATCCTTATACTTGCCTGTGTAGCGATAGGTGAACACTGTCCCTCAGTCTCCTGGTGATAGCATGGCTAGCAATAAGTGTCTCAGCATCCTTATACTTGCTTGTGTAGCGATAGGTGAACACTGTCCCTCAGTCTCCTGGTGATAGCATGGCTAGCAATAAGTGTCTCAGCATCCTTATACTTGCTTGTGTAGCGATAGGTGAACACTGTCCCTCAGTCTCCTGGTGATAGCATGGCTAGCAATAAGTGCCTCAGCGTCTTTATACTTGCTTGTGTAGCGGAAGGTGAACACTGTCCCTCAGTCTCCTGGTGATAGCATGCCTAGCAATAAGTGTCTCAGTCCCCTTATACTTGCTTGTGTAGCGATAGGTGAACACTGTTCCCTCAGACTCCTGGTGATAGATAGCACACCTAGCAATAAGCACTTCAGGATGTGATTCCTGAAATGAAAAGCAAAAAGAAGTTCATATGACATTTGTCCAGAAATATGCGAGTATATTGCCCAAAGCATAGTACATGGCATTGATGAACAGCATCATTCTAGCACAATAAATATTACTCACTGTAAAAGAAATTCCAGCAATTCTGCTATGTCTTAGTCGTATCGTAGGGGAGTTTCGCCTAGGTGCACAATGTCATACTCTTCACCGGGTAGTACCAGAAACCCAGTTAAGAGCCCATGCATGAACCTAGAAGAAATGATGGGCTTGAAATATTTGGCCATCAACGCCTATATTCCAACATTCGGAGTGTTACAAAAGATGTTTAGAATGATCTCCTCGCATTGCATGCGTCCAACTCGAATAAAACCACTCTGGGTGTTGTGCTGAAATACATTTCTTGGCGTATGTTCCTATGAACTTCCATTTCCATTCAGAAAGAGGCTGATGACCACGCTGTTCTGCCCTTTACAACAACAATGTATTTCAGGAATCACCTACTAATGTCCGTGCAAACATTTACCGTTCACCTCTATGTGGATGAGTTCTACAGCAAGTGGGTCGGTACTTGCGCTTTTTTACACCAACTGTATCATCGGGTTCTTGGTCAAATGAAGCCGCTAGGTCGATTGTTAGTGCCGTCTGAACTTGTTTGTAAGAAAAACACAACAGAATGTCTGTAATTTCTACACAGTGATCTGTTATCTTAATGGTATTCCATAAAATCGAAGCTCTAACATTGCTCAACATTTGCTCTGGTTTGCACTTGTAGTAGGGGATTTTTTTTCTCCACAAGATCATTGCCAGGTGAATCGCTTCTGCAACATCTCCAGCACTCTTTAGGAACGAGAAGTGTGTAACCTCACCTCATCTCCAGCCCCTTTAAAAGAGGGAATAATTCGGTGTAGATAGGACATATTAAACACATAATATCTCATTTACAGCTGGTGCAAGGCAGATCAGTGAGCGTGCGACAAGCTGAAGATCAATCTACTGAAGCGACCGAGGAAGCCACTGAAGTTACCGAGGAAGCCACTGAAGAGCAGTCATCTGAAGCCACATCTACCACTGCTTCAATTGTCAAGCCCACACGGCGCCCCAACCTGTTTGGTAATTTAATTGGTATACCATTCAATATTGCACAAAACGCAGTCGACATGGGCTTGAACATCGGTCAAACTGCCGCAAAGACAGGAATCGGAATGGGGCAAACTGCAGCGAATATACCTTTTGGCTTTATCAATAGTATCTTCGGATAAATAACTAATAAAATATCAAATATCAGGCTGCGAACCATACGATTCTACAGTACAATTTGCATCTATTCTTAAAAATGTTGCATATTCAGCGATATGACGTATGTTTGTCTCAATACATGTAGGCTACATTGCCAATTTGAATCATAATAAATGCTATTCTTTATCATCTGGTTGAATTCCTTTACCCATTACCCGGTAGTGAATGTGTTAACCCCCTCCTTGATATCCAACACTTGATTTATTCTCACTCCCAACAAGCACATGCCGAGATGGGACTTTAGGCTACTTCAAGTCCCCAAGTACCTAGCCCAATTTTGACTATAATATTTATAGTCACTGACACTACCAGTCAACACAATAACACAGTTAACAGACAAATTCTGTACATGGCGTTGGTATCTGTAATACTGTCCTAACTGTATGAAATCACCAAATCTTAAGGATTCACCAAGATCCTTCAAGCTACACTATGTTAGAAAACTGCAGATTCAAGACGGGAAAGTTACTGGCGGAATCAGAAGAGTTTGACTGTTGATTATTCATTGGCCATTTTCTGTATTAATAAAATTAAGAGAAAATTTATTTTAGTGGCTTGAGACATCTTTAACATCCGCCCCGTGTACCCAGATGTGTGTTCAATTTGTCTGATAACCTGTGTTTCTGTGGTGACTGTAGTACTGTGTGAAGCTGTATTAGGGAGATGGATGGGGCAGGTGCCACGGGACCTGAAATAAGCTATCATGGCATTTACATGGAGGGAGTGTTGAAAACCGGGAGTCAAAACTATACTGAGGATAGCTCCTGTCAGCGCCGAGATTCGAAGCTGCGATCCTCAGTCTTGCAGCAGCTTGCCATCCCAATTGTGGTGCGCGATTGAATGAACACGGCTACGCCGCAGAGTATGGCACAAGTAAGTGGAATAAAAGGGCACTAGTTGATATCCATCAAAACATGACGGACAATGGAAAAAATATTTACTGAAGAAGTTTCTCTACTTAGTATGAAACGAAGTCCCCGATTTGTGTTTGTTACGGGTAAACTCGAGAACCACTGGATGGATTTTGATGCGGTTTCCACCATTCTGTAAAGGATATCTCGAGGATTATTTCTGTAGAAAATAATTTATTTATGATCAAAGGAAGCCGAGCAGTAACGATTTCAGAGGAAAAGTCGAAAAAAACACTGGCGTCCGAGCGCTTTGTAAGCTTACGCTGAGCAAACCGTTTAAAAGATCTCAATACTATGAGTGTAAGAATTGTTCAGAATGAAAAGTTCTACAAAAAAAAGTCCGCGAGAGCATATGTCTATCTTCAATACATCGCCCACTATAAGTGTTTTTACGTTTAATTTCATCCAAACATGTTCATTCAACTACTGAGGCGACAAGAGTACGAGCTAGCTAAGGTCGAGTCTATCATCCCTGTTACAGCCTAGCTAGCGGGAGAACCTATTGTCCCAGATAGAAGCCAGCAGCAAACCGTCCAGTCGTGTTGAGTTAATACTCCTGAGAAGGGTGGTTGTGTTTGGAGTTTCCCTGGAAATGTAACTCGGGTTTTCTTCATTTCGCCTGTGAAGCACAGTCAAGTTAAGATTGGACGGAAGGGGGATTTGAGTTTCATTCACCACGCCATTCCCTGGAAGTGGAACTCTCATTTCGCCTGTGAACTTTTCGTTCCGCAAAATTCACAGTCAAGTTAAGATTGGACGGAAGGGGGATTTGTGTTTCATGCACGTCGCCATTCTTAAATTACGTCTGACAAGAATTTGTTGCACATGCATCTCCATAATAATATAACTAATAGTCCTGTCAGTGATTTTAATCCATCATAAAGACGTAAAACGGATATTGGTCGTTGTTCATTGACACTGGAGAATAAAAAGCGCTTATCACGTAATGCAATCTCCCGGGCGAAGCCGGGTCGGGTTGCTAGTCTTATATAAGTAACATTCTTTGTACGATTACTTTTTGACACTATTGCAACTTTAAGGGCATCAAAATATTGCACTCTCGACATTGCAACTTAGTGCTGGTCATGACTGAAAACTTGATGCGGTAAATAGTGTACCCATTTGAATAATGGAGAATATATGCTTGTACATAGCTAGCTGGTCGGTCGGGGTGCGGTACGTCCTATCCCCAAAGTACAATACGCACATTCAGATATCTAACCTCCTTGACTTTCATAGTGCTTCAAGGAACAACGAAATTCGACATGCAAGCTACGCTTTGGGTGTAAAATAACAAAGCTTGCACCCGGCACTCGAGGCCATACGATATTATTATTATTATTATTATTATTATTATTATTATTATTATTATTATTATTATTATTAGGATTGAGCATACAGTACAAGGTAACATTCTAAAAATAATAAGAATTACATCTTTCCTGAAATTATATCTTTACGTCCTTAATCATTGCAAAATTCCAAAGAGATTACATAAATTGTACAAACATTTAAGCACATGCAATCATAAAATCAACACTTCTAAATATATGTTATTATTATTATTATTATTATCATAAACCCATTTGCATCTAACTGATCTCACTCATCTGCTACTACATTTGGCATGTTCTTCTTCAAAGACCAGTTCATTGCCAAGAAGGTCCTTCTAAGTTTAAGATCAATCATTTATCATCATTACCATTAAATGAAAATCATAAAATTCATTAATGAAAGAAATCATTAAAATCCTTACTTAAAATTTATTAGTGTTTATTCAATTAAGTTCCATTGAACTATTCACAATATCCTTATGCTTTATTTACTTTAATTCGTTCCATGTATCCCAAATTAATTCATTTCGATACACACAATTAAATTCATTAATATTTGTTCGTTGAAACTCACTTCAATTTTCACAATTTAAGTCATTAACCTCTTTACAGTTTAAGTTCATTTAAAACCTCTCTCAACTAATTCATCTACAGTAATTTCCCACAAGTTGGTTCATTAACATTCCCCTCAAGTTGGGGTTAAGATTATTATTCAGTTGGGGTTCAAAATCACTTCCTCTCTCCACAACAACCCTAGGAATAAGTACTATTTTGGCCAACATGCATCATTTGTTTAATGTTCAGGTGAGCAAAAACTTCCATGGGTATCAAAATACGTTATATTCGGGCTACCCGATTCTATGTTTCTTGACTGGCACCGACACTGCCACGCTTTCCAAACAACCTGCGTGTTGCCTAAATTATTTTATTATTATTACTTGAATGGCAAATTTTAACAGATTTCAAAACAATTTTCGGGAAATAATATCCCTGTTTGGCAAATAACCTAATGCCATCATTCACAGAATTGTATTTCCCATCGTACAATATTTATTAAAGGTACAGAATTAATTACTAATACCATGACGAATAGAAGGACCTAGTGTGAGGACTCCGCCATTTTAGCACGGTAGTTTCTGGTCCCGCCGCTACAAGCACTGCAAGCGATTATGTCCAACACGTGCTGTGTTTCCGTCGAGCCGGGGCATAGAAAGTGCTCGAGAAGTTACTGTATGAGATATTTGTGTGAATTAAATTGAAATTTCTTTGCTTTCAGTTCTTAAATTCAGTTCATTGTGTCTTGTGTACATCAGCGTTTTGTGTTTTGTGTACTTCAAACATATTTCTTATGTGGCTTGGTTCATTTAATAGTTCAACATGCCTTATTGTTTTGTACCTGGCTGCAAGTCAGGGTATGGTCGAGTAGTTGACGATATACGATTTTTTCACCACCGAAAGATACAAATCAATTTGAAAAATGGGCCAGAGCTATTCCACGAAAGGATACGAAGTTAACGCGTAGTAGTAGAATTTGTCAAATTCATTTCTCTGATGATTTGATAGTAAAATCAGATAATTTTATAGTGAATGGTGAAGAAGTGAAAATCTCTCGTATGAGGTGGAAGTTACGTCCTGGAGCAGTGCCTCATATTTTCCCTAATTTACCGAAGTACCTGTCAAGTGAGAATAAGTCCCGTAAAGCTCCTAACAGGAAAAAGAATCTCGATACCACCAGGAAGAGAAGAAAGAAGATTGAAGATGGGAGTGAAGCAACGAATGAGGCATTAAAAGGTCAGTCTAATGTTGATAAGAATTTGGGTCATTCTAGTGTACTTACCGATGCTGAAAATACTATAATATTGCTCAAAAGGCGCCTAAAGAATGCTAACCGTAATTTAATTCGCGTTAGATCCTGCCTCAACTCAGCAAAATCGAGAATTAATTTGCTGGAGAAGCAGGTTCGACATTCACAGGCATTTAATTACAAAGATAACAAACACCTTAGCAAGAAGGAAAAGATGATAATAGACACTAAGCTCAAGAAATGCCAGGTAAAATCTCCCAATGGTATGAGGTACAGCAATGAATTCATTTTAGAGAGTTTATTGTTGAGAATAAAATCACCGAAAGGATTTCGTCATTGTCGGCGACATAATCTCTTGCCTCTGCCCTCAGAAAGTTACTTGAGAAAACTTTGTAAAGGACTTAATTGCCCTTATGGAGTTAATACGCATAGTATAAATGCTATTTCAGACTATTTTAAGGAAGAAAAGAATGATAATTCACGTTACGGTGTTGTAATTTTCGACGAAGTGAAGCTAAGAGAAGAAATCCAGTTTAATAGTTTTTCTCATAAAGTGGATGGATTAGTTGATTTAGGAGAACACACACCTGACCTCCAGAAGAATGTACTTGCAAATCACGCTCTAGTGTTTATGTTCGTACCATTCATGCATAATTGGGTGCAGCCAGTTGCTGTTTATGCAAGCAGAAATGCTACTCCAGGGGACATTCTCGCAAAAATTTTAATACAGGTGATTTTGCAGTTAGAAGAGGCTGGGGCGAGGGTGGTTGGCTTTACTTGTGATGGTAGTCAGACAAATAAAAAGGCCTGGAGATCGTTAGGAGTTAGTGGCAAGACAAGCTCTCTACAACCTCACATCCTTAATCCTGCAGATGTTACGAGAAAGATCTGGGCTTTATCCGACTTCGTTCATGTATTGAAATGCATAAGAAACCACTTTCATGATAAAGTAGAACTTCTCTATAATGACAAAATTATTAATTTCAATTTTTATAGGGAACTGTTCAAAGAAGATCTCTCAGGGTATGCTGGGCTTAGAGCATGCCCCAAGATGACAGTTGCTCATTTAGACCCATCATCTTTCCAGAGAATGAACGCTAGGCTTGCATTCCAACTTTTCAGTGACAGTGTTGCCAAAGGTATTAAATTTTATCGAGAAATGGGACTGGCAGGATTCCAAGGTAGTGAGGACACTGAGACATTTACCAGTGATATAAATGTTGTTGCTGATGCACTCAATGCATTCATTCCGTCTCAGGCTCTTCGTAAAGGTTCACCTTCTCATACAGCTATTGTTAATTTTCTTCAGACCGTGAGATCTACCAATAACACCTTTGCCTCCAATAGAACCTTGGAATCACTAGTAGTAACCCTACAGAGTACTTTGGAGATGTGTGAATGGCTTTGGGAGAAAGGTTATAAGTATGTGTTGACAGGAAAGCTCACCCATGATCCCTTGGAACGGCACTTCGGAATTATGCGGTCCTTCAGTTCAGATGATCATCCATCGACAATAGATTTCCTTCATTTGCATCTACTTCAATGTATATACGTCCATATAAAACAGGCCTTAAATGTTGGTGGAAATTGTGAACCTAAACGGGAGCAGATCTTGACCTCGTATGTTAATCAGATGCGTATATTAGCCCGGAATGTGGAAGTGCATATCAAGACAGTGAAGGAATCAGTGGAAACTGCCATTAAGGAAAAAATTGTGGTTCGAGATGCAGTAAATATCGAAGACTGGGAAAGCTCTGTACCTGAATTTGACAGCGCAGTTCGAAACTCTTCGATTGATAAGTGTTTAGTGTACCATTTGGCTGGCTATGTTGTTAAGCACTCTTCTAAATTTATTAAGTATTCGCCTTGTGCCCATTCTCTACGTGACAATAATCTAAATACATTTTCAGTTCTTACCGAAATATAGGACTACGGCTCAATGAACAATGAAGTGTTTCTAACACGTCCTTCGAGAAGTGTATGTGACGTTCTTTTCCAGGCCGAGAAAGTAATTACTGGAAAATTAATCTCAAAATCGATGTGGAGCGAAATATTTTTTGATTGCATCGATTCCATAGAAACAATTTCAGTTGATCCTTCAGGAGCTGGCTGTTGTCTTCAGCATGTCATGGATGTTATCCCCAGACTTGTTTATCATTATATAAAGTGTCGATTTTTCTTCAGAACGAAGGAAATCCGCCGAGATTTGCAATCTCGAACATCCGCCAAGTCTTCACGCAAGCTTTCGAAAGTCCAGTAGCCGACAAAATGAATTGGTAAGTAGAGTGTTACTTTAAATAGTTTATGAGTGCTTGTTTTAATATGCTGGGGATTATGTTCTTTTTTTAATCTGTGTCTGTATACTACAGGAATCTTTGCTTTTCGTAACATGTAATGAATATCGTAGTTCTTATTTCCGTGAATTATATTTTCCATTGTGCCTTGCCGTGCTATTTTAATTGTAATCGCTAATTACTTTTTAAAAGAGTATTAGTTACCAAGTCATTCGTTTCCCTTAGCAGCATCCCTAAGACCAGCTGAGCTGACACCGGCAGCGTGGAACTTGCCCCCTCCAACGCTGCCTGGCGGGGCGCGCTTGAACTTGATGAGTCTTCTCACTTTCTCTTTCATTCGTCATGCTAATACCTTTAAGAAGGGTCCAGACTGTCACAACGCTCAGTCACCTTCACGGGTCGTACAATTTATGACGGCTAAGCCACTTCACCAAAAGTGATGGTGGCTACTTGTGAGTTGAAAAGACATTTTTCCTTCTCTCTCTTTCCAAACTCTGTCTTCTTCGTCTGACCGTAATGCCATCGAATTCTAAAGCGTGACCAATTAGTGAGGATAATACTCCCTCTCGCATGGTACAATTATGTAGATTTCCTGACTTAACAAGTCCTATTTCAGATTTCCAGTCTAACTTATCGGCTCTTTATTCATTTCTTAATGGGGTAGGTAGACGGGCTACGGATTTCTCCAAGGATATTGATAGCGGGCCACATTTCAAATTCACTGCTTCTCTCAACACTAGTGAGCGCGACACATACTGACAGCTCAGGGTTGGGAATCGAACCACGTCCCCCGACTATTCAGAACATTACGTGCTACAGCGCACGACAACTGGATGCTCCAACTGGCATCAATCAACTTGGTGCTCGGTGGGCACATTAATTCATCACTTGTGTGCAACAGCATGAGACACAATTACCTGGGGCTTACCTTTCCCACTATCGACGTTTTATCCTGACGCATCCAACACCCCTCTCTATCCTTAATATGAACCGTCCTTTACCATAATAATCTGGCATTTATCCTTAAAATGCCGTAGTATTAGCTGGAAACATTTGTTGTTATTAAAAACCTTCCGTTAATCTTATATCCTAAATATTCAATGGTCACCTTGTCACACAAAGATCCTCCACATCATAATTACTTTACCTGGCCTATCCTAATGCATTTATCTAATTACTTCAATACTTTCACTTCTTGCCGTTCCCATCCATTTCCCTAATTCTCAATTACATGAAAAACATTATTCCATTTAATATGTGGCCCTTTTTTACCTTTAAACAACATCTTCTGTACCGTTATATAGTTATCTGGTTTTACATTTTGATATTTTAATAGTTTAATAGTTTGATGCATGGCGCGCTTCCTACATTATGTAAACAATAGGAGTACTTACTCATGACGCCTAGGTGGTCGTATCCAATGGTAAAATATTACACCCTTGCTTGGTGATTACTCCTGCATATTAACCAACTTGGAATGATTTGCACTTATTCTTCTTACACATTTGGCCTCGTGATTATACTTAATTGAAGCCTTTTAAATTTCATTTTCACAATTTGATTACACTTTTAACACTATAAATGACACTGTTAACACTTGACAAATATACACTTTACACACTGTCTGCTTAATACCATAGTTGCATGTGATTTTTTCTCCCTCCTCGCGGCGATAGAATCCTGCAGTCGCTCCCTGGCGTGGATTCCGGATCGAACCCGTTCTCCACCAATGAAAGTCTCTGGCTATTCCTATCCCGATCGCTCCTTCCACTGTAGCCTGCCTCAGTTATTGCAGCTACCCAAAATGTTTGTAAATTCTCCGTGCCCTTGAGATGTTAATATACTGCACTAGTTAACTCGCAGATATCTTGGTTAACTCATCCAATGCTCTAGCACGAACTTGCTAAGTAGGGGAGCAGTGAGAGTTTAAAATAGTGACACGAACCGCTCTGCTACGCTGACCTCTCATGTGGATTACTCGCGAACCCATGGTCCGATTTTGGCAAGCAGCATATCGTTGGACTCGGGCTGACGCCCTCTTTCCAATGGACCAGTCATTTCAACCCCTAAGTAAAACCTACCCCTACTAGGGGGTGAAAATGTAATTTTCTAGTAAAAGTCGCTTCCCAAATGTGACATGTGCGCTGCTAATATGAAATTAAATGTTGTTGGTCTTAAAGCACATGCGCACTGCTGGATGCCGCTATGAATCAACATTTTTGTTTTTGTGTTTTTACGCATGCGCATGTGGGTATTTATGGATGAGTTATTTTTGTTAATTTTACCAAAAGATCGAAAACTAATGGGTCATGTGCTTTTTAATATCTTGCGAACCAATAAGGCTACGGACGTGTATGAGGGATCGTTGGATTTGGGATGACGCCCCGTTTTTGAATGTAGTTTCGATTTTTGTCAAAAGGGCCTAAGTGCACTTTTGTTAATATTTTGAGAATGAATAAGGCTACGGACTTGTATGAGGGATCGTTGGATTTGGGATGACGCCCCGTTTTTAATGTAGTTTTGATTTTTGTCAAAAGGGCCTAAGTGCACTTTTGTTAATATTTTGAGAACGAATAAGGATACGGACTTGTATGAGGGATCGTTGGATTTGGGATGACGCCCGGTTTCGAATGCAGTTTTGAGTTTTGTCAAAAGGGCCTAATTACACATTTGTTAATATTTTGTGAACGAAGAAGGCTACGGACTTGTATGAGGGGTAGTTGGACTTAGAGTGACATTTCCCTTTCAAATGTATTTTTTAATTTTTGAAAACGCTAACACTATACTAAGTCTATATGTTGAAAAATTTTTTTTTTTACTTGATCAAATTTTAATAAGAGTGGTTGTTGAGAGAGACGGTACCGCTGTTATGTGTTTTAACGAGCCTGTTGGCAATCACGGTGACCGTGCCCGGAAGAAATGAATCGCTATTTTGGCTGGACGGCGGGCGGCTTATGACGGTTGGTTTTGCGATATTTCTTTTGACGGATGGAGGCTAATATTCCAAAACGCGTGAGGCGTGTTAGGATTTTTTACCCCTAAAGGGGATCTTTAACCTGCTAGTCGATGTAGTGTCACGGCTCTGTGGCATTCATGCATGCTTATAGGCCAGCGGACAGTTGTCGGATATGAACACGTATAACATTTGGTTGACCAAGTGATGTGCATGAACCCAAACAGCTGAAACGGTAAGGTCATTGCCCTGAGATTTTATAATCTAATCATTGGACATGGTGAAAGTGTATGATTAATGAGTACATGTATTCAGGATGGCCACTTGCTAATGATTATTATGGTAAAATGTTTAAGGATAGTAATAATAAAAAAATGTTGGACACACACACACGTTTTGAATGGTACAGAACCGTGTTGCTTGCTGGGCACTGTACTGTTCCTAGCCAGAGGCCTTGCTGGTTTGGTGAGAGCAACTGCTGATAAGACAGAAATGTCAACGTGGCAGTGTTAGGTTACTTGGTTGGTGGCTAGCAGGTGTGACGTTTAAGCAGAGACCACTATGTTGATTCTTATGCAGTCGTACTACCGATGTATAAGAGGCAGCCATTTTGGTTCCTTATTAAAATAGTGAAACCAGTATAAGGTACGCGAATTTTATCGCGCTTGAGAAATGTTGCAAGGTGTGGGAACATGTGAGTGAAAGAGACAGAGAACCTTTCAAGGTCAAAAATCTCTGTTGCTAAGCAGACTGATAAGGATTGCGTTAGTGATGCACTTGCCGTTTTTGCAAACAGATGTATAGAGTAGATCTCTGAACTGAACTTCGGAATAAAATCCTTTTGTTTGTTGGTAAGTACATATTAATGATTATTTTAATGATATCATGCTAATGAACCTTAAATTTATAGTTATTGATAAGGTAATTAATGATTTATTTATTTGTTTGCAAATAACCGGTATAGCTGTTATGTCTGAGAGAGAGAGACCATTGCACTTTTAAGCTCACTAGAAGAAAACAGCAACAAGCCAGTACTAGTCAAGGTGAGATTTTTTTAAACTAACTTGTTTAATTTTTGTTTGATATAGTTTTTAATGAAATGCATTTATTAACCTGAATTTAGGTATTTATAGCGGTTTATTTTATTTATTTATTTTTAGGAACTTGGAAAGAAAAGCATTACCGCCTTAGCAGTCACTGAAAACCCGAGACGCAGTAGAGTGCAACCTTTGTTTCCAGGCAGTGAACTATTGAAAACTCAGGTAAGACTAACTTAAAAATGCTATTCCATTTTACCACTTATGAAAAACCATAGACAAAAATTATTCATTACCTGTACATGAATAGGACGATGAGTGCTTTCTTGATTAATGACTATGTATTGGCAACCGGTACAAGACCATATTGGTTGTTTACCGGGAAAGTACAAGGCCATATTGGATTTTATAAAAAAAAACTGACATGTCGTTCCCTATGGACTCAACGAATATCCACAGGTTTGAACATGATAATCTGAATAAAATGACATGACATTCATTTTTTTAATGTATTGATTAAAGGGGAATGTAAATGACTGCAGCTTTATAAAAAGAAAATAAGTACATTGTTTACTGTTAGTGTCGACATACAGTTTATTATAATTTTTATGGTGTTTTTCATTTAATGTTAATTATCGATAAAGTTTTATTTACAAGTATTGATTGATTAATTGATTGATTGATTGATTGATTGAGTGAGTGAGTAATTGGTTATTTTGTTTGCTTTTAGGTGTCATCATGCGCCATTAACGTAATGAACAGACATTGAACAAGCATGCATTGTGCTTTAAAATACTCTGTGCTCTTGTGCAACGTTAATAACTTGCAATAAAAAAAAGTTTTATTATAACACATGGCGTTAGTACCAAATACAACAAGTGAGCAAGTTGGTTTACCACGTGGGTTGAATTTAAAATCAGAAAATTATCCTTGGTTAACATTTGAATCCTGGCCTGTAGGCTTTTTGTCAACACAAAAACCTGCAGGAACCGTTTTTTTTTTTTTTTTACTTGAACCGAGAAGATGTTGTGCGCTGTGTGTTTTGCCTTATTGAACTTTCACACTGGGAAGGAGAAGATAATCCCTTTAGAGACCATTTGCGATGGTGTCCTTGTTGTCCTTACATGCTTGGAAAACAAGTGGGTAACACCCGTGTATCCATTTTACCGAACCACAAGGCCATTGGCCGCTACTTAGGTTGCTGAATTACAAATAAATAATAATAATAATAATAATATATTACCAGCCAACAACGGTAGTGTCGATATATGTGGTCCATATGCCATAGACAGTGTTGAATTGGTATGAGCTTTTGAAAAATTGGGAGTTTGCAAGACTAAATCACACCCAGAGTACAGGTCTGTTGAAAAACGTTTAGAATCTTATAAGAATGTTTGGCCATTAATATTAAAACACCTTACAAAACAGCTAAGTGAAGCTGCACTTTTAGCCGATTTTCAATTTTGAAAAAATAGGCTTATGAGATCACCTTTTGTCCGTGTGTGTGTGCGTGTGCGTGTGTGTGTGTGTATGAGGAGTGTGTGTGTGTGTGTGTGTGTCCCCCCTAATAACGTTTAAACGGCTGGAGCGATTTCAATGAAACTCGGTAAGTTCATAGCACTATTCCGGGCGACCCCGACCGTGCCCTTCAAATTTTGTTACGTCTCACCAATCCAATATGGCGGCTGTGCGAAATATTTCACCAGCATTCAATATCTCCGAAACTATTCCCGATATCACCCTGGGATTTATAATGGTGTCAAAGGGATCTACTAGAATTTCACCTATGTGACTTTTGAAAAACTGATAACTACAAAACCAACATGGCAGCCACGCAAATTTGCGATATTTAAATAGACGTTTCTCGCGATTTAACCAACCAAACGAAATAAAACTTGGTACAGTATATGTTTATACACATTGTAATGCACCAACATCTAACTTCGTTCAATTGTTGACATAACCACAAGATGGCGGAGATGCTAAATAGTTCACCGGCATTCTATATCTCTGAAACTATTAGCGGTATCACCCTGAAATTTTGTACGGAGATAAAGGGCACTACTGGAAGTTCATCTATAAGTTTTTCAAAAAATTGGTTAACTACAAAACGAACATGGCGGCCAAGCGAATTTGATAATTTTAAGTAGACCTTTCTCGCGATTTAATGTTCCAAACGCAATGAAATCTGGTACAGGAAATGTTTATACACATTGTAATGCACTGGTGTCTAATTTAGTTCAATTGCTTACATAACCTCAAGATGGCGGCTGTGCGAATTTTAAAATTAGGTTTTTATTTCTTGTGTCGTAATCATCCGATCGAAGTGAAAGTTTGAATAACGAACCTATGCAATAATTTTCCTTTAATGGTACATGCCACTATGGCCTATACATTTGACAATCCAACATGGCGACCATCCGAAATATTTAGATGGCTCTGAATATCTAGGAATCTATTATAGTAATCAAACTGATTTTTTTAATGTTCATAGGGGCTATGAACTTAATTCACCAATTGGACTTTAAATAACCTGGTGATCACAAATCCAACATGGCGCCGACGCGAAGTATAAATATTCACATGGACTATTCTTGCAATTTAACCATCCGAGTGCAGTGAAACTTGGTACAGTAAATCCTTATACGAATGTTAATCCACTGACATCTAATTTATTCCAATTGTTTCCATATCCACAAGATGGCAGCTGTGCGAAATTTTTAAATATCGTTTTAACTTCTTGTGTCCTAATCATGCGATGGAAGTTTGAATGCTACACGTACTCAATAATCTTCATGCAACATTTCATAACTCTAGGACCTACATATATAAAATCCAACATGGCGACCGTGCGAAATATTTAGTCGATTCTCAATATCTATGAATCTATTACAGCATTCAAACTGAAATTTTGTATGTTGATAGTGGCAGTTAACATAGGTAGGATATATGAAAATAGGCTGTATAGTTCTTCACGGAACTACTTGTTTTTATACTGGTGAAGAGGATTAAAAAATATGTTTTCATTGTGGATTTGCTTTAAAGGATTGGCAAATGACTGATGACCCTCCTGTGGAACACGCTCGTTGGTTACCTAACCATAAATACATGGTGTTGCTTAAAGGTCAGGAATTTGTGAACACTATTCGTAAAGAAAACGTGATTGCAGCACAAGTCATAAAAGTGCCTTTTGAGTTAGAACACGCGGAGCAAATACATGAGGCTGAAAAATAAAAGTCTTGTCTCACGAACAGATACAAAAGTGTGACCATCAATTATGTAAAATTTGTTACCAAGATGAACTAGGCTAGGTGTTGTATTTTTGCCTTGTGGACACATGATAGCATGTGTCAAGTGTGCATTAGAACTTAACACTTGTGCTATATGCAGAAAAGTAGTATCTGCTACAGTTAGGGCATTTCTTGCATAAATAGTATAATTTATTAGCAATGCATAGTGCAAAATACCTACATGCACAATATTATTACAAGCTGTTGTATAGTGTAATAGATATGCTTCTTCTTTGGTTATAGACTACTACAATTAATGTTTTGAACGCTGTGGGGCAAGCTTGTGGCTTAGAGACAAAGAAGCTCAGCGATTTGCCAACGCATATTCAATTCCGCATTATCAAGATTCGGAAATTGAAAACAGCATATGGCGATCGTGTGCTTTGTGTATGCGAAAATTTTGAGACATTTCTGCCTACTCAGTTTAATGATATGTCGGAGAGTGTTGATTGGTTCCTCAGGACGGCAGAGCTATTGAAAATCCAACCCTTGCTAAGAATATTAATTGAGAGCCATCTTGAGCCAATTATAATTATCCTCAGGGTAGGAGGTAAATATTTAGATCGATTCCACGCATAGAATGATGCATCCAACCCTTACCCCTGCAGGTATAAGGCATGCAACCTTCGGGGCGTTGTTTACAAAATTTAAAGTCTAGGTCAGTAGAACCAGACAAAGTGGAGTGGGAAGGCAGCCATCTTGTTTAGAGGCGGGGCCTAGAGAACATATTGTCCACGAGGCAGGGGAGCAAAAGTGACCGCGACCCTTAGTAATTGGTATTGTGCTATTGAAATACATAAACTGATATTCTGAACTAATTAAGTAATGTTTGATGTTATTGTATAAATGAATTGTATGACTTCTGAACCTGCACAAATTCCGAAGGATCGTAAAAATCGCATAATATTTGGCCAAGCTAATGTCTTGTGACATTTTCAACTTTGCTAAATTCTGTTTATATACTTTTAAAAAGTAATTGCCCTTGTAATGTTATTTTATTCGGACGGGTAGCACTAAAGCACGACTTGGCGCAATTATAACGTTAGTAACCACTTAATTAGACTTAATGAATGTCGTATCGTGAAGCTAAATCACTAATTATTGTTTGTTGTGGGGAGATATAGTACTCACGTTGCGTTTGAAACAGATGGGAAAGAGAAACGATTGTTACACAGATTAAGCAAAGCAAACGCAAAGGTAAAGCAATCAGGATGATATTGTTCCGATGCATTACGGACAGCATGTTTAGATCAACAATGATTGCATTTAAAGGTAATTCAGTGATTTAAATAACTTGTTTATTTAGTTATTGTTGTATTGTGATGCATTAAATGATGTTAATTAAGCTATGTGAAAGTCACTATGAATATTTCGTCAATGTGAACAGTATGAATTAGGAAGTGTAGAATATATTTGGGTGCAATTGCAGCGCCACACACATCAAAGACTCACAAAAAGATGTTGAAGCATGCCTGATGAGCTCAGTGCATTAAAGTTGAACTGATCTTTGGATTAGTGAATCAGAGCTGCGGAGTGCAGATG